>WPIO01000018.1:2032500-2232500 GCA_009760855.2 Cristatella mucedo | reverse complement strand
GAATTGTGTCCTCCACCACAATTTTCAAACATGGTAAGTTGAATGCTTTCAAAAAGCACAGCGTGCATAGAGCTTTTCTAAAGGGTATGTACGTATTCTGACTAATTCATACAATGTCTAGCATGGTACCTCGTGTCTTGCGTTATTTTTCCATTTCCCTTTTAGTCATTGACCAGAGTAGCAAAATGTGACTACATGCTTTGTTTTGGTCTTGGGTCTTTCCTGCAATGACCATACTATGACTCCAATTCTCTCGCGTACTTCGATAGCTGCCAATAATGCTTCTACACTAAGTCCCTTTCTGTTTCAGGTCAAAAAAAATGAAAATCCGAGTATGCTAGTTTCCTGCCGTCGGGTTGAAACTTGGCCCTAATCATCTTAGCTACCGGATATAGCCACACTGTAATTTGGATTTAATATTGATGTGGCTGATAACCTCGAGACAATGATTGCTCACGGAGCACCTTCTTAGTTCGGCCGACTACATAACTTGCGTCTTACTAATGTGAGAGAGTATGAGGTACGGTGAGCTACGGATGCAAACTATTTGGTAACCTAAGAGTCTCTAGCTTACCCAATTCATGCTAGAACTGAGTCACTTTAAGGCAGCCATCGAATCACAAACGTTTCCCAGTATTTACATTTCTGACCTTCATGAAATTAAATGTTTCTTTACAGCACAACGGACCAGTGCCGATGTCTCTTAAAGATTTGTCCAAACTGCCGTCACCACGTATCATCATGACACATCTGCCTTTCCGAATGCTACCCAAGCGTGTTCAGCTGGGTGAAGCTAAGGTGAGAACGGATCTACTCCCGGCTAGTAAGGAGTTGAAGCGACTTTTAAGATCTGTCATAACCGAATTATTACGAACTTTTTCTTCAGATAATCTATGTGGACAGAGATCCCCGAGACGTCGCCGTCAGTACGTTTCACCGATTAAAGGCGTTCTCAGGAGTTTCTCTCGATTGGGAACAGTTTTTTTATTTTTTTCTTAACGGAAAAAGTAAGTCTTCTTAAATCAGTGCCCTGTTGCAAAATATCGCACAGTTTGCTGGTTTCACTCGCTAGCTATGCAAATTTCAGTTCCAGGAGCAAGCTGGTGGAGTCTCATCAAAGACTTTCAGGACAATAAAACAAAACCCAACATACTGACTTTGCATTACGAAGATATGAAGACGGTACGTGTATCACTGGGTTATGAGCTCGATCATGCTGCTCCTTTTCTGTTTCCAGCCGCTTAGTCCAGAAGAAACTTCACTCAATAAATATAATTGTTTTGGCTCTGCAAACATGAACTCTATCGCGATTAATCTAATATGATTATACTGAAATTTCAGTTGATAATCCGCGGCATGTTCCTAATAGCACTGATCTTGTGTCAGTAGTCTGCGACCACCGTAAAAATAGCACCAATGATGCGGCTGTCCATTTATCAGTCAAGATCAATTGTAGGATCTGAACGGTGCTGTTCAAAGGGTGGTCAAATTCTTGAACAGAAAGCTGGACGAACCGACTATTGAAAGAATAAGTCACTCATGCACCTTCGCCGAGAGTAAGAAAATCAAGCCATCGTCCCCGTTCATTCGTCAAGGTTCGTACGGTTTCCTTGCGTCTTCCAGAAACGCGTTCCCATTTTCGCCAGAAGGACGAATGAGGGCTGCAATGGCAGGCTCCATCTTGTAGGAGAAGTTGGAAACTGGAAGAACTTCTTCACAGTTCATCAAAAGGAGCTCTTTGACCGACGGATTTCCGACTTGAAGCTGGAGCTGGATCTCCGAGTTTAGCTCTTGGACATTATGAAATTGCATCGTTACTACACCAAGTGAAGGCGAGCAACAGCGACAGGCAACGTGTTGCACGTGACTAGCCCTAGCGGATATATATATATATTAGGGCTGTACCGGAATTCGGCTCCGGCTCCGGCTCCGGCCGAATTCCGGCCAATTTACAAATCCGGCTCCGGCTCCGGCTCCGGCCAAAACTTGGCCGGATTTGGCCGGATTTTTCGAATTTTGGTTAAATATATTACTCGTTCCATTTATAAGAGGAAGGAGCTGGCCCGACGTCCCTGCGCTCTGCGTCGGGAGAGGGTGGGGAGGCCGAGAGGACGTTCAGACGCTGATTGAGCACTCCGACGTCAGGTCGTAACGACATGGTTTTGACCTCGGCTCGCGGCGGAACGTTTCCGAGCGCGGTTAGATTCTCAGACGTCAGAGCGGAACGCTGCGAGCGGCAGCCCGTCGTCGGTCAGGCCGCACCATAGATTCGTTCGCAGTGCATTTGGTCTCACGAAGCCGCACTTGGCGGAAGCGTGCGGAACTTCTTCACGGTATACCTTCATTGCAATAGCAGTCACTCTGCAGCCAAGGCGAGACAACTTGCAAATCCGTGCAGGTAACAACACCACTAGCACTGTATATCTGTTGCGCTTTTTTCCAAAATTTGAGTTTTGCGTAGTGCGCAGTGTTGCTAGCGCCAGACCGCGTCACTACAGAAGTCACTGAACACATTTTGGTTGGTCTGGTGTGCCGCGACAGCTTTTGGCAGTTAATCGCGCCCCGCTGAAGTACGTAACCTAAAACGGGGCTGCATTCACGTATTCGAATTCTGTACATAGGACCAGGTCAGTGTGACTGCCGTGGAGAATGCGTGTGTGTGCGTGCAGTGCGCATAAATTGCTGGCTATACGCGTAAAGGGCGGCCTTATAAATAAATCCAAAAGTCTTTTAATTGTGTTTTATTTTTAACTAGATGACAGACAAAATGAAAAACAGTCCAGTTTGGGAATACTTCAGAGAAAAGGACGGTGACAGCTCAAAATCCCAGTGTTTGCTGTGTCCAAGCATCTTGTCACGTGGTAAACCAGATGAGCCCAAAAAATTTTCAACTTCGGCCATGCTGACACATCTTCGCTCAAAACATTATAAAGAATACAACGAAATGCAAACCAAAATTGCTAATGCAAAGAAGAAGGCTGAAACTGCAGCACTGCCGAATGTTACACCTGGTGCAATAGGCAAAGTCATGATCCAGAAAACGATTCCCGAACAAGTTGCATGCATGAAAGTATGGGATATCAATAACAGCTCATCAGTGAGAATTCACCGTGCCATTGCTAAGATGATAATAACAGATATGCAACCGGTTCAGATTGTTGAGAAGGCAGGCTTTGTTGAACTCATGGGAGTTTTAGAGAGGCGTTACACTGTTCCATCACGAAAATATTTTGCAGAGAGAGTCATTCCTGAAATTAATGATGAAGTTTGCACCCAGCTGTTGGTAATACTCGATCCAGCAACTACTCCGTTTCTGTCCTTTACCACTGATACATGGACAGCAGACAATACTGTGCAATCATTCATGGGCTTAACTGCCCATTGGCTGACAGAGGAGTTTGAAAACATGAGTTTTTTTGTTGGATTGCATGCCATTTGCTGGTCATCACACTGCTGCTGGACTGATGACTGCCTTTCAGCAGATGCTTGACAAATGGAACATTAGCTTTGGACGCTGTCATGTCGTACTTCGAGACAATGCGGCGAACATATCAAAATGTTTTTCGTGATGCCAACATAAAAAGCTTCGGGTGCTTTGCACATACCATGCAGTTATGTGTGCATGACGGATTGCTCAGTCAGCGGGGAGTATCAGACATAATAAGTATCGGAAAGAAATTAGTTGGTCATTTTAAACATTCTTCATCTGCTAGTGGTCGGTTCAAGGAGTTGCAGGCTGAACTGGGTTTGCCAGACCACCAGCTGTTACAAGACGTGAGCACAAGATGGAACTCAACGTTTTACATGCTGCGTCGTCTATGTGAACAGCGTCGTGCATTAACCCTCTACTGTTCAGAAGTCGTTGGCACTTCCTGCCCAACTGCACATCAGTGGTCCGTGGCTGAAAATGCTGTGTCCGTGCTTGCTCCGTTTGAAGAGGCAACAAGAGAAGTTAGCCGTGAAGCAGCACGTATATCACTAGTTATTCCTATTGTAACAGCTCTGCGGAACCTGTTGAAGAAGGACTGCACAGATGCAGGTGTAAAGACTATGAGGTCAACCCTAATCAACTCATTGAATGAACGCTTTGACAGTATCGAGCAGGAAGCCCTGTATACAGTGGCGACAATGATTGATCCACGATTCAAAACAAAATTCTTCTCATCAGAAGCTACACTGACAGCTACAAAAGCAAGGGTTCTGCTTGCATTCAATGAATTGACAGGGCAGATAGAAACTGTGCAAGATGGAAGCCACAAAAATCAGTCTGAGCGGCAGGTTGACACAAATGAAGAAATTCCAGCCAAGCAAGCCCGGCTGGATAATTCTTCTCAATCATCAGTACTTTGGGAATGTTTTGATGACATTGTTCAATCTACTGCTGGTACCACAGGCAGTGAGCAACAACCAGACATTGACAGTCAGCTGAACAAATACTTGGCAGAGCCATTAATAAACAGAGAGGCTGATCCACTACAGTGGTGGAGACAGAACAGGGAACGACTGCCAGCTCTGGCAACAGTAGCTCGCGTTTGTTTGGGTGCTCCACCAACAAGTGTACCTTCAGAACGTTTGTTCAGTGTTGCTGGGGAAGTCCTCAGTGATCATCGAAGTTCACTTCTGCCAGAGAATGCAGCTCGACTGATATTTCTCAAATATAATTCAAAACTGATGAAAGAAATTTAAGAAACAAATGTATGAAAAATATATAACATTACAGTACTTATTTTTGTATTTTTGAATTTTGAACTTTAGTCTCTTTTCATTTTTTTGTGTTATTACCAATATTATGATGTAAAAAATGTTTACTCAATTTTTTAATAAAATGTCACTGCTATACGATTATCACTGAGGTCTCCCACAGCAACACCTATTACACAAAAATAAACAAACAGCAAAAGACAATGATGCTACTTATTATTAATAATATTTTTTTAATTAAATATTTATTGTAGTATATATCCTTAAGTAAAAACTTGGTAGTACAAATGGTAAAAATTTGTCCAATGAACAAATCCGGCTCCGGCTCCGGCCGTATTTGTCATCAAAAATCCGGCAAATCCGGCTCCGGCCGAATTTGAAAAAATCAAATCCGGTACAGCCCTAATATATATATATATATATATAGCTTTATATTTAGCTAGGTTATAGGCGTCGCACAATTTTACGTTGTCGCACAGCAGCTATACCTAGTTGGGCCTTATTTAGTAGGCAATGCTTTCACAGTCACTGTTTACCTTCATCATGCATCGTATGTGCTGACTTATATGTGGACAAGTTGAGGCTTGAGGCTGACAGCCTACACAAGAGACCGATTTGCATGTATAACAGGGAAGCACACTTACAAATCGGGTTACTTCAAAAATCTTGTTCCTTCAAGCCCAAGACTTATAAACTGCATGCGAAGTCTGCGAACAGCTCGTGGTACTATGTCCGTTTTCGTAGAATGAAGGCTTATTAAACGACGCAAACCGAAGAAATCTTTTTTCACGCTCTGCTTTCTGGCACTGATGTTCGTAGAAAAAACTCCGAAACAGGGCATTTGAGCTAGGCTTCATTCTTTGCAACTCTTTGCAAGAAAAACCCACCCACTGCAGTAGCTTGTTTTCTACTTTCTATGGAACGGAAGAATGGGTGGAGAAAGAGGCACCAGCTCACTTTCACCTGTAATGAGCTGGTCCCAAAAATCTACTGGTGTCAAGAGGTTAATTGATCATCCGTCGTATCTTCAAGTCTAAAGAACGTTTTAGGCCTAAAATTAGGATTACCATTAGCTTTAATTCAGTCTCCGTTGCTTAAATAAGAAAGCGCGGCCTACGAGCTAGGCTTTTTTAGTCCCTGACACACTCGGAAAGTAGAGTTCGCTTATGAATTGAAAGCAATGGTGTGCATAGTGTTCCTGAATATTCATATTTTAGCAGCACATGAGTAGTACTATTTATTTAAGCTTTATTTTTAATCATAGAACTTTATTCTAGCTTTATTTTAGGCTATGGGAGCAGCTACATCCTAATCCCAACAGCACATAAGAGTATTAATACCAACCGCAAACAATTACAACGATAGTAAATTTGATACAGCATCCTCAAAAAACTCATGATAGGCACTTAACATTTGCTGCAAAGGAAGCACAGTTGAATGGTTAATGCCAGCATTCTCAATATAGAACAAGAATAACATGGTTAGGGGTGACGTGTACAGGGTCAGCATGCAAGTTTGGTAGTGGCAGCACCCACAGTGTCAACAACCATAAGCGCATAAAGGACGAATGACATGGACCGACTAAAAGCTGTCATAAATATATTCGTTTTAATTTCTTTTTAAATTTGGTCAATTCAGGAGATGTCTTGTCGCAAATCGGAAGTGAGTTCCAAGCTTTTGGATCATACGGGCGGATTCGAGGTTTGTACGAGGTACAGGTAAGCAATGAGATTTCCAAACTCTGGTGGTACGATGCTTAGCCCGGTGGGAGAGTAGCTCTGACAGGTAGACTGGAGCCAACGAATTCAGCGGCCTAAAAGCTAGTGAGGGAACCTCTAAGTCAATGCATTACTTGACTGGGAGCAAGAGCAGGTTGGCGAGAAGTCGTCAAAAGTGGCAACTTGGACACTCGATAACAAGTATTAAGGTAGGGCTAAGTAGAACTATAAGGATTAACGCTGACCTCCTGGAGGCATAATTAACCTACGCTAAGTCCGCCAAAATGTATTGGGATTTAAAAATACCTCATTGGATCTATCACTGACCTGTGGCCGAAACTTTGCAAAAGATCTTCAAGCCAACCATCAAAAAAGGCTCTACCGGAGCGGATTTATTCACTGCATCCTATATTAGAGGCTTAATAATCCGAGTGGGTTATCGGTCAAAGAAATGTTTACAAAATACTCAAGCAAATATGGTAGAAGCAAATCAATATTATATGTGGAATATATAGCGAGCAAACGATCTGAATATTGATCTTTAACGCATAAACCAAATTAAATAATTAAATATTTTACAAAAATAAAAGTTAAGCTGCAATAGTCTTTCACAAAAGAAAATGCAAAGCGCTTAGAAAGAGATTGAGTTCTGTGAGGGCGCTTTAGCAAGTTCATTATTGCTATTATTATTAGAATGTACATAGATATATTTTTTAATTGGTGAAGGCTTGAATGCACTGATATTCGAAAGTTTCAAAAATCAAAAGATGCCACCAAAAGTTACTGTTTTACCTAAAGATCGATTGGAGTAGCTGTTTTAATAGCAATATTTAGATTTCTCGCTGCCCAATTTCTCTAAAAGTATCACTCACGGGCGTTGTACTAAATAAGTACTAGGTAAAGGCTCCTGCTGTATAACAAACTTTGCGATGAAGCAATTAGCAAAGTAATAATCCCGTTTCAACCGCTTAGCAGATATTAGTATTTGCAACTAACCCTTAATCTGTCAGCCTACTGTGATGAAAAAGAATTGTTTTGAGAGAAATTGACGTAATATAATTGTCAATTCACGAAATTGACGTATTTTCTCCCCCCTAACTCGGCGGCTATTCGTACATGACTACTTAAGGTAGATGCAGTCCGTGTTTGTACTCCTACATTACACAGAGATATGCATGGGAGCACAAACTGAATGGTGAAGAAGGTAGTGGGAAAGATCTGTCAGCTGCTTTCGACAACTTTGATCACGATGTTCTACTTGAACGATGGAGAACAACGATCAGTCAGGCAGACGAGGCACATGCCTGGCTTAAATCGTACTTGTCCAATCATGTTCAATCCGTGTTGTGTGGGGGTCAGGTCTCACACACGAGACGGGTCACCAGTCGAGTCCCTCAAGGGACTGTACTCGGTCCCCTGATGTTCTCTATTTACACTCAACCTCTGGGAAAATAAACTAGGGCCCATGGAATAGGATATTACTTTTATGCTGACGATATACGGCTGTATTAGTCATTCAAACCGTCAGAATCTGCTGCAGCAACTGAAAAAACTCAACGCTTGCCTTGCCGACATTCGAGCCTGGATGTCGGAAAATTTGTTAACACTAAATGATCATAAAACCAAACTGCTGCTCATAGGACACCTTAAGCTTGTTGCTCGTTTAAAAGGCTCTGCTCTTCTAATAGGTGATGCTGTTGTTAGACCATCACGACGTGCTCAGAATTTAGGCGTCGTTTTTGACAGCAGCCTAAATTTTAACAGCTTTATTCAGATGACAGATTCTACAGCAAGCCATCAAGTCCGATCCCTATCCATGCTAAGGAGCTGTCTTTCACATGGGCTTTCAAAAAATGTAACCACCTCCTAAGTTATTTCTTGGCTTGATTATTGTAATTCCCATTTGGCTGGGCTACACAGAAAGCAACTAGGCCACAGCAGCTGGCTATGAACATGGCTGCGAGGCTAGTCTTCAAGCCCCAGAGGTTTGAGCACGTTTCTTCTTTGCTAAAAGAGATAGAATGAATTTCGGTTGACCAACGGATACAGAGCAAAGTTCTCACGCTGACCCGCAAGGCCCGCCACGCCTTGGCTCCTTCGTACCTAGCCGAACTGCTGCACAGATTTCAGCCTCTTCGCGCCCTCAGGTCCTATGTTGACAGTGAATTAGCTGTTTATTCCAACCATAGGCGACAGAAGCTGCAGGTCCTTGACTGTGGAACTCGCTTTCACAATTCTTACGCAACGACAACTACTCTGCTGCTGCCGACTGTGGCATTTCTTTTTCAGCGGTCCTGAACTGCTACTTCAATGCTACTCACTACCTCAACTGACCTCCTGACTCTGCTATGCTTCCCACTTTCTCTTTTTTGCCTGAGATGAAGTCTGCTCTCTTCCGAAAGTTTACCGAGAGCCGCTTGGGCTGTTAGTCAGCCATACAAAAACTCTCCTGCATAACATCCACCGAGTCTTTATGGCTTTGTGGAGTAACGGACGGAGATACACTACATTATTCCTACTTTTAACAGGAAGATTTAGACTACTCGCTCTGTTCTTGCTTTTAATTGCTTGCACGAGTCGCCGTTCATCCGAGCTTGATGCGTACCATTGTGAGACTCAGTTCATATGCTGACCCACAAGGCCAAGGCCACGGCTTGGCTCCTCCCATACCTAGCTGAACTGCTGCACCAGTTTCAGCCTCCACGCGCCATCAGATGCTGTATGGACGATAAATTAGCTGTTCCATTCCTCTTCATGAAGACCGTTGATTACAGAAGCGTCAGCTCTGTAAGTCCTATACTGTAGAGCTTTATTAAACTATTCTTTGGCAGCGACAACTACTCCCCTGCTGCTGACTATTTCTCGTCCTTTTCAGTGGTCACGACCTTCTATTTCCATGTGACTCACTCTCTCAACTGCTCTGCTAACTCTGCTATACCTCCCACTTTCTATTTATTGCGTGAAATGAAGTGGGCTCGCTACCGTATGCATACCGAAAGCCGCTTAGGCTGTGAGTGTGCAATACAAAACAGTCCCCCATAACACCCACATGGTCTTCGGGGTTTTGTGAAGTTACAGACGGAGATATATAACATTTCAATGCATTACATTATATTACTCACTGATCACCGGCTTAGCAGGTTGCATATTGTTTAGCATGAAATTAAGCTCTTCATTTTTAGCAGTAAGCTTTACGCTATCAGATTTTGCGAGCTTTAGTAGAATGCTCGCAAAGTCACCAGAACTGGTTCGTACGTTTTTTTAGTAGCGGATCATTATTGCCGTGTTATCAGAACAGGTGCTTAAGGGAACGATCAGAAACTCACTAATTAACGGTTTCTCAAATCTGCCAGAACGGAAATATGCCCTCTTTGTAAATACTAAAGTTTGTATGCCGATTCCGGGTCACAAATAATTCAGCACCTGCTTTGAAATATTTGCAATACATTTACTTTCAATAGAAGTTTAGCCGCTTACAGTCTAAGCAGGATTGTTTAATATGGTTAATTCAACTGTAAACAAAAGCACAGTAAGTGCCAACTTGGCTATGCAGTTTGTAAAGAAACTGCTCAATTGGCAATGAGCCTTTCCTCTTCCATTCCAGGCAGACGAACAAAATAGTGAACCCGTCGATGGGGCTTTAAAAAAAATCTATTTTTTAGATGGGTTTTTATCCTCTGCCGTGTCGCGGAAGGTTTTTTTATCCTCTGCCGTGCCGCGGAAATATTCGATCGTACAATGGGAGAAGATAAATTCGGATTCAGCTACAAGAACCGCATTTCACACAGTAAATTCGTGTATTTATTAGCTTGCAAGAATTGGCCAGTCATTAAGCCAGTCAGGCGGGTTATTCGTATTGAGCATCAAAATGACACGAGAAAAATAATAAGATAGCAGTTGACATGTAGAAAGCACAAAATTTTAACAGATAGAATAATCGCGATTCGATTTTCCTGTTAACCACCGCGGTTAGCTGTTGAGGCGTGATGGATCTTCTGGCTTTCACGTAAAGGTACATCAAACTGATTGTAGTATAATCATTCAATGGTAAACCAGCCATGCAGTTTTGCCTTTTATAGAACCTGACTATGCTATGGCTTACAGGTTTAGATGCTCAGTTAACCATAGTAACCTTCCTTTACTGCTTGATTACTTAAGAATACATATTTTAATAACTCATTTTAAGCTTTGCCTTGAAATTCGACTGCCGCCTGAATTTCGTTTGTCAGTCGGTATTTTCAAATTGCTAATTTTTTGTTTGCACCGCGATTTACTCATTGCACAATTTAGATGGACTGCTGAGTGCGTGTGCTCTATTGAAATGCTTACATATGTAAGCGCATCAGATTTTATTGAATGAGTGTGCCGAAGTAATGAAAAATTACCGGGCCCATCAAAAAACTGAAAAACACATCATTGCGTATAGTAGCTCTTGGAGTACTGGCAAGCCATTTTAAACTATTGATGCCATTATTAATGGCTTGCTGCAGCCACATGCTATATTATCATTGCCGCGCATTAAGTATTGTAGCTGCTCTTAAGGCCTCAAGCCTAGAAAGCCTTCACCCGAGACTTAAAACAGTTTGAGCTTTCGGCTGCACCTTTTGCTTCAACTGTTGTATTGTTAGTACCGACACTTAATTTGGGTAAACGAGTGATTCGGTTTCAGTTCCTTTGTCTTACGAACACTAAGTACTAAGCATTGTTGCTTATCCATCTTTTTGATTGCATATTATGAAATTAACGTTTCTACTCTCTAATTAAATTCCGCCGCCACAAATGGAGAGCACGTAAAGGACGCCACTCCTTGCAAAGATGAAAGACAGAGGTGAAGGAGAAAAGCTGGAAGAGCTTTGGGCCAGAAAGAACTTGACAAACTCCATAGAGACTGCCCTGGTCATAATAATGACAATAATACACGTGGGAAAGCTCCCTAAGAGAACCCGATCTCTTTCAAATCACTTTTTAAATGTAGTAAAGTCAGGAGATGTCGTGACGCAAGTAGCAATTGAGTTCTAGGCTTTGAGAGCATACAAACTAAAGGCACGGTCAACAAAAGATCTGAGGTTTTTACGAGGTATACGTAAGCAAGTAGATTCCGAAAAATTAGTGGTACGATGCTTAGCCTGGTTGGGCAGTAGCTTTGATATGTAGGCTTGAGCCAAAGAATGAAGGGACCTAAAAGTGAGTAACAAAACCGTGTAGTCGATGAGCTGCTTTTCGAAGAGCCAGTGCAGATCGACGAGAAGTGGTGTGATATGGCAACTGCGAGACTCACGGCATACCAGCCCAGCTGCAGAGTTTGAGCCAGCAGTAAGCGCCTGATACATGCAAGTATGTTGACTGTGGCAGATCTTGGCTGCGTAAAGAGCTCAAATGCATCAAGATTGAAAGGCCGTGACATAGAATACCTTAGAATAAACAGGCTGTGTCGCACATACAAAGCAGTTTAATTCAGAGAAGAGGTAAGTCAGTTTTACTAATAAATAATAATAGATATAATTAGGTTGTGTAGTGCCCTAAGAGACTTTAGCCGCTATTCAGGCACTTCTCATATGCCACGGGGCTTGAGCCCACGACCTTGGCCACACCTTGGTCGGTGCCAGTGAATTAACCACTGATCCAAACCAGATCGGCATTATTTATAAAGATTAATCGTCCCCACTTATGGTATGCTACTCACTAGGTCAAATCCGAAGTGTGATTGACTCATTAGTACTTGAATTGGTCGATTGTATTTTTTCAGAAACTGGCGAATATGCGACATGCTGCCTTTACTGCTCTTTGCAATGATGTGACCAGCTATCGAATAATTTAAAAGACAATTCTTTTCATTTATCTCTGGATTGTCCAGGTTGTATTTTGCAAGCCAATCCTTTTACTTGTGCATGATTTCTCTCTGATAGAAACGCTGGCTGATACGATATATGCATGCATATTTAGGGTGATTGTTGTTAATAATAATAACAATAATGTACGTGATAAAGTGCCCTCAGAGAAATTAATCTGTTTCTAGGCACTTTACATTTGCGGCAAAGGGAAATGCAATTGGATGGTAAGTAAAATTATGCTTGAAAAACAAACAAAATGAATAACATGGTTAGGGGGGACATGCACAGGGTCAGCATGCAAATGTGGTTAGTGGCAGCACGCACAGTGTCAGCACGCATAAGCACGTGAAGGACGAATCACAGGGACCCACTAAATGCTGTCCTAAATAGGTGTGTTTTTAAGTTCCTTTTAAATGTGGTCAGGTCAGGGGATGTTCTGACGCAGGTCGGGAGGGAGATCCAGGCTTTGAGAGCACACGAACTAAATGCACGGTCTCCAAAGGATTGCAGGTTTGTACGAGGTATTGGTAGACTGTTGGATTCCGCAAAGCGGGTGTTACGATGTTTGGCCTGATGGGAGAGTAGATCTGAGAGATAGGCTGGAGCCATAGAATGAAGGGACCTAAAAGTGGGTGACTAAATGTTGAAGTCAATCCGTATCTTGACTGGTAGCCAGTGCAGGACTGAGAGAAGTGAAGTAATGTGGCAACTGCGAGGCTCACGACAGACGAGCCTAGCTGTAGAGTTTTGCAACAGCTGCAATCGCCTGATCGCACATGCCGGTAGGCCAGTAAGCAGTGAATTGCAGAAGTCAAGACGAGATGTCGCGAATGCATGGACCAACTTAGACGTGGTATCCTTATCTAAACAAGCCCGAATTTTAGCAATGTTATGAAGCTGAAAATAGGCAGATTTGACTGTGGAGCTGATATGGTCGTCTAATGAGAGGTCGCTTTGGAATATGACACCTAGATTTCGAGCTGACTCGACTCGAGAAATGCTGGCAGAGCCAATTTTGAGAGACAGCCTTTCCAATCTCTGAATCACACTGGGTTTTCCCATAACTAGTAAGTTAGTTTTGTCATCATTTAGTTTTAGGAAATTTGCTACCATCCACCTGCGGATGCCATCAATGCATGCAGCAAGTGAGTTTAAAGAATTTGAGGTGCTCGAAGGCTGGGAGGGATCAAAGCAAAGGTACACCTAAGTGTCATCCGCATAGAAGTGAAAGCCTAGATTGTGCTTGGCAATCACATCAGCAAGAGGGAGAGTATAAACCGTGAAAACAGCCGGACCTAGCACGGAGCCCTGAGGTACTCCAGATTTCAGAGGTACTTCAGATGATCTTTGTCCATTCACGTCAATACTCTGGAGTCTCCCACTGAGATACGACCTGAACCACTGCAGAGCAGTGCCAGTGATGCTAAGGCGAGATGGGAGTCGCTCTAGAAGAACTTTGTGATCGATGGTGTCAAAAGCTGCCGAAAGATCGAGCAAAACAAGCAGAGACACTCTACCCATGTCTGCATTCCTAAGTAGGTCGTTGTATACCCTAAGCAATGCTGACTCTGTGGAGTCATTAGCTTTAAGCCAGACTTGAACTTACTAGCAAGGTGTGAGGTTTTGATATATGAGTTCAGCTTGTCTGCCACGACCCGTTCCAGTGTCTTTGATAGGTGGTATCGGAAAATCTGCCGCTCACTCACAGCTTAAAGGGAAGTGTTAAATAAATGGTAAGAAATGTTGCTAACAAACCTAGGTTTGTCAGGGTACTCAAAAAAAGAATAAAACAGATTTTTGCTGTGTTCTCATACATAGCTAAAGCACCTGAAAATAAAAACTTTCGAGATTTGAGATGCATCATTAACTTTCATCTCACCCGTATCGCCTTAAAATAGTAACATACTTAGCTGCGGCTCGCTAGGGTGGATGTTTGAAGTTTTTAAGCAGCGTCATTTACTATGAACCTTTATGCTTTCTAAAATCTATAATTCAGAGATACTTTGGGGACAATTCTGAAATTTCGAATTACTTTCCGCACTCTTTTTATATCACTACAGTAATGTGTGTACATTATTTGGTGATGTTTCCTATATTTTATTTTGGTAATAATGTCGGTGATTGTAGAAATTTATCTCCAGGGAATTTCAAGATATGTAGCGAAAGCATTTTGTCATAAATTTGAAATTGATCATCGTTTTCAAATTTCGTATCAATCGGCGAATCAGCGGCTGAATTATGGACTTTAACAGACCCAAACCTGCTTAGTAACTGAACCTCTTAAACAGTGGCAAATATACACCTCAACAAGCTCCAAACACAAACCTTGACGTACCAAGGTAGAGGAAGTAGCGACGTAAGTTGCTTAAGAAATTGAGCACCGTTTTGGCACTTACTACGGTGCTATCGTAATAGTACAAAAAATATCACACCACACGCGTGAGAGAGGCTTGATTTCCGGAGCTATGCCTGATATGCGGGCGATCAAACCTCGAGTATTCATAGGCTTATATGTGTATTTTACTTACATTTTCATTTTCCCTTCGTGTACCTCAGTAAATCGTATCGACTCTCCCCTAGGAAAAAAGCTCTAACTCTCTTTCCATATCCTAAATGCACGTTTTTAAGGCTACAGTACCCACAAGATAGTGTGCTAATATATATTCAAGACCTTAAATTGCAATTTAAATTGCAATTATGGGTAGACACAAAGTTTTCTCTTTGCTAAAGGAGCTTTGATGGCTTTCAGTTGAGCACCGGAAACAGACTATAATTCTTAAGTTGACCCATAAGGCTTGGCTCCTTCCTACCTAGCTGTACTGCTGCATCAGTTTAAATCTCTTGTCCTCGGGTCCTCTTTAGACAATAAAATAGCTGCTTTATTTCCATTTTTATAGATCATGGGCAATAAGAAATTTTGCTTTGCGATTTCTACATTGTAGTACTCATTTCCACCGTACTTAGGCAGCGACATCACCACTCCTGTGACCGACTATGCAACTTCATTTCTAGCCATTCAGGGCTGCAACTTCCATGCTACTCACTTTTTTACAGCAGCCCTGAGGACTAAACTACTTTTCTAAATTTCTCTTTAGTTGCTTGAGAGTAAGTTCTTTCTGGTACAGCTTGCTTACCGCTAGCGGCCAAGGAATTGAGTGAGATATAATAACAATAATAATGATAATACATTTGATATAGCGCCCTCGGAGAACTCAATCTCCTTCTATGCACTTTAAATTTGTTGCAAAGGGAGCGCGATCTATATAGAAACTGCTGCCTAAAACGAATTTAGTCTTTGTGGCTTTGTAGAGTAAACCTCGGGCACAATTTACAACCGAAGCATATCTCTATATGCACTTTAGCTAGGTGTTGCAACATAAGGCTGCATCATCGAAACAGTTTTAAAATATGATAAACAACAGACATATAACTTTGAGGACATTATTTATCGAGCAAACAAATGTATCCACAAGCAACTGCACTGCGAACACGGTCCAATAGCTAGCAATTGGATACTTTAACAAAAATATAGTAAAAGGATACTTTAAAAATACTTTTAGTTTACGAGACTCTATAGAGTAGACGCAGCTGATACTTAAAAAAACAACAATCTAGCCTATTTTGTACGTTCGTAATGTTTGTGGGACGAGGAAGTTGGACAAGCGCTTAACTTCCAGGTAATTTGTAAGAGCTCCAGGACCAGCAGCTCTTGGGAACTGAAGCAGAACAACTGACACCCTTAGCTCAGTCGATAGCTTACATTGCCTACTTGCTTTAAAAGGTAAATTGTATTGATTGCTTACGGCATGAATGACTCAAAGAAGGCCTTCCATGGCATCGGCAATTTACTTACCTACTTCGGCGTGTGCCTGCTCGCGTGCGTGTGTGGGCTTATGTGTGTATATGCGTCTGTATGCGAGTCCGTGTGTCTTGAATGTGTGTGAGAGAGAGAGAGGGGACATAAAGAGAGATGATTGACTGCGATTATATGTATATACGCCAAGGCAAACCTCTACTTATGTGCGATATCCGTTATGGCTTTAGTTAATTATATGTCAGCTCTTGAGCGACCATGAAACACTTTCACAGCTGTCACTTACGGTACTTTCGTTCTAGCGGCTAGTCACTTTTACTTGGGGATGGTATTCGCTTACTTCCCGTGGTAAGCTAAATATCTTACTTTTAATTGCAGAAGTTACTAGAATGTCAAAATCACTTCCAAAAATCATCTGCAAAGTTCCGTTGCATATATATTGATGCCAAAATTGACTAGTCTATTTCATCCGATTCACTCAGCTGACGTTGCACTGCTCGTGTTTCGTGCCGTCCTTCCGACTCAGCTGCTCTTGGCTGGGCATGCCATATTCTGCTCGTGCCCCCGCAGCTGCAGCTAAAATTAGCTGTCAACGCCTCGTCTTGAGCCAGTGTTTAGGCTATTGATGTGTGCACCTGCTGCCTACTCTGACGATTTATCGAGCTCGTATAGGTGAGTGAGCTTTGGTAAACAAAAATAAATATTTAACACTGGCTGATTTAACAGCCTCTTTTATGTAGAGCAACAGGAAAGCTTCATAGGTTATCACCATTCCTTGCAGCCGCATTAAAGGATTTCCCTCCACAAAATTTGTAACCACGACCTCGGGTCGGGGGGGGGGGTGGATAGCAGCGATCTTACTTAGTGAGCCATCATGGCTCACCAAAGTAAAAATATAGCTTTAGTCTCTTGACCACTTACGTTCACGCTTGTGCCTGTGTGAGAATCCACAAGACCGGCCTCCGCCGGCATCGCAGGCAGCGACACAACTGGTTAGTGCATCGGCGGCAGTCGGCTGAGGACGAGAGAGTGCCGGCTAGAGCCTCTCGGCGGAGTGGAACCCTGAATGCAGCTCGGAGGAACTTAACCGCGAGAGCGACGTGGAGAGTGGAACTTCGAGATTGACGTGGCCGAGTTGATTAGCCAAAGTGAGTTAGGCAGGATGGAGTTCACCAGTGATGAGCACATGGAGTAGACCATTGAGGTTGGCAGGAAGGATGCGACCTACCATAGTCGCCTGAGGATAGAAGCCATGTTCCATTTTAGCTCTAAAGTTGGTAGCATCTATATCCGACTGTTCACCAACGGTCAGGCTGATGTGCACCTCCCGCGAGTTGCTATCACGTAACTTTCGGAGGCATTTGATGAGATGGCCGGGGATTCAAGTCATGAGCAACCAACACCCATTCAGGCTGGCGGACCACGCGATTTTTTGACATTTCCAGTGGGGAAGGAATATTGTGCGTGCTACATTTGGCGTGCTAGATTCTGCTTTTACCCCCTGCTGCTGTTATTATTAGCATGGACACCTCACCTTGGGCCGGCTACTGATGCCGTGCGTGCCTGCTGCCAACTCCGGCAATTATTCCAGCTCCCATGTATGCACGCTTTGGGAGGTGTACCGTTTTAGCTTCTTTACTACTTACGTCCATGCGGGCGTCTCCGTGAGACTCCGCTCGAGATGAGCTCCGCCCATGACACACCATAGCTTATCACTGTCAATTGCTGTAGGCGATCAAGTCACTTATAAATGGTGTGACCGCTGTCATAGTCATTAATAGTCTTTAAAGTTTCCCTTGTAAAACCAAGACCTACGAATAGGAGCTAGCTCCGACGCCAAACAATGTATTCATTTCGACGAAGACCCAGCTAGCATACTCCAAGCGAAGTAAATCGTAACCAGCGATAAGAGATCCCGTCCTCAGTTCCTGGTGCACTTCCCAATCCACCATTTATTTAAACCGCAAGGGGGTAAGTCCGGCAGTAGTAGGAGTTATCCCTCAAAATGGCCGCTAATAGGGGGAGTTGTCCCTCCAAAAGCATGTTTAAAAAATATTGTACGAAGACGAGTAAACTGATTGGCATGAAAATTGGCACGAAGAACACTGGTAGCATTAGCTATCGTTTGATATAATATATCAGATGTTTTGACCCTATGATGTCCTTTAAAAGTCCAAGGTCACGTATAGCACTGCTGGTAAAAGGCAGCTCCTCAGTTTTCCGGTCGGAAAAATGTTTTTGTAGAAATACAGCAAACCACTCAAAAAATGCAAGACATTCCACTGGACACTGCCCCCACAAAAGATTTAAAAAAAAAATTTGACATCCTAAACTGTTGACTGCCATCACGAACACAGCCCACGGACACTTTGTGACAGGCACATTATATGCATACACACCCATCATGCATACATGCACAGGTGGGGAGTGTGGAGACAGGTGAGCTCCACCTATATTCCAAGTTTCACAAAGATCGGCCCAGTATCGACCAAGTTGTACACTGTACCAGGTAATAATAATAATAATATTGCACTTGATAAAGCGCCCTCAGAGAACTTAATCTCTTTCTAGGCGCTTTACATTTGCTGCAAAGTGATACGCAATAGAATAGTAAGTAAAATCATGCTTGAAAAACAAACAAAATGAATAACATGGTTAGGGGTTACATGCACTGGGTCAGCATGCAAATGTGGTTAGTGGCAGCATGAACAGTGTCAGCACGCATAAGCAAATCGAGGACGAATCACAAAGACCCACTAAATGCTGTCCTAAATAGGTATGTTTTTAAGTTTCTTTTAAATGTGGTCAGGTCAGGGGATGTTCTGATGCAGGTCGGGAGGGAGTTCCAGGCTGTGGGAGCATACGAGCTAAATGCACGGTCTCCAAAGGATTTAAGGTTTGTACGAGGTATTTCTAGACTGTTGGATTCCGAAAAGCGAGTGGTACGATGCTTTGCCTGATGGGGTAGTATATCTGAAAGATAAGCTGGAGCCATAGAATGAAGAGACCTAAAAGTGAGCGACAAAACCTTGAAGTCAATCCGTTGCTTGACTGGTAACCAGTGCAGGTCGGCGAGAAGTGGAGTAATGTGGCAACTGCGAAGCTCACGACAGACAAGCCTAGCTGCAGAGTTTTGCACCAGCTGCAATCGCCTGATCGCACATGCTGGTAGGCCAGTAAGCAGTGAGTTGCAGAAGTCGAGACGAGATGTCACGAACGCATGGACCAACTTGGACGTGGTATCCTTATCTAAACAAGCCCGAATTTTAGCAATGTTATGAAGCTGAAAATAGGCTGATTTGACTGTGGAGCTGATGTGGTCGTCTAACGAGAGGTCGCTTTGGAATATGACACCTAGATTTCGAGCTGATGCAACTGGAGATATGCTGGCAGAGCCAATTTTGAAAGTCAGCCTTTCCAATTTCTGAATAACACTAGGTTTGCCCATAACTAGTAAGTTAGTTTTATCATCGTACCAAGTACTACTGTTGTGACAGCACTCAGAGAAGCCAATTAAAGGTGCCAAAGCATGCATGTGACACGGAATAACAAGAGTGTTACTTTATTTGTCACCATACAACATCAAAACACGTATTTTGGAGCACGTAATTCAAATTTCACGTTGATTGGGTCACAAGTAGCCTACCTGTGACATTTTTACGCCATGTGAGCGAAAGGATGACAAAGGCTTAATTAATACGACAAACACGGCCAGTTTTGACCAAAACAAGTCAATCTACTGAGGTCCAATACGCATGCCAGAAGGCTGGAATGATTCTGTATCTACAATCAATCCTATATTCCAAAGTTTTAAGGTTATCGGATCATTATTTTAGGAGATATGACATAAATGACAGCAGGCATTGCAACTGCCGTTTGCAGATAAACTTGAGAACTCCAAGCTATAACCAAGAGGCAGCACTAGGAAACGCTATCATCGCACGAACATTCAATACTATTCAACATTCAACATATTCAATAAATAGATAAATATTGATCTTAGCAATAGGTCAACCTAACAAGATCCTTTTACAGCCTAAGCAGATCATATCCGCGATAGGTCTCATACGTCAGGCCGGCAATCCAAGCTACAGCCGGGCGGCTCACAGGCATTCGCCAATACAAATATCTATCTATTAACGACATAAATGAGATCTTGAAATCACCTAAATTTCCTTGAATAGAAATGAATCAACATTTTCAGACTGGCTTCCGGTAAACGACGCGCTAGTTCCATCCAAGTCACCAAGCTGACCGGCCGCCGGACAAAGGACTACTCACAGCCGTCGCCTCGTGCGTTATGGCGGCTACAGGAACTGGATCAGCTGTCCCAGGATTCACGCGGTGCCGTGATAATGGACTCCTTCGTTACGGCGGCCCCAGGCAGCAGTAAATTCTTAATACATTATCCCTAATGTTCGTCTACTGGCCGAATGACAGTCACTTCCGGTTTTTTATCCGATGTAAACATACCAATGTAAACAGGTTTCTGCCAAGTAAATAAGGAGTGGGCCTTGGAATGCCGGTTACCGCCGGTTGGTATGGGCGGGGCGGGAAGCAGAGGCAGGACTAGGCACCCTGCCGATAGGGGGTTTACTCTTTTATGCTCTTGTTATACTACCAGTCGGACGTGTGATCTCGAGGGGCGTGTCATTTCAGGGAAATTTTTACGTTTTATCATTTTCCAGTTATTTTTTGAGGGTCGGTTTAGGGCTGAGTAGCTTATATTCGCAGAGTTTGCAGAAAACCGCAGTTCCGGCTCAGTTATTTGTCAAAGAAAGTTATTTTGCTGAGCTCGATGTACGACTTCCGGTTTCAATAGGTCTTACAAAGTAATTTTATTGACCATGTTCCAGTCATCTTACAACCACCAAAATTTGAGCTTGCATTTATAACTAGTTTATCTTTAATACGCGAATTTCAAATAAATTGACCATTTTTTGTGGACCTACCCCCCTTATTTCGGAGGCCATTCATTGCACCTTAAATAGCAGTAAGCATAACACTTACGTAGAAAGCTCAGTTTCGTTATATAATATTAATACATTAGCAAACAGAAATTAGATAACTGAATCTCTTTCTATGCGTTTTACAAACGCTGTATGCAGAGAAATTTGAGCTACTAAGTAAGACAGAGGTATCTACTAGTATGAAGGCTGTCAGGGGATATTTTCTTTCCGATAATGCGGCTATCCGGAAAGCTTATAAAGATGAAATTCCAGTCTCTTTTGATTCGCTTGAGGTGAGTTATTCGCGGAACGGGTTCGTAGGCTCGTATTTGTGTTGGCTTTCTCTACCATACCACTAACGGAGAGAAAACGTAATTCAGCACCTAGTGAATTGTTGAATTGCAGCCCAGACTTCATGCGGAAAGACCAACACTGATTTCGTAATCACCCCGATAGGTAGAGGCACCAAAACTGTGATGCATCGATATTGACGAAATAAAAAGTCGGGCACTTCTTTCGTCTGATTATTGGCTCAGCCACCCGGCATGCCGCAAGGCTGAAACATACAGATGTCAAGTGCGAGGTCGAATCGTGACCGGCAGAAACAAAGCGCAATTTGAAGTAATCGCTTTATTACCTAAAGAGCTGCTGGTTAGGCTCCAGAGAATGAGCGTCCAAACAAAAAGTCGCGCTCTTTTCGTCATTCTCGATGAAGCTTGGTGATTATTGTTACTGTCTCTTAGGCTAGGGGATTAGACGATATGGAGTTTCCAACTTCTGGTGTGCAATTTCTTTTTCCATGTGCTCGTGGAACCGTTCACTTTGAGAAACTTTGAATTGTGTCTTCCAGCCACCGACAATACCTGAAAGATTGATTGGCACTCGGAGCTTCGACAGAAGTTGCACGTAGTGGCACAGCTCGTTATCACGCAGCACCCGCCAACCAAGCACCCGAACCTTCTCTTTCTCTCTGTCCGCCTGTCTCTCTCTCTCTCTCTCTCTCTCTCTCTCTCTCTCACTCTCTCTCTCTCTCCCTGTGTCTCTCTCTGTCCTCTCACTTTCTCACTCTCTCTGTCCTCTCTCTCTTCTCTCTCTCTCTCATCTTTCTTCCTCTCCCTCTCCCCTTTCTCCCCTCTCTCTCTCTCCCTCTCTCTCTCTCTCCCTCTCTCTCTTCCTGTCTCTCTCTCTCTCTCTCTCTCTTACTGTCTTTGTCACTCTCTCCATCTCTCTGTCTCTCTCTGTGTGATAATTAGAAATAGCCCAGTCAATGACGGCAAACATAGGCGAATTCAGTGCGATATTTCGGCTTAACTGATCTGCCGAATTTCTCAAGGCTGGACGGTCAGAGGTGTATAGAGTATTGTAATTCCCTTTTGGCTGGGCTACCAAACAAAGCTATTATGCCACTACAGCGGACTATGAATATGGCTGCTAGTCTGGTCTTCAAGTCCCAGCGGTTTGAGCACGTGTCACCTTTGCTGAAAGAGCTAGGATGGTTGCCGGTTGAGCAAAGGATACAGAGCAAAGTTCTTACGCTGACCCACAAGGCCCTGAGCCACGGCTTGGCTCCTTCGTACCTAGCTGAACTGCTGCATCATTTTCAGCCTGTTCGCGCCCTCAGGTCTTGTGTGGAAAAATAAATTAGCTGTCCCATTCCTCCGCTTAAAGACAGTTGACGACAGAAGCTTTAGCTCTGCAGGTCCTAGACTGTGGAACTCGCTTCCACAATTCTTACGCAACGACACCTACTCTCCAACTGCCGACTATGGCACATCTTTTTCAGTGGTCCTGAGCTGCTACTTCTATGCTACTCACTACCTCAACTGCTCTCCTAACTCTGCTATGCTTCCCACTTTCTCTTTGTTGCGTGAGACGAAGTCTGTTGGCTACTTAATGCGTACTGAAAGCCGCTTAGGCTATGAGGGCGCTATACAAAACTCTCCTGCGTAACACCCACATGGTCTTTATGACTTTGTGAAGTTACTGACGGAGATACATTACATTACATTACATTACAATACTCTAGGAGCATAACCAGCGGAGACAAGATCTCCAAAAGATTGCGGTGTTTTTGAGACTCAGCTTCAGGCCTTTAGTAAGACGAGTGGTCGGCCATGTTTAAATCCCACAGTGCTAAGTATTGTAGATGTGTTTTCCAGAGCCATATAATTAAAAGACCTAAACACTGGTGGAAGTAACTTGTCGTAATACTCCTAGATGTGACAGCAGTAGAGATTGATGAGATGTGAAAACTTGTAGTTCCAGTATTGATGTAAGCAAAGACTCACAGCGAAAAGCAGCGAATATCAGTGCAAATTGGCCTTACTTATTGTACAGGCACAAAGATCTGGGTGTACATAGTTATTTAAGCGTCGAAATGATGTGGCATGTGCTTGTGCAGCCTGTTCTGCTGAGTACTCATTGAAGCATTCCCATTTGGTTGCAATGGTGCGTAGCTGAAAGTCCTCAGATTAGAATGTGGTGCTGACACAGCTATCTCGAGAAAAGTAACTGGTATCTTGAAGCAGGACCTCTGTTCAGGTTGCTTGCAGATGCTTTGACAGGGGAATATATGACCAAATCCGTTTTGGCTTTGCCTTTAGATTTTGCGAGAAACACTAGGACGGCTCATAACAAGCGTATTACTAACGTTAACCTTACTAATATTCAGTTTCTCAATTTCTGCAGCTAGGGAAGACTAGAGGGAAAGTCTACACAGGTAAGTTGAAGGATCCGAAAAAGCGAGCAAGTGTTGGGAAATTTTTATTAAGTAGCCCTGCGACGTGGAAATTAAGGAAAGCGAGTTGAGGTCATTATCTTTTTCTACAATAGCCATGCAAAAAAAGAAAATGAAATATAACTACCCATTTGAATCAGATTGTATTAATTTATTTTGAATTCTTACAAAAGTTCATTCACTAGCCCCTACAACCGTGGTCAAAATTAGCAGTCACAACTGCAAATACCCAAAATAAAGTCTGCAGCACTAGTTACGAAACGTTGGGCTAAAAATTCGTAGCACGTTGTTAAATGCAATAAATTTTAGGACTGCACTCCAGATGAAATTTTAGATTAAGCTTATGGTCTAATTTGGTGCTGAATTCTAGTTGTTAACACTTGTTTGACTGGTAATTTTTCCAATCTAGGCGAGAACTTTTCGAGCTAGTACCTCGAATCTGCTTTTAAAAGCCCGATGCATCGGGGCAATTGTTCAATCGATAAATGCAAATCAGCTATTCACAGTGCGTAGAGTTTAGCAAAAGAAAAATTCATCTTGTTTTACAATTAATTTGAATCCTAAATTCATAAAATGCTTATATTTTTAAAATTATGATGAATGAGAAAACATTATAGCCCGTTGGGGCTACTAATACGGTCGCGAGCAATCCAAGCTTCCTAATCATAAAAACTGACTTTGCAAACCAATTCTCTCCGCTCACAATCAATCGGTAATACTCTGTATATAATGACTGAATCACACTTGCAAGAAAACAAATGCCCCGCAATTATTGCTTCGAAAAAACTGAGTCCAAAGATGAAATAACTAATGGTAGGCCGCCTTATAGACCATTCGGTTTTCAATAATTGAGCGAATATGTTTTTGACATCCGACCTAGGCGTATTATATTAGGAGAAAACCCGAAGGCACAAACTATTTAGATGAGCAAGCCCTCATTTGAAGTTTCATTAGGAAGCGAAGCCAAGCCTGGTACTCCCTCCCGACTTGCGTCAGAACATCCCCTGACATAACCAAATTAAAAAAAAAACTAAGAACACACCGATTTAGGACATAATTTAGTGGGTCCCTGTGATTCGTCATTCATGTGCTACTGCGTGCTGACACCGCGTATGCTGCCACTAACTACATTTGTATGCTGACCCTGTGCATGTCACCCTTAGCCTCGTTGTTCATGTTGTTTATCAAGCATGATATTACTCACGATTCAAACCGTTTTCTTTTGCAGCAAATGTAAAGCGCCTACGAAGAGATTGAGTTCTCTGACGGCGCTTCAAGTGCATTGTTATTATTATTATTATTATTATTAGTCATTTCTGGTGACACTGTGACAAAACCTTGTAAATACAGCTGTTTTTCTGTACGAATGCAGTGAATGAGTAGAGTTAGATTAGTTTGCCATTAGGGCCGTGTGAATGTCCGCTTTCTTGGCATCAGACCTTGGCAAGCCAAATATATTTAAGGTAAGTCTTGTCTGTTAATGCTATTAGGAGACCACCATTAGAGTGACTCGAGACACGAAAGTATAAGTTAAAGACTTTCGCACCCGCCGCACATTAAAATTAAGGTCGCGTTGCGTCGTTAGCGACCCCTTCGGATACCTTAGCTTGGAGGGGCGAGTGAGCACGCCAGCGCTCGTCAGTTGAAAACCGGGCGAAGGCTGCTGATGCTTACAGAGCTAATGTATATCCTACACTGTCTAGCACACCTAAGCTGAATGCCCATGACCGATAGCCCAGCCTAGGCTGCTGCATGCTCCCTAGTCGGCCTTCCGTAGCCATTAAGCCGGATGTGGTAGCCATTTGTGAGGCTCAGGCATCGAAGCGCTGAGATAGACAGGAGGATCCACTGCTGTTTTTGCCCATGCCTCCTATTTTTCTGCGTTCCCTGCCTTCTCCTGGTAGCTTCTCGGAAAGTTTTGCGACGAAGAGTGGCGACGCTCGCCAATCGCTCACAAGATCGAAAGCGCAGTCGCTGCGCTGGGCCCACGTGGTCAAACTGAAGTCCACATTTAACATCAGCAGGGACATCGCACTGGACCGAGCTCCCTACGAAACATGGCAGTCAGGCGATCACATTTCTGGACAACTTTCGCGAAACCTTTCGAAACTTTCCGTCGATAAATCAAAGCGTCGTCGAGAGCAATACCTTTTCGAACGAAAGGTGAATTCGGGTTGGCCACTTTAGCGGCCTCAAACGTGCAAGAAGCAGCAATCGATTTGATTGCAGAGACGTCCAGGTCTTTACCGAGGAACCTCGCCAAAGCAGTCACGGTGCCTCCGAGATCCTGCATGATAGTGAACGAGGAGCAAATGTCACTGATTTAGCAGCTCACTTGTGCACGGCGGTGTGAGCACCCTAGCGGCTTTCACCTAGGCTGGCAGCGAGCACCAAAATATCGCATACGGCATTACTTAAACTAGCAACATTATCCGTGGCCGTGGGGCAGGCTTGGAATGAATCTCGCTCGGCGAGAAAGCGTAGGTAAGGAGAGTCGATGCTAGCCATTTTTATGGGCCTGCAACTTCGAGGGCACTACTGCAGTACTGCAGTGAGCTGTAAAGTGGGTGCTTTTAGGCCTGTTGAAACAGTAAAACTGACCGCTTTCATTTCTTCGTAATGCAAGACGTGGACATAAGATTGGCAGCTGACTTCCTGGTAGCTCTTGAAGTGCTTAGACCAGAGGCCGCAGGAAACTAAAAAGGAAAACCATGACATCATTGGCACAGCGATTGGCACGCCATAGCAGGTCTCTGCTGCTAAAAGTAAACTTGATCACCTTTCCCTTGCATGAATGACTCGAGGAAAGGCTCCCACGGCAAAGCAGGTGCCCCAATATTCTTCTGGACGTCGTTCAGTTGATGCCACATGCTCACAGCAATGTCTCTGGGATCTCTGTACACGTAGATTAGCTGCAACGAGGTGCCAACCTGGAATGCTCCAGACGCGTCAACGCAAAACAAACTGCGGAGCAAAGTGAGATGCATCTGTGCTGCTTCCTTCGCCTTGACATGCTGAAGACCACATTATAGTCTCTTCAGAGCTCAAAGCGCTCCAGATCCTGCTACCTTGGCTTGACCTTCCTGCACCTTTTGTGGTAGCATGTCAAATAGCAGGTGAGTGACTATTACTCGCGGGGAGGCCAACGCCGAGAGCTCTTCTAGGGAAGCCACCGCAAGCTTCGCACCGCCAAACATCTAAACAAAGACCAAAGATGGTGTGATCATGGAGCTTTTTACGCTTATCTGTAATTTCTAAAGTAATGATGCTTTCTTCTTATCTTTTGCAACAGCTATCAATAGCAGGCGTAAACTGAGTTGTCCTTACCTTTCCTGTAAAATCCTTAGGGGGTTCAATTTCGTACGATATATCTCCATCTGCGTGGCTTTGAATAGCTTTCTCAATATCACCATCGTGAACGATTTTGCGAACAATGTCGGCCGTCCAATGTGTACCTGCGACAGTTTTAAGCCAACACTAGATTTCGAACATTGTTTCATAGTCACTTGGCTTCAATGCGAAGCGCTTGTTTCACAGTGCATTCAGTTTTCACAGCTAAGTTGCAATTATGCCTGGGTATATTAGTAACAATAAGAAACAAGTCATTTGAGACGCGGGAAAAGATATTATTCTGAGCAGTACGAAATGGCTTAAGGAGATTTCAGGTTATTCTATGCTTCCCTCAATTAAATATCAGCGATTGTTAGCCTAGTTAAACGTCGCAAAAGCTAGAGAGACTACCTAATATTTTACCGCCGCACCCTGCAATTCAGCTGTACACGTAGGTGCGAAACTTCGGCGCACAGTGTACGCTGTTACATCATTTCCAGCATTGGAGCGTCGGCCCACTTGCTATCCGGCCGCTGTATTCACTCATTGCATGGCTTTAAGGCACATAGGTTTGTTTCGGCTACCTTTCATTGCTGCATCTAAGCATCCACTCATATTTGAAAGCTCACGGGAGTCTTAGTAGTTGGCTCGTACGAACTAGCTAATAGTGACAGAAACTTTCCAGAAATCTTTGATTTGCATGGCGTTAGCCGGCGACTGCGAGCTGACATTTCACCGACAAATCGAGGAGACTGTGACCAGTTACCTGTTTTAGGGTAGGTGCAGACGATTACATCGTCGCTTCGGACGTCATCGTATCCCTGGACAGAGCGAACCCTTCGCTCGGGCATAAATATTCCGTCGAACACAGTTCCGCGGTACTCATAAACGAGTTGCCCAAGCGAGTGCTTCGCTTGTCCTTCTTGCACCTGCATCATCTCCGCGGTTGCCATTTTTGGCCTCTCAGACGCGCGACTTCGGACGACGTCCTGTCAAATTAGAAAGAGCGGAACTGGGAGCCCATCAGTCCCTTCAGCGGAGGCGTGCAAACCACATTTACTTGTTGCGCTCTATTTACTCTGGCGGTGAGCGCGCTTGCTCAATCGCTGGCAGAGGTCAGGATTTATGATAGCTCCAGCGAGTTGGTAAACAAAGATGAGATAAGGTGGTCGACCAGAGTTGGCTCACTTAGATACGGTAGCGGGCCTCAGAGTCTGTGGCAGGAGGTACGACACTGTCGGCAGATCAGCCGAGTCCACCTGGTCAGAATGGGCGCACTTGCAACGACAGATTCTGCGGTTTCCTTGCACTTTGTTTTATTTATTGTAATAATGCAAATTCACGTGAGCAAGATAATTGCCTTACATCACACCATGCTTCGAGCGGAGCCGTGTCGGCTTTACGGCCACGCGGGGTTGGGGAAGGAATACAATAGATGCTTTGCCCTGCAGCTATAACAAACGAGCGAATTTTCTTCGGGAACACTTCATAAATGTACGAAATATTTTGGAAAGCAATCTCGCAAAGTTTGAGTAGCTAGACGTTAAATGATAAGTGTAAGGTCGTGCACAAGAGGTTTGTGGGAGAGAAACCTTTTTGCTTATGGCCTCCTGAGAATTTTAGAAAGAGAGAAGATTTTCGGTAGCGTTACTAACTCGCAGTTGAGGCGTCTGAGCTAAATTATTCTCCCTCAAGCATGGTGCTAGTAAAGTTGCTAGTCCTGGCGTGCGCACGAAAATTCTCGGGTAGCTGGCGCCTCGAAGCATGGCAAGCTAGCAAGTCAGCCTCTTCACGTTAAAACTGTCTATGCAGCAGTCACAATTGTCTACGTCTTTAGAGCGATTGATATAGCGTGAAACTCACTTCGAAGCAGCAACAAAGATAAGCTAATGTGTTAGTTGGGCTTAACAAGTCATCATAGACTATGATGCAATCTCTTCCTAATTACGATTAGGCATCCATCAACTGTATATGTGAAGTCGCAAACCGGCTACTGCACGTGCACAAACAATTCACTATGAAATGATTACGACTGCGGGCGAAAATAAGACAAGAGGCCTCGACCAGACCACTGCCCTCGCTTTGTACCAAGACTTTGTGTAAGATGCTTGAACGTCGCGCGCGCAGGCCGTTGCTCGGCGTGATATGAGAACTAGCTCAGAGGAGTCAGCCCAGGTAGGCCGTCGGTAGCTTGTATCAGGCCAGCTGCGACGATAGCATCATCGGTAGCTGCCGGGATGCAAGATCGAGAGATGGCCGACATGACCTGCTTTGAAGAGCGATAAACCTCGCCGTGCTTCCGGTTGCAGCCACAGCAACGTCAGTGGCCGGCCCCAGTGCCAGGGCGCACTTTGCCTGCATAGTCTAGTAAATGAAAATCACGCTTCTTGACCGGCGTCGCCACTTTCTACACTTGGATGACAGAGAACGGTTTTTGAAAACCAAATTTCGATCGAGTTTTAGTGGGAAGGACAAAAGCCGAATACTCTAAATCGCTCGACTGCAACGGCGTCAGTCAGCCACGGCTCGCATTCCTGGTGTCCTGTTTCGAAGTGAACTTTCACTAGTTGACCGAACCAACTAAGCGATCGCGTCTGCCTACCTTAGCGTGCGCAAAATGCACAACTTTGGCGGCATTGAATGCTTAAGAACGCCGAAATCTTGCTGCTGGTTCATGCCCTCGTGGCATACCGACTCTTGGATCTTGGAAATCCATACTTTTAGGATTGCCTACCCGCTCAGTAAGACGCCTACAGCTGGCGCCGAACTCGGAGTCTGTGCTTGAATGTCGCAAACGTCGTAACTACTACGTTACACCTCGGCGCTCGCCAATTTGAGCTGGCTGCCTATCAGGCAGCGTATCCGCTTCAAGAGTCGTCTGTCACTAGACTGCGTCGGCGCTGCTAGTAGCGCCGTTGCAAAGAGACCCGGCGACGAGCGTGCGTGCCTCTCACGTCAGTCCATTCTGCCTCTCCAGCTGCCAGCCAATCGGAGGCCGTCTCATTCAAGGTCGCGCATCAAGGTCGCGCTCTCTGCTTCCGATCGCATCGCCCGCTAAACCCAGTTATTCCCGTCGTTTCGCTGCAAACTGAACCATGACTCCAATGGAGACCGTCATTTTAATTACCGCCGACTCTGCTTATAGGAATAAGCTCGAGCTGGAATGTGGCCATTCGTATAGCTGAAGTATTTCCCACATGCGGAGTGAGACTTTAGCTGGAGTAAATCTGGGAAGCTGGATTGTTGTTCTTATAAATGGAGTATTCCTAAATACAATATTCTTATACTCGGAGTCAACTGTACTGCACACTAACAGTCCGGAGCGCCCGACCGACTGACGTCACGGCATTTTCTGTCTTTCCGCGATTCAAAAAAGAAACTGAGAGCCCGGCTGCTCTTAACAGCGTTTCCTCTGCCGTGCGAGTCGTCCTTTTAATTGGCTTGGGTTTGACTGTAGGGGCCCGTACGCAAGATGGCGGTGTGACCAAGAACAAAACCCCCACAAGCGAGTTGTACTGACGACGATGGCTTTATTGTATCGTACGTTGGCGAACGCGGGAGAGCGAGCATACAAAGGGATGAAGAAACCGTCACTTAAGCAGCTCCGGAACGCGAGGAGTGAGGAGAGAAAAGAAATTTAGTGCATGAGAGAGAGAGAGAGAGAGAGAACGAGTGGATAGTGCGCATTCAAGCTGACGCACAGGCAGAAAGTTTCTCGCTGCAGGAATAGCGGGTCAAGCGTCCGCAGCTGACGCGTTGCAATTAAATGCAGCTTAGTTAGCCGATACCACCCAACTGCAGCGCCCAATGAAGCGGTACTCAGCCGCCCGTTGGCCCGGCCGAGTGGTGCGAGTCCATCAGAGGCGCAACTGCATTGTGGGCGTGGCCGCGCCCACACGACGACCGTGCACGTCGTTCAGCAGCTATGGCAGCAGGGCGCTCTCCTCTTTGGCCATAGGGAGCTGAGTCTTCTCACGCACGGCACCCGCGCCTGGTTCGCGGTTCGTCATGATCCGAACGCTCTACTAAAACACCGGTCAAGTAGTTGGCACGTGCTTTGGCACTTACGTCTGAGAGTGGCACACTTGTCAGTTTCTTGCCCGTCCGAGCGCGACTCCTTGGCTGTCACTAGCTCTCGCTAAATCTTCTCACGTCAAGCGCTGCGGAGCGTTTTTTCCAAAAGGAGCTCGAAAAACTTATCGCGTTGGCGCTGCTGTGAGAGATGATTTTTTGACGCTACGCTTCAGTTTATACCTCAAGATGCTGTCACCACCTGACTAGGGAAGAGGTATACAAGGAATGCCCCGATGCGCTCTTTAGGAGGTTCACCTGATGCGGCCTCTTAGAAGATTGTTCTGTAATGCAATTTTAACGATCCCGGCTGACCTCTTTAGATACGGTCCCTAAGAACATTTAGGATCCTCATATTGGACTACCAAAGTCTTAAATAAGTTAATTGACGCACTGTTACGTTATTGCCTGAGAATGGACACTTTTATGTTCATATCTTTATAGACTTTGCTATCTTGCCTCAGCAATTCGTACTATTCATGCAAATTGTGCACCATATTGTGGTGCCTCCTTAGAATAAGACGAACTATAAATCAAAAATCATAATCCATACACCATAAAAGCGGGCTCGCTTAAATGATACAATCATGAATTCCCTGCCTACAGACCGGTAATAAAATGCATTCAACAAACATCCGCTGAGCTGAAGGCAACAGTTTGTCACTGTATCGTCGGGTAAGAACGATGTAGCAAGCAAAGCTTTGGCCGATTGAGTGCTATATTCATCGCCTACTCTGGTCAAGTAGATCTATCATCCGGCTGTACTAGATCTAAGCTTAAAAATCATTATAAATTTTAGTTTCGTATTAAAATGAGCATTCTAGCGACCTGCCAGTAAGCCCCAGCCTAGCCGGTGAGTCTGACCGACTGTTGTGCAAGGACTATACTGCAATACCGGAGTCATGCAGCACTTGAATCGTAACTGCTGTCTCTGTAGTTTGCTTTTTCCTTGTCATAAGTGGCACGTTCACTGAGATTTGATAGCACGAAGCTCATTCCGGCTTCTAATTAGTATCTTCCTGTTGCAGAGTTGATCGTAAGCGACATCTTTGTTGAAGCTTCACTTACTGGTTCGTTCATAGCCTCGACTATATTCGGGCTTACATTCGTCTTTATTTGCTTCTTTTTTTTAAATTCATTGCTGTGATAACTCTTCGGTTCGCAATGGTGGGTGAAAAGCACGGATTCCACGTAGAACTAAGCCTTCGCCAATAACAATTAAGAGAAACTCTAACCTCGTGGACCCTAGCTACAGAATTGCATCTAGTAATGCATTTTAACGACGATAGCGCAACGATGAGAGTCGTGCGAAATCATACCTAGCAGCAAATTACAAACAGTAGGAAAAATTACAGTGACTCGCAGATGGTTGGGTATACTGCGTCACATTGGGGCTCGGCCGTAAGCACTAAGCTTGTAGACGTCTATAGGCACTTGGTTTTTTACGCTACGTGGTTAAGCAGATTTTTAAATAGGTCTAACCGGTACTTCTATTTTGAAAAAATAATTCTGCAATAGACAAGAGACGCTATTAGCGCGGCGTTGGAAGGTGAGAACGCAGAACGGCCACAATTTATACCTGAACTTGTAAGATTTGTTGGCAAACCTTGTAGCCATACTCATCACCAGATGCAGAAGCTTGAATAATTTAACTGCCGCATTTGCGTGGCTGCACAAGAGCCTCACCAGCTATAGGAACCGCTTGTAGTAGGGAAACAATGATAGCACACTGCCGTACTCGAACCTACAGTCATGTGTGTCGCGATGAGTGAGCAATTTACTCTAAGTAAAACTCCCGTAGCAGCTGTTTTTGTAGCCCAACAAAACCTGAAGTACAGTAGTCAAGTCTAGACAGAAGTTATTAAGATCTTTATCTAACGACTGCTAGCCAATCATCGTTGTAGACATTTACTAATCTTGGGTATTTTTCCTACTTTACTAGCTATCGAAGGAGTCTTAACTTAAAACTTTAATGTTGTTACGTTTGCAGTCAAGTACACCTGGATAATGCGGTAAGTCCTATTACTCTTGAAGTCGTCGGAGGTATCTCCACATTCATATGGGATACGATGTGACTACAGAGGAAAAATTTGAATACAATTTTTAATTGAATTATCTTAAACTATGCTTCCAGCATAACACGTACATTAAGATAGACTCTACTCAGCTTCTTGAAAATTCCCTACGCCACGAGTAAAAATATCGTAGAGGATTACTTTTATATCCAGAATCACTTTTTAGTACATTCTATTCTCGCCTTGCGATGGTTGTGCCGACGCATCAGGCAGGCTTCTACAATGCCATGGGTCTTGCATGGTACAGTAACCGAGTAACACTCGTGCAGACGAAGGCAAAAACGGCTGTTGCAGAGAACTAACGCAATAAGTTCCATTTAAGTCAGCCTTCAGGACCTTCTGAGCTCCACGCCAGTCATTAAAAGTGCATGCGTTTATTCATACTTCAACAAGCGTGAATAAGGTATCACATTCAAATTTTTTTTCAAACCTCCATCGATCTCAACGAGACCCAGTATATAACGAATTTTTGATTGTGATGCACTTATAATTATTGACACCATCGAAGTATTCACCTTCTGAATACTCTGCAAGGGAATCCGTGCATTTGGAACTTAGATCCTGCCAGCATTGTGTAGTCAATTTCTCAACCACTCGTGAATAGAAGTAGCATGCCTGTGTCCGTATATTAAACACGTCCACACACCGTGAAATCTGCCCTTTGCATCGCAGTATTCATTTTTCAAAACAATCTGTCCGATGGGCCTGCCTTGTTTTGTTTCTCTTTCCTCATATAAGACTATAGTAATAAATTCAGCAGCTACTGCAAATTCTGTTAATGCTGGTTTGGAGGCTTGAATAGCACAATCTTTCGTCGTATCCTACTTTCGTCGTATCCCATTTTCGTGATATTCCATTTCGTCTTATCGCTTCTCGCCTCTCCCGTTTAAGTAGAATGCTGGGAGCTTGACTGAGCCAGAATCTGCATCATTTATCCGTCGATTTTTCACACATCTGGGGGGCGGTATACACCTAAACGGGGGAAAAGCAGGCGTTGGTGACTATAGAAGTCGATAGTGCAATAATAGTCATAATAATTCCAATAAAAGTATAAATACATATGACATAGCACCCTGAGATAACTAAATCTCATTCTAAGAACTTTACATTTTCTGCGAAGGAAGCACATTGGAATGGTTAATGGTAGCATGCTCAATAACCAACAACAATAACTTGTATAGGGGGCCATGCATGGATCAGCATGCAAATATGGTTAGTGGCAGCATGCACAGTGTCAGCATAAGCAAGTAAAGGACAAATCACAGAGACCCACAAGTTATTTTCTGAATAGATGCGTGTTTTAATTTTTTTTTAAGCGTGGACAAGTCAGGAGATGTCATGACGCAGGTCGGGAACTAGTCCCAGGCTTTGGAAGCATATGAACTGAAGGCATGGTCTCTAAAGGATTGAGGTTTTTACGAGGTATAGGTAAGCATTTAGAATCCGAAAAGCGGGAGAAAAGACGCATAGCCTCTTGGCTGAATAGACCTGATAGGTATGCTGTAGCCAAACAATGAAGGAACCTACAAGTGAGTGACAAAGATTTTGAACTCGATGCGTTGCTGGACTGTGAGATAATGCAGGTCGGCGAGAAGCAGAGTGATGTTGGCAACTAAGAATTTCACGAAATCCATTCCTAGCTTCACAGTTTTGCACCAGCTGTAAGTGCCTGATTGCACAGGCAAGTAGACTAGAAAGCAGTGAGCTACAGATGTCATAAATAGATGGTGCAAATGCATGAATCAATTTAGATATAGTATCCCTGTTTAAAAAATTCGGAATTTAGAAACGTTATGCAGCTGAAAAGGTGAAAACCTTGACTGTGTAGCTGATGTGGCCGTCTAATGAAAGGTCACTTTGGAACAGGACACCTAGATTTCGCACAGATTCTACAAGAAATGTGCTGGACGAGAGAGTTTTGTTTTAAAGTCAGCCTTTTCCATTTCTGAACCAAACTTGGTTTGCCGGTAGCGAATAAGTTTTATTTTTATCGTCATTCAATTTAAGAAAATGTGCTGCCATTGATGTGCAGACGTCATCAACACATGCAGCGAGGGAGTTAAGAGAATTGAATTTGACGTGCTGGAGGACTGGGAGGGATAAAATCAAAGGTATAACTGAGTGTCATCAGCATAGATTTTAAAGCCTAGGTTGTGCTTTGCAATAAAATCGGCAAGAGTGAGTGTAGAAATCGTGAAATGAATGGGACGAAGACCAGAGCCCTGAGGTATCCCATATTTCCAAGGTTCCTCAAATGATCGAAGTCCATTCAAATCAATACTATGGAGTCTCCAACTGAGCTAGCACCTGAGCCATTGCACTGCAATTCCACTGATGCCAAGGTGATATGAGAGGCGCTCAAGACGAACTTGTCGGTGGATATTATCAAAAGCTACTGAAAGATAGAGTAAGACAAGCAGTTATGCTCTACCTAAAAAAACGAAAAATGCTAGCTGATTTAACAGCCTATTTTTTATAGCGACGGAAGAGCCTTTACGGCTATCACCGCCGCTTGCAGTGGTGATAAAGGATCGCCCACCGCAGGATTCCAACCCACGACCTCGACGCCGAGGTCGTGAAAAGCAACCGCCTTACCTAGTGAGCTATTCCGGCTCACCAAAAGCGTACCTAAGTCGTACCTAAGTCTGCATTCCTACGTAATTCCCAATACACCCTAAGCGTACCTAAGCGTACCTAAGTCTGCATTCCTAAGTAATTCCTAATACACCCTAAGCAATGCGGACTCTGTTGAGGGAGTAACTCTAGAGTTAGACTGAAACATAATAGCAAAGTTCGAAGTTTGAATACATGAGTTCAGCTGGTCAGCCACGACTCTTTCCAGTGTCTTTGAACGGAATGCCAGGAGGGAAACTGGGCGGATGCCGCTCAAGTTCTCCTGGTCTAGTGTTGCTTTCTTGAGTAGTGGCCAGACTACAGATTTTTTTCAGAGGTTCTGATACATGACCTGAGGCTAATGGCATACTCTTCCTTTTCCCTTCGATGGTAGTTATGCATGGTAGCAGTGTAGACGCACGAAAGTGGGAATATGGTAAAGTGGACGAGTTTTGTTCTGTGGTTGGGAAATCAACTTCAGTAAGTCTGTTGTGAGCTTCTTTCGTCTAGACATTGAGGTTCTGCGTGGAATTAAGGGAAAAGAGTCTAGGTGGAGTGCTGTCATCTTAGGGATGGACACCCTGATCTTGTCTATCTTCTTGACGAAGAAGCTAGAAACGCAAACAGCTAGATCGCCGCAGGGATCACTAAGTAAGTAGCTAACCTGGGAGCGGATAAGAAGATGGTCGATCGTTGACATCCGCATTTCGGATTGTGAATCTGTGACTTAACAATGTCTAATGTTTTTACTTGCTCTCCTGACTTTGCTATGCTTCCCACTTTCTATTTGTTGCGTAAGACGAAGTCTTTTGGCTACCGAAAGCCGTATTCACTCCCAGTGCTCTATAGGAAAATCTCCTGCTCAGCACCCACGTAGTCTTTATACCTTTGCGGAGTTACAGAAGGAGATACACTACATTACATCTATAGAAGCTAGAATTAGCCTTTGCTAGGATCGTATGGTTTTAAAATAACAGTAATGCGCTTGATAAAGCAGTCTCAGAGAACTCAATCTCTTTCTAGGCGCTTTCCATTTGTCACAAAGGAAAACGCGATTGAATGATGAGTAATATCATGTTTGATAAACAACATGAATAACGTGGTCAGGGATGCCATGCACAGGGTCAACATGCAAGTGTGGTTAGTGGCAGCATGCACAGTGTCAGCACGCACAAGCATATTAAGGACGAATCACAGGGACCAACTAAATGCTATCCTAAATAGGTGTGTTTTTAAGTTCTTTTAAAATGTGGTCAGGTCAGGGGATGTTCTGACGCAGGTCGGGAGGGAGTACTAGGCCTTGGGAGCATACGAAATAAATGCACGGTCTCCAAAGGATTTGAGGTTCGTACGAGGTTTTGTCAAACTGTTGGATTCCGAGCAGCTGGTGGTACGATACTTGGCCTGGTGGAGGAGTAGGTCTGAGAAATAGGCTGGAGCCGAAGAAGAATTAAGTGACCTAAAAGTGTGCGACAAAACCTCAGAGTCGATCCGTTGCTTGACTGGTAGCCAGTGCTGGTCGGCGAGAAGTGGTGAGATGTGGCTACTGCGACGCTCACGACAGGCAAGCCAAGCGGCAGAGTTTTACACCAAGCTGTCAGCGCCTGATTGCACATGATGGTCGGTTAGCAAGCAGTGAGTTACAGAAGTCAAGACAGGATGTCACGATTTCTTGGATCAACTTAACGTGGTACTTTTATCTAAAAAAGCCCGAATTTCAGCTATTTTATGTATCTGATATAGTATCTGATGTAGGCAGACTTGATTGTGGAGCTGATGTGGTCGTCGAACGAGAGGTCACTTTGGAACATGACACCTAGATTTCGAGCTGATTCAACGGAAGATATGCTGGCAGATCCAATTTTGAGCGTTAGCCTTTCCAATTTCTGAATCACACTGACTTTGCCCTTTACTAACAGGTTTGTTATACAATCGTTTTCTTTAAGAAAATTTGCTGCCATCCGTGTGCGAATGTCATCAATACCGGCAACAAGGAAGATGCGATAACTTGAAGTGCTCTAAGGCTGGGAGAAATTAAAGCAAAGGTACAACTAAGTATCATCAGCATAGAAGTGAAAGCCCAGATAGTGCTTGGCAATCACATCAGCTAGAGGGGGAGTATAAACCATGAAAAAAACCGGACCTAGCACGGAGCCCTGAGGTACCCCATATTTCAGAGGTTCCTCGGATGATCTTTTTCCATTAGCGTAAATACTCTGGAGTCTCCCTCTGAAATAGGACCTGAGCCATTGCAGAGCAGTGACAGTGATGATCATGTGAGATTAGAAGCATTCTTCAAAGAACTTTGTGATTGATGGTATCAAAAGCTGCCGAAAGATCGAGCAAAACAAGCCGAGATACTCTACCCATGTCTGCATTCCTAAGTCGGTCGTTGTACACCCTAATGTCCTAGGTTGAGTTCTCTGAGGGCGCTCTATCAAGTGAATTATTATTATGATCATGATTATCATTATTAAGCGATGATGATTCTGCGGAGTGATTAGGTCTAAAGAAAGACTGCAACTTACTACCAAGGTTTGAAGTTTCAATATATAAGGTAAGCTAGTCTGCCACCACCCGTTACAGTGTCTTTGGTAGGAATGGTAGAAGGATGACTGGGCGGTAGTTGCTCACCTTCTCTTGGTCTAGTATCGCTTTCTCGAGAAGTGGCCTGGCTACAGCTTTTTTGAAAGGTGATGGGACATCATCTGAAGCTAATGACATGTTAATGATTTTAGTTTTGCATGGCATAAGCAGATCGATGCAATGATCATTTAGCAGCAGATCAATGAGCAGCAGATCAAAGCAACGATCCACAGTATTCCTCGTATGCTTGTCGATGACAAGTCAATCCTGATCTTTTTTATTCTTCATCATGCTTGGGCATAGTATTACACCTAGTTAGTTTAATGTCTGCCGTAAACCATAGGACGTCAAAGCGAGGGCACATGTGCATTTAGTCAGTGGTGCAAACCCGTCGAACATTGCAGCCAGCGTCGTGTTGTAGCAAACTACCAATAATCACAGGTCGGAGAGAGGATTGAGTAGCAGAGGCGAGGCAGATGCTCTGGAACGGACAGCGTCGATGTAAAGGGTCTTGAGTTTTCGTGATTAACGTGTGATTTTAGATGAGGAGGAGGAGGAGAGCATACATTTTAGACTGAAAAAGATCTGCATACACTCAAATATTTGGTAGTAATGTGTGATGACAAATGAGTTGTGTGATAAAAGTAAGTCGAGTGTGTGTAACCCTTGATTTGAGTAGGACTATGCAAATGAGCCATAAGAGACAGTGATTCTGTCAGTGCACACAATTTTCTACTGAAGTCGTGAGATAAGTTAGTACCACCATAGTTGAACTCATCCATAATGAAGTAAGATTGATCCCTCGCACACAGAACCGAAATAAGATCCGAGAATTCTGATATAAAGGAGGACTTAGTACCTAGTAGGTAATAGACTACTGCCACCATCAGTAGCCTGTTGTCCGGTGAAACCAGAATAATAGATTCGAAAGACTTCTTCGAGGGTACTACAAGTGGCTTGAAGTTGAATTTCGAGAGCATGATAGCGTTGGTGCAGCTTCAGCAGTAGCTTTTCAGTCGTTATTTACTAGCTGGTGACTTGCTTGTCCAAGTAATGGCAGCGCCTTACTCAGCATATTTGCGATGGTTCAGTTTGAGAACTACAGTAGTGATGAGCTCCTGAGCACAGTGCACTTTGCCAGCTGGCACGGAGAGCGTTCCTCTCGGGCAGCACTGTGCAATGAGCGGACGATGTCTAGGGTATAGCTCTTTGAGTGGCTCTTTTGCCAGTGACTGGCGTCGTCAGGTCATATATGTTTTCAGTGCGTGCATAGGTCTGCGGCTATGGTGCATCATTTTTATCTGAAAAATCATTGAAAGAGATTACAATTAGGGTTGATATTGGAAATCATTTGCGAAGAGAGTGAATGGGCGAGCTGGTTTGGTCCAGCGGTCAAGGCGCTCGCCCCGACCGCTGACCTGGCTGAGGTTGAAGGCTCGAGCCCCCGAGGCACATGTGAAGCGGCTGAATAGAGATTAGGTTCTCTTGGGGCGCTATAGAAATGAATTATTTATAACGACGTCGCAAGACCTTGCCTTTTCGGCCCAATGCACGGTAGCTGAGCTCGACTGACGCAATTATTCGTCGCTCAGAGCTCTGCCTTGCTGTGACCCCCTCCCCCCCCAAAGTGCTGTTCAAGCATAGCCGCAGCTATGCATGAGTGCTGGTATGTCACTATGATCACTGCAGAATGGCGACGAAATCGATCAGACCTAATAATAGACCAGAGGTGGCCAAAGCTAAGAAGGCCTTCAACCAAGCCCTGTGCTGTTATCCATTGTGCTGGCGATTCTATCTGCCGCTCATTGCCAACACTCTGTGTGCGATTCCCCTTTACCGGCAATGCAACTCAACTGTGAAGGAAAATCCTACACTTTCTCGCTGGCTCTTCCGCTCTCCGGGCATTGCTGGACATAATTCGCAAGTAGCGAACCGCTGAGCACGTGGTCGATACGATGAAGATGCCATGGAAACTGAAGATACCGTGGGTACCATGACCTGCTGCCGGCTCGGAAGACATCAAAAGCTGAAGACAGATGATATGACATCTGAAGCTGAGGATGTATGATACTGTGCCGCCTTCCTCGATTTTGCACCCTGAGGCTGGCTTTGCACGAAGAAATTAGTGCTGCCGGTTGTAACTCAAGTTTGTCGTTTGCCGATAATAATCACAATTTTATTAGTAGCAAACAAATGAGCAAGTACATTTAAGCTGCGTTTATCGATGAAAATGTCTAGCTTTAAATTTGCTGCAACCTATGGGAAAAACCCTCCGCCGAAATGTGTTACTGTTGTTCTAGCTTTAACTGTGGGGTAGTTTGAGTTGATTCCCGATCGCTTGCCTCGAAAGTAATAATACTCATAATAAATTTGTACAGCGGCCTCAGAGTACTTCACCTCTTCCTGGACACTTTACATGCGCATAAAACTCCACGTTTGCAGGAAAACATTGATGTCAGATTCTAGTACAGCGTAGTATTTACACAGTGCACACTGACCGACGCTCGGCTGCGGCGACTTTGGTAGCTGCCCCTGATGAGACTTAGTGAACCGGCTGTCAGTCGGATTAGGGGCTGCACCGGATCGAGCTAGCGCTTAGAAAACATTACTATTATTTACCAAAACTTGGCCTGTATGATTAAGTTAGGTAGGCATTTGAAATGTACGTTTTTTGGTTCTTTAGCAAAGTAATAAATAATGTCTTATAAAATTTAATCGTCCGGTATTCATCAACATTTATGGAGATGGTTATCTCTGTTCCTCTTTCTTGCATTGCATATATAATGCATACTACGTGCATTTTCCAGGTAAATCCACGATGTCTCTCTTGAGCGTAGTGCATGGGTTCTTAAGATCATCACTAATTTAATGAATGCTTTTCATTTAATGCGTTTCCTTGGTCTTCCCACGGAACTTCTGAACTTGACTGAAAAAAACATTCGTGCGTGTGCTTGGATGGTGCTTATTACCAGGTTCGTCTGTGAGGTATTTTTATGGGCTAAAAATGTGGAACCTCTCGACTCGTCTTCCTTCGCTACTTATTACGCACTACCTTTTTCTAGCGTCTTTTTTTCTCTCACTCTCCCTTCGGTGTCTCTCCGAGAGAGAAGTGCTGCTTGCTACCTATTGAGTGCAGAAAGTCATTGAGATGCTTAAAAGGTTTCAAAGCACTCTAGAGAATAGTGGAGCTTTAAAATGTATGCAAGTTGTAGCTGGATGTAGTTTCATACGGAGAACTTGAAAGCATCTCACCTTCTATAAAGACTCCTACCTGCAGATTCTTCAAGTTTTCATTGGCCGTCACGGATACAGCATCGACGCTGGGAGAAGAGCTCGTCATCTAACGGTCGCAATACGTCCTCTATAAGTTATCCAGCACAGGCAACGACTTTTTAGAAGCACGCGAGTGCCATAGTGACAGTGAATCTATCGCTTTGGCAGCACTCCACGTGGATTTAGTTTGACTGATGGCTTTCACTGAGCTCGTTTAGTATTTACTTCAGTGAGTTGACCAGATCACGGAGTACTGTATGGCACATTCCCCTGACCACTGAACGCGTTTAGCTGGCGATTTTTTTTTTCTTTTAAAGCAGAATGAAAGCAAATTGCGATGTAGCTTTATCGCCAGCTGAACACGTGACTTTTCTGCGAGCCCACACCCCGCGAGTGAATGCAGAAGCATATCCCTTTGCAGCGAATTTAAAGGCCTAGAAAGAGATAGAGCTCTCTGAGGGCGCTTTATTAAGTGCACTATCATTGTTACTATCTAGTGCGGCAAAGTTTGCTCGCAGCGCCGCTACATCACGGCCAACAGACTGCCATCGAGCAGCAGCTAAAAGTAGCTTCACTTGGTTAGTTTAAAAGAATAAATGAAATTCACTTGTATGGCTCCTTAAAAGAGCTAAATTTCCATCCAGACGCTTTGCATACGCTGTGGGGCTCGACCCCACGTCCGCGGTCATCACAGGCGAGCACCTTAATCCCTGAGCGAAGCCGTGCTGCAAGTTGTCAGTAGTTAAATGCTGCTGCTGGCCAATAGACGCAGCACCTGCTGATGCCGTCTGAGTGTTTGCGCTCGTCTGTCAATGTAAGATGCCGCGTGGGGCGTGAATTGCAACGGCGGTAGCAGCCGCTCGTCGGACGGACCCTTCCTTTCAGCTGCGGCATTGCGTGCACCAGGGGTTCGCCTGAAGAAGGCGACAGCTTAGCTGATTCAGCAGCTAGTATATAGCAGTCACTGCTTGAACGGTAGAAGAGCCTTGACGGCTGACACCACCGCTTGCAGCGGGCAATACAAGATTGCCAAGTGCTGGAGATTCGAGCCGATGACGTGATAAGTTGAAAGCGAGCGCCTTACTTACCTCCAGGGTAAAGAGCAGAGGAGATAAGAACTGAAACGCCGCACGGCTTGCCTCTGGTTGAAACTTGCCGCTTCGCGGCTTCTGAATTGACTTCGTTATGTCACAAATAATGACAGCATTGAGGCACTAGTCTTTGCACGAGTGCGACGAACACTGTCGGGACAGGTGCCTGTGACGCGGCACGGCGAAGCCGCGACGTGCGGGATGAGCCGGAGCGCGGCTGCCGAGATTTTAGTTATTCGCGGCCTCCTCAATTACAGCAGCTAGGAACGCGCTAAGTGATAAACTCTTGTACTATAGCAGCGTCAAAGCGGAAGCCGTCAATCTGAGGTCAGCTGCGCTCGAGGAGGCTGCGAGCTGTCACGGTAGTTGCGGTCGAGGTCAGACTCGGGTCAGACAGTAGAGAGTCGCTCTGGATCCATTACGAATTAGGCTGACCTCGCGGCTGGCACTGAATGCGGGTATCCGCCGCCGCCGGTGCGGACGAATACATTTCTGTTTGCTACAGATATCGACTTTTCATCATTAGTTTTTTACGCTCGACGTTGCCGTCGCATTCCGTATCTGTCGTCGTGCGTGCAGGCGTTAGTGCGTTAGTGCGGCACCTAAACGTCACTAGCTTCGGTGCGTACAATTTCAAAGATAATCCCGCATTCTTTGTACACGCCGACTGGAATTAAAACATTGCGAGCACTGTTTTTGCGGCCTTGGGTTCTGTCCTGACTTTAAAATCGTTGCACCCCGGTTGAAGTTTTGGGTTGAAGGAAATGTTGAATATTCACCGAGGACTCACCGCAGTTGGCTTGTGATAATTTCATTCCTAATACTTTATTTCTGAACAAAGAGCACGAAATGCGAACTCGATTACTTATGTGCTTTACAAACGTACTGAATGCAAAATTGAGCCTATGAACAATGAAGTAGCTGCCTGCTCAGCCAGAATTTTGGATTCAAAAAAGTCTCGTATTGAACCTTTACCAACTTCAAGCGCCTTAAAAGGGGATCTAGTTCTCTTGCGGCGCTATGCACACGTTTTATTATTATAAGTGTTACGAGTAATTTGACGGTTGATTACTCTCGCGTCTTACTCGACGAGACCTTACCTTAGTGTCAGATGCAACGTGTGCAATGTAGGGACACGGTAAATGCTTCGCAAGCCGCTGCTCGGTGCTGAAGAATAGCTAGTTTTTCATCTTGCTACTTCATCCTGCGTTTCCTCTGAGCGCTTTCGTCAGCTGCGGAGGCGGCACTTCGTCTTCTTCTCCTGCCAGTTCTCACTAGTTGCCAGACGACTGGATACTTTTGGTAGTGTTCATCAGTATGGCATCCGTGACACTTTTAATAAGCAATTACTGTATGTTGACACAAGACGGCTTCTATAGCTAAAATAGATAAAACCGAGCTAAAAGAACACCCTAAGCATGCAGCTGGATTGAAAGGCTTTGTTCTTCTAATATGCGATGCTGTTGTGCGACTGTCACCAAGTGCTCAAAATTTAGGTGTCGTTTTCGACAGCTCCCTATTTTTAAAAGCTTCATTTGGAAGACTGCATCTACAGCTATCCATCACGTCCGATCCGTATCTAAGATTAGAAGCTGTCTTCCACGATGGCGTACAAAAATTTAACTAGCTTCTTAGTTCTGTCTCGGATTGAATATTGTAATTCCTTTTTGGGTGGGCTGCCGAAGAAAGCAACTAGGCCACTGCAGCTGGCAATGAATGCGGCTGCAAGGCTAGTCTTCAAGTCTCAGTGGTTCGACCACGTGTCTCCTTTGCTAAAAGAGCTAGGATGGATGCCGGTTGAGCAACGGATACAGAGCAAATTTCTTACGCTGACCCACAAGGCCCGCCACGGCTTGGCTCCTTCGTACCTAGCTGAACTGCTGCCTCAATTTCAGCCGGTTTGCGCCCTAAGGTCCTGTGAGGACAATAAATTGGCTGTTCCATTCCTCCGCTTAAAGACGGTTGGTGGCAGAAGCTTTAGCTCTGCAGGTCCTAGACTGTGGAGCGTGCTTCCATAATTCTTACGCAACGACAACTACTCTCCTTCTGCCGACTATGGCTCACCCTTTTCAGCGGTCCGGAGCTGCTACTTCCGTGCGACCACTACCTCAACTGCTCTCCTGACTCTGCTTTGCCTCCCACTTTCTCTTTGTTGCGTGAGAAGAAGTCTGTTGGGTACCGAATGCATACCGAAAGCCCCCTAGACTGTGTTTTGCAATATCCAAACTTTTCCTGCGTAACACCCACATAGTCTTTATGACTTTGTGGAGTTACAGACGGAGATACATTGCATGACACAGAGGGCGGGACTGCTCGTTTAGATAATGCCGTGCTTCCACTTCTACTGCTCACAGCATTTTTGGCTGTTTAGAAAGCTCGTTATTCTGGGTATAATAATGTCTATGCGCCTCCGTCTGTTATGAAATTGATTCTGTAATAATACGTAATGATCTCATTTTATCCACTGAATTTACAAGCGGTGAATGAAAAAATCAAGATCTCCATGCAAATGCTTTCAACCATCTTCGCGAGACCTCAACGGCTTCTGCAACAGCCTATGCTAGCTGTTTTGGCGAGTCGTAATTCAAATTCATTGGACTTCTAGCTTTGATTCCCGGTAACATGGCAATCGACCTCATTTTAAAAATACCGCAATAGACCCAAACTCCAATGAGCAGGTTAACACCGGTGTTTTTCTATGATTACTGTGTATTTCGGGTGGCGCCGTTCGGGTTCGCCGTCTGATTTGGCTCTCTTGTGAATTTCTAGCCCCCCCTTCGCCTCTACATTCGTCTTTTCTGCACCTCCATCGTCGTCAGTCGGTCGCCACAACCAGCTGCGCTGTAATGCACCTCTGAAGTATGTGTTACCTCAAGGTTCTGTGCTTGGGCATATTTTCTTCGCAGCCTACACCATCCCTCTTGCTAATGTGATCGCCTAAGTCAATCAAGGCGTTCCCTTCAATGCAGATGACACTCAATTGTACATTGGCTCTGATCCCTTCTAGTCCTCCAGCAAAACAAACTCACGCAACTCTCTTGCTGCATTTATTGCTGACATACACACGTTGAATCAGTTAGCTGTATCTCGAACGAGCCTCGTATTCTTTATATACCGCACCTGTAGTTCTTAATAATTATAGTAATAATAATATTAATGACACACTTGATAAAGTGCCCTTGGAGAACTCAAGAGTTTAAGCGGAGAATTCGTCTCACTGCTCTTGGAGATCTCTTTCTGAGCGCTTTACATTTGCTGCAATGGAATTATGCTCCTAAAGCCTGGAACTCACGCCCTACTGACATTTTCCCATCCCCTGATGTGATGAAATATAAAATGAAGCTTAAAACTCACCTTTTTAGACAGCAATGGTAGTTCTTTGTAATTTATCTTTTATGTGCTTATACCTGTTGACATTTTGCAAGCTGCTGCTAACCACATTTACATTTTGAGAGCATGCATGCATCCCTAAACATGCTGCACAAACTATCATCGTTCATATGACCACTAGCAGTTTGATTATGCCTATTTAGATTGCATGATTAGTGTTTGGAAAGAGATTGAGTTATCTGAAAGCTCTATGCAAACCTACTCTTACTACTGTCTATGCACCAGCTACCACCACACAGCAACGTGTGGTGGTAGCTGACGAAGCCTTTGGGTGTTGCTCGAACGAGCCAACGTCATTCGGGTGTTCTTAAAGCGTTCAGGCTTTATCCGAACGGCCAACCAGAAATTTGCCCATCCTTTTGGCTTGTTACTATTATCAAGGCAATGTAATGTAATGTAATGTATCTCCGTCAGTAACTCCACACAGTCACAGAGACCACGTGGGTGTTACGCAGGAGAGTTTTGCATAGCGTCACTCACAGCCTAAGCGGCTTTCGGTACGCATTCGGTAGCCAACAGACTTCGTCTCACGCAACAAAGAGAAAGTGGGAAGCATAGCAGAGTCAGGAGAGCAGTTGAGGTAGTGAGTAGCGTAGAAGTAGCGGTTCAGGACCGCTAAAAAGATGCACCATAGTCGGCAGTTGGAGAGTAGTTGTCGTTGCGTAAGAACCCCCCTCCCCGACGTACCCAAGTTTCGTAGACAAGGTAAATTAGGCCGGCCGTCCTACGACACGAACGCACAAGCTCTCTGGAGCTACAGCTTGGCGCTCTGCTCCGCTCATTAAAACTTGCTAGCTGTGAATATGTTTTTCTTAACGGTATTTAGCCCTAAGAACGTAGCAATTATAATTACTAGTGCATGAAGTTTGACATCTTTAGGCCATTAGCAGATCACCGGGCTGAATTCCACCAGGAAGTACCTATAGCTTCATTGTTATATTTATAGAGACCTGAAACAGTTTTAAACACATAGCACCATTAGCACACACAAAAATGAGGATGATCAAATCACCGAGCACCGTTGCAAAAGAAATTGTGACTTCAACTTATTAGGCTCTTCCCTAGCGTCAACTAGCCGAATTATACTTGTCTGCCTGACAATTAGTCAACCACTTAGTAGATTACGCCGGGCAACGTTCTCCAGATCTCGTAGCTGAGCATAAGCGAACTATTATACTTCTGGTAGGCTGTAAGCAATCAATGAGCTGCGAATGACAACAAGAAGTCTCGTCCTTGTGTTTTTGCATCAATGTGATCTAGCAACTGCTAAATGTCTGAAATCATATGAAGTTGGTTGACTAGCATGAGCATGAATTAATTGAACTACTTACACCTGTATAGAACTCACTGAAATCAACATCGGAAAATCCTTGTAAATTGTAACGACGCAATAAACCTTTCCTAAGTCAGTTAAAACACGACGTCAAGTCAAGCAGAAAGGTAAACCATTAAGCATTGAAGGAACGCCTTGCCTTTTATATCCATTTCATAGCAAAGCATAAAAAGTTAAATATTACCTGCACTAAAAGATACTTGAAATAATTAAATTTTGGACGTGTCTAGCCACAATCGGTAGCGTAAAACCAACAAAGTGCGTTGTTTCTCTTAATCGAGGATGTATATAAGCCTGCCGTAGTAACTCGGAAGGCTCCGGGTCATTTCCTGCAGGCCAGTTTAGTTCCTTGCAACGTTTTGGTAGAGCATTTTATTAACTTGCACCTGCCTTAATAGTTACCGTCACCTTACGAATATTGATGCTGTCTACGATTTACAGCAACGGCATCACTATTGTCGGTGATAATCGTAGTCCGGAAGAGCTTGGAACGGTGTTCCCTGACCAAGACTGTCTTATCATCGACAGGAAAACGTCAAAAACGCTATGAGCATTAAGCTTAGACACTCCTTTTTCCAAGCCAACTAGGTTGCACACTACAACCTTACATCACTAACTACAGTCGACACCGCGTATAAGAATATTCGATATGCGAATACTACTCCCCTCATAACTAAAGCAATTCCGAGTCCCAGATTTACTTTAGCTTGAGTCTCACTCTGCATAAGGAAATATTCCTCCTATAGGAGTGGCAACTTACCAGCCCGATCGTATTCTTATAAGCGGAGTCGACTTTACATCCAAACAAAGGCGGATACCAGTTACCAGCGACGTGTAACGCGGGCAGCTACGGCGGACCGGGTCACTGGCGTAGGGCAAAATCACGTGGTTGCGCAGGTACGTGTACTTAGTTGAGCCTTTCTTACAGGTGCTGCTTTCAAAGTCACTTTTTTCTTCATTATATATCTTATATGCTTCATTGCATTGCCAGCTCTAGTCAAGCATCTCTTACATGACGGAAAGTGAAGCCTCTTATTCCACTGAGTAGGTTCGTTTTCTAGTTGAATCAGCAATTGTGGGCTGAATGCGCACGCATGCTAGAGGCTACCCGCCTACACGAGGAAAATAACTGCTAGTTTAGCAGAGAACCACACTCGTCCTTTGGCTGACACAAAAAATCAGGTAGCTCCGAGCCCAACATTTATAAACTGCATGTGAACACGCACGTGACAAGTTGATGTGAATAGCCTGCTCGTGGTTAGCTGCTTTTGATTCTCTGTACTCTGTGCGAATAATAGTGATGCTCAGAATAGTAATGCCTTTGCAAACCATCGGCAATCACTTCCACGCAAACGACACCCAGATTTACATGCGACTTGTATTTTATCTTGTAAAATACCTGTGAAGACTGAAAAAATGCTACTTACCGTACAGAAATTTGCTCCTACAATTGGGTAATTTACGGTATATATTTTTAGCGGAAATTACAATATGTCTTGTTCATTAATACTCTTACCTTAAGCTCACAGCCAGAATAAGTGACTAAGTTTAAAAGTGCAGCCATCATCCACTGTTTTATTTAACGTGTCTTTTGGAAAGACTATTTCTGCACAGTTAACGCCGTGCTCTTTCATGTTCAATAACAAACTGGAGCTGGGCACAACTTATTTTGAGACATTCTACGGCGAATTTAAGTGGGCTGTGATATTTTCGCAGGCATTTGCAGTCAATTGCAAGGCAGTACATGACAACACGTTCCCAGTTCTCGCAAAAAAAAAATTCGAGTTTACTGTTCACAGAGCGTACTGCCTGTCGTGCGAATTTAAATAAGGAGCTTTTCGCAAAGAACCAATTCACTTTGCGGTGAAATGCGGTGGATTTTGGAATCGGACCGGGTCACAGCTTTCGTCGATTGCAACAGACTTCATGAGAATGTGCACGCAATGGCACGAAATTTCATGAGTACACTTTAAATATATCATCGTGTGTAGCGTAATTTATGCACTTTAAGTTGGATTTTTGTGATGCAGATTGCCTGTGAATTTCAGTTTTTTTAAGTAGATTTTGATAATCGTGATGCAGGTCAAGATTTTAGCAGCCCATTTTCGTGAAAATGCATGAGCGCAATAGAATGAAGAAATTTTTTTGGGGGACATTTTAATGGCGGCGTACTAAGGAATTCCATTGGAATTGGAGCTTGGCACCACCAATTTCCCTTTTGATAATAGCTTCATTAAAGCCCATTGTAGTGCATTTTGGTTAGTCGTCGTATTCCCTCGCCATGTGTACCAAGAACGCTGTTTGATGCACTCTGCGACACGACGATTCGATAGCTAAGCAATCCGTTGTCAGACGCCAGAATTGGCTCCCATCTCTGACGGCAGCACTCACTTCGGGTAGAGAGCGAAACGGCCCCGTGGCTAGCAGGCCCAACAAGTAGCTACGTTTATTCAGTAATAGTCCGTTTCGGCTTCTCTCTTTCCTGCACTCCGAACTCATGTAACTCCGGGGTGCATTTGAAATTTATTTGGTTACTAAATGCGAGTAATTATGGTGTGCTTTCTGGTTATTTTAGTAGCATCTCGCCACACTTACGACGTTCAGCGGAAGCCGCCTGGTCACTCAGCATCACACTTACGCCATTCAGCAGTAGCCGCCGATTGTTCTTTAAAATGCATACCTACACCTCGCACACCTCTGCTTTGACTAGGCTACCATTGCTTATTTGTATACAGTTGAAGCTGATCGTAGTATTTTCCATAGAAAGTGTCACAGCGAGAGCAATAAACGAGAGCGGGGAGGGATGATTAGGGGCCTGCGTTCCTCGCCGACTGGGCGTGGGAAGGATCTCTTCGCTCCACTTTCGGATGCATCCAGGCTGGCCAAGGGAGCTAGCGCCAGGCGAGACGTGCTTCACTGTTCAAATGCGAGCCGTACACAGTGGCATGGACGTCGTAAAGACGCCCAGCGGACGCTACCTGCTCCTAGCTGTAGCGGCCGCGGAAAGCCTCTCGCGGTAACTTCTACCCACCGTAAATTTCCGTTTGTCATGAAATTTGCTGCCGCCGCAACGGCTGTCTTGCGGTTCTAAGTGAATCCGTTTAGCTTGACCCTTCTTGTCCCTGAGTCATAGCCTGGAGAAAAGCCTGGAGAAAGACGGATGTTGTTAATTCGAGTTGCCCACTATAAAGTAAAAGTAAGCAATCACCAAACCTCAGGGTCAGCTGCTATCCACTCTCGTCTGGAGCGTCTCGCTTACGGGACGTCTCGCATGGTTTTTTCTCATCGTGTGACCTTTCTGCAGCTGCTGTCCCCGCCGGCCGTCGCTGTGCCTCAGTATCTGTCTGACTGAATGGCTGGCAGCTAACTGAAAATCCTTCTTTCTACATCACGCTAGAGCGGAACTTGAATGCTTTCCAGACGCTTAAGGCAGCTGCTGTAAGCAATCGCGGCTTGTCCATCGCCTACTGATGACGAAGCGATAGCGCCAGTAGCATCTGCTGGAAAGTGACGAGATATTTTTCAATGCTTGACCGGTGCAATAATAGTTTCAATTTTGCAAGATCATCCGTAGCCTCTGAAAACCAAAGTGCACCTGCTGTCACAGCCAGGTCTATTAAAAATGTTAAGTATTTCGATGTAGGAAAGACTTTTAGAATCCGCATAAGAAATTTCCTCAGGCTCAGAAGGCTAGCGTTGACGCCTGTCTAATATCTGCAGGCTCCTACTGCTGTGGCCTAATTAGGTCCGCCTTTTCCTGCTGCTTTCCGTCCTGCCACTGCCTGAAAAAGGCCGCGTATGCAGTAACAGGAATACTCAGTTGCTTGACTGTCGTACTAGAAATCTTTCGAACCGAAGCCGAGTTGTAATTTTATTCTTCTGATCTTAGCCACAAAGCCACGAGGACTGACTGGTCTGCTGGAGAGATTTATGTGGCACTGTGGATTCCAACGTTCTTTCATTGAGCATCGCGTACCCAGCAGCCTTTATCGCGCAGCAAAGAGAGATTTAGAGGTACAGCTGAGTCTGGAGGAGGGCAGTTGAGATAGTGAGTAGCTTGTAAAGTTGCAGCTTAGGATGGCTTTGAATGATGTGCGCACTCATCCTCAGGAAAGTACATGTCGTTTCGCAATAATTGAGGAATTTAATCCCACTGTCTATGATCTGCAAGCAGAAGCCTCTGTTTCCCTCTATCTTTAAGCGGAAGAATGAAACAGATAATGTCTTTTTACTATGGGGGACCTGAGGGCACGAGGAGGCAGAAACTGGTGCAGCATCTCATTTGGGTATGAAGTAGCTAAGCCAAGTTGGATCTTGTGAGTCAGGCTAAGAGCTTTCCTCGGTACACATCTATACGTCTGATTGCTGCTAAGTCTCTCGGTTTTTAGAGTAACTTGCAGCTACATTCATTACCAGCTACCGAGGCTCATTAGCTTTTTTTTTAGTCCAGCCAACATAAATCCGTGGAGATAGTTAGATTCTTAGCAAGCACTGCGTCAGACAGTCCCTAATCTTGGATAGGGTCGGTTGCGATGGCAAATAGTATTAGTAGTCTTCTGAATAAAGCTCTCAGATTGCATACATTAATCAAAAAGGTTGCCTAAATTTTGACCTAATCATAATGTTCGCACAACAGCATTATCTATTATAAAATCAAAATCTAATATCCCTCACTCACGCCACAGGGTGAGCGAGGAGTACAAGTTCGATCTGATCATTTTTGCCTCAATGTAATTGGCTGACGATCGAACATCGGCCAGGTTAATTTTCTGGCTATTCCATGCAGCCTATTCCGGTGTTTTAAATAATAAATACGAGTTACGTCAGCTGAGAAATAGCAGCTGATCACACATGTGGCGACACTTTTCCCACCTGCTTGGAATACATGGATTACAGCGTTAGTGTTTGTTTAGGGAATATATATATATATATATATATATTTGTGTGTGTGTGTGTGTGTGTGTGTGTGTGTGTGCGTGTGTGTGTGCGTGTGTGCATATATATATTTTTTTTCAAAATCTGACAAGGACAATTCATGGATAAAGACAAGGACAGGACCATAAACCTTGACCCTTGTGGACCTTTACGTGCGGCTGGTCTTCAAAGCAAAACAACAACACTACACGATACTGATTAAACGCTATCAGACGAGTGCAACTTAAACTGCCCCACTGCCTAATTAAGCGAGCAAATCGTTATTCTTACTAATGTATGTGGTATATTGCAATCCATAGTGTTAAAGCAGACACTCATTCGAGCCGGACTAGGCTATAAATATTCTTACCAATATTGCTGCTCAGGATTTGGATGTGTCCCTGAAGGAGACTGGTTTCTGAGGGGTAGAGTCGTTTGAGTGTCGAATGAAATATGTCTAAAATTCATTCTTCTCAGCGTATTCTGCGAGCTGCTTGGCCAAAATCTTACCACAAATCTTAGCCAGAAAATTAAGAGAGAAGGAAGACTTGGCAAGACTTTATTAGAACCTCTAAATACCGTCAAAGCATTTCAGGTATAGTTCAAACAACCGCCGATTTCAAACAAATTTGACTAGCCTATTAACAGAAATGCGTTTAAACTTGAGTCATAGCTAAATTTCGTTTGTGCGTTAAAAAAAGATCCACGAGGGGATAGGCTTGTCTGTCGTGAGCGTCACAGTTGCCACATTACTCCACTTCTCGCCGACCTGCACTGGCTACCAGTCAAGCAACGGATTGACTTTCAAGGTTTTGTCGCTCACTTTTAGGTCCCTTCATTCTATGGCTCCAGTCTATCTGTCAGATGTACTACCCCATCAGGCCAAACATCGTACCACCCGCTTTTCGGAATCCAACAGTCTAGAAATACCTCATACAAACCTTAAATCCTTTGGAGACCGTGCATTTAGTTCATATGCTCCCAAAGCCTGGAACTCCCTCCCGACCTGCGTCAGAACATCCCCTAACCTGACCACATTTAAAAGGAACCTAAAAACACACTTATTTAGGACAGCATTTAGTGGGTCTCTGTGATTCGTCCTTCATGTGCTTATGCGTGCTGACACTGTGCATGCTGCCACTAACCACATTTGCATGCTGACCCTGTGCATGTCACCCCTAACCATATTATTCATTTCGTTTGTTTTTTCAAGCATGATTTTACTTACCATTCAATTTGCATTTCACTTTACAGCAAATGTAAAGCGCCTAGAGAGAGATTAAGTTCTCTGAGGGCACTTTATCAAGTGAATTATTATTATTATTATTATGGGGTCATCAGGTAATCTCTCTGGTAGCAGGTAAATCCATCAGTATCTCTATCACCGACGAAACCACATCCTCTATCTCCTCGCGATCGTCTGCATCTTTATGGGTGCCGTTTAATTTTTAAACTTGCTGACACTTTCCTTTTGGAATAGCGAAGAAGTTCTGAGTTTCCTCATGAAATGTGACCTGCCATCCACTAATAGATAACAAATGGTCGCTCCCGTGGAGAAGGCAGTGCCCTCTGATTAAGCAGTTTAACGATCGTACGATAGCTGCTCAATAACTAAAGTCTTTCGAGGCCCAAACACACCACATTTAACCACCGATATCGCATGAAGATGCGTAACTGACCAACACCGGCGGCATCAGTGCCTCAAACCACTACTAAAGAGCCAGTTTCTGCTATGTTAACGATGGTTTTGACAAATTTACTCAAAGCTCGTCAAAGTCAGCGCCTCAAAGCTAGTTGCTGCACAGACATCTGCACATCGACATAAGGGGATCACAAAAGAGTGCGTATGCCCTAATTAGGTTATCGACGTCGTAAAAGTAATAATAACAACGATAATAATATTGCACTTGATAAATCGCCCCAGGAGAACTCAATCTCTCTCTCTCTCTCTCTCTCTCTCTCTCTCTCTCTCTCTCTCTCTCTCTCTCTCTCTAGGCGCTTTACATTTGCTGCAAAGGGAAATGCAATTGAATGGTGAGTAATATCATGCTTGATAAACAAACAAAATGGATAACATAGTTACGGGTAACATGCACGGGGTCAGAATGCTAGTGTGGTAGTGGTAGCATGCAACAGTGTCAGCATGCATAAGCACATCGAGGACGAATCACAGGGACCACTAAATGCTGTCCTAAATACGTGTTTTTCAAGTTTCTTTTAAATGCGGTCAGGTCGGGGGATGTTCTGGCTCAGGTCGGCAAGGAGTTCCAGGCTTTGGGAGTATACGAACTAAATGCATGGTCTCCAAAGGATTTGAGGTGTGTACGAAGTATTTGTAGACTGTTGGATACCGACAAGCAGGTGGTACGATGCTTGGCCTGGTGGGGTAGTAGATCAGACAGATTGGCTGGAGCTATAGAATGAAGGGACCTACAAGTGAGCCACAAAACCTTGAAGTCAATCCGTTGCTTGACTCGTAGCCAGTGCAGGTCGGCAAGAAGTGGTGTAATGTGGCAACTGCGATGATTTGGACACACAAGCCTAGCTGCAGAGGTTTGCACCAGCTGCAATCGCCTGATCGCACATGCCGGTAGGTCAGTAAGCAGTGAGTTGCAGAAGTGTAGACGAGAGGTCACGAATGCATGGACCAACTTGGACGTGGTATCCTTATCTAAACAAGCCCAAATTTTAGCAATTTTATGAAGCTGAAAATAGGCAAATTTGACGGTGGAGCTGATATGGTCGTCTAACGAGAGGTCGCTTTGGAATATGACACCTATATTTCGAGCTGATTCAACTGGAGATATGCTGGCAGAATCAATTTTGAGAGTCAGCCTATCCAATTTGCGAATCACACTGGGTTTGCCCGAAACAAGTAATAACTTTTATCATCGTTTAGTTTTAGTAAATTTGCTGCAATCCATTTGCGGATGTCTTCAATACATGCAGCAAGTGAGTTGAGAGAATTTGAGGTGCTCGAAGGCTGGGAGGGATCAAAGCTGAGGTAAAACTGAGTGTCATCCGCACACAAGTGAAAGCCTAGATTGTGCTTGGCAATCACATCAGCAAGAGGGAGAGTATAAACCGTGAAAAGAACCGGACCTAGCACGGAGCCCTGAGGTACCCCAAATTTCAGAGGTACATCAGATGATCTTTGTCTATTCGCGTCAATTCTCTGGATTATCTCACTGAGATGCGACCTGAACCACTGCAGAGCAGTGCTAGTGATGCCCATGCGAGATGAGAGGCGCTCTAGAAGAACTTTGTGATCAATGGTATCAAAAGCTGCCGAAAGATCGAGCTAAACAAGCAGAGACACACTACCCATGTCTGCATCCCTACGTCGGTCATTATATACCCTAAGCGATGCTGACTCTGTTTAGTGATTAGCTTTAAAGCCAGAATGGAACTTATAGCAAAGTGTGACGTTTTGATATATGAGTTCAGCTGGTCCGCCTTGACCCATTCCAGTGTCTGTGGTGGGAGTGGTAGAAGGGAGACTGGGCGGTAGTTGCTTATGTTCTCTTGATCTAATGTCGCTTTCTTAAGAAGTGGCCTGACTACAGCTTTTTTGAAAGGTGCTGGGACATGACTTGAGGCTATTGACACATAAATTATGTTATTTATGCATGGCAGCAGCAGATCAATGCAATGTAGGAACAGGACAGTGAGAATAGGGTCCAGGGGACTTGTTGTCTTCTTTGATCGAGATACGAACTTCAGGACTAGATCACTAGTGACCTGCCTAAATGTAGACGTTGAGGTGCAGCCAGGAATCGGGGAACAGCATTCTAGTGGGGATGTTGTCTTCGCAGGGATGGATTCCTGATTGTGTTTATCTTCTGCACAAAAAATCGAGAGAAGCGATCGGCTAGATCATTACAAGGATCACCAGGTAACCAGCTAATGTGGGAGCAGTTGAGGAGATGGTTTAAGGTCGACATCAGCATTTTTGGATTGTGCATCTGTTATTTAACAATGTTTCTGTAGAAGCTAGACTTGGCCTTTGCTAGGATCGATTAGTACGACCTGCAGTAGTCTTCATATGCCTGTTGATGGGCAGTCAGTCCAGATCTTTTGTCTGCTTTTTCAAGCATTCGCTTAGTAGACCTGGCTAGTTTAATGTCTGTGGTAAACCATAGGCCGTCTGGGCGGGGCGCACAGTGCACTTTGTCAGAGGTGCTAACTCGTCGAGCATGTTAGCAAGTGTCGTGTCGCAGCTTTCTTCCAAAGATGACAGATCGGCGGGAGGACTGTGCAGCAGAGGTGAAGCAGATATTCTCGCACGAACAGCATAGATGTCAAGGGTCTTGAGGTTTTGCGATTCACAGGTTATTTGAGAGGAGAAGGTGGGCACACATTGTAGATTTAATGAGATATGCGTGTGGTCAGATAAGCAGGATTTGGTAATAATTGGTGATGAAACAGTGCAGTTGTATGGGAAAATCTGGTCGAGTGTGTGACCCCTGATGTGAGTAGGGCCATGCACATGAGCCACAAGAGTCAATGAGTCAGTCAATGCACGAAATTCGGTGCTGAAAGCGTCAGATAAGTTATCAAAGTGAACTTTCAAATCACCTATAACGAGGAACGATCGATTTCTTGCACACAGAATCGAAATGAGATCGGAGAAATCTGAGGTAAAGGAGGATTTGGAACTTGGTGGGCGATAGACTACTGCCACTATCGGTAGCTTGTTTTCGGGGGAGACCAAGACAACTGATTCAAAAGACTGCTTCGAGGGTACTGCAAATGGCTTGAAGTTGAATTTCGAGCGCACGGTGATAGCAACTCCACCTCCAGTTTTGATTGATCTATGGATGTGAAAGGATGAGATACCAGTTGGAGTTGCGTCATTAATTGTCGGGCAGTTTATCAATTTTAGCCAGGATTTAGTTAGGGCGAGCAGGTCGATACCATTTTAAGAAATAAGTTCGCTTATTACCAAAGGTTTATTGCACATTGAGCGAGGCTTCCAAAGGCAAGCGTTAAATCTGGCCGATGGAGTTACAACAGGCGTGATTACCAATAAGTTAGAGTGATTTACAGTGACGCATGTGGGGGGCGTGCTGAGCGGTTCGAGAACATGCTAGGAATACCAAACGCGCGGGTACTCAGCTGGCAGTTCCTGCCCAACGAGCGGCGTCTGGCCTGGCGGTTCCGGCCACCATGGCGGCTACGGGGTGCATTTCTTTTGGTAATGCATAGTTCATGAATCTTAGAAACAACATAAATATCTAGGAACGCATCTGCTCTTGAATATACTTGCTAGGATTGACGTTTACCCACAGGAATTTAATGTTGGCGTAGTAGTTCCTGTGTCGTTAATAAGAAAGGGAGCCAACTTAGAATCAAAATAAGATAAACATGATTTCATACAAAGCTAGTCTCGGTATCCAGTTGACGGTATAGTATTGTCATCACCGTACATTTTTGGTCAAATTGTACCATTACAAGAAATACAAGGGACTTTTCGAGGGCTCTGCACGTGGCTCTAAGACTCACCCAAGTACGACCATACTCTGCTGAATAAACAGAGTTTTAATTAACCTCGTGTTCAGCAAGAAAAGAAAACCTGTAGGCGTGCGTCTGGTACAGCATGATGGTCAGGTGATTTCAGCTATATCTCAGTCGCTGCAAGCTAATCAAATGCGTTTTTAAGAATCGTAGCATGATTTGTTCGGGGCTTATTGCCAATAGAAAGCCCATTAAAATAGAAAGATATTTAGAGAGAGTGGCTTGTGATGTTTCAGATGGCCTATTCAAGATTAAGCTAGTGAGATGAGCTAAATGGCTTAAGGAGAAGAGCCCTGACCCGTTTAAAAACGTTCAAAATTACTAGAGTTTCATTCGTATCCCATTCCTTCTTTCACTTGGACTTCATTGAGGAGATAAAAATTCACGAACACTGGCATAAGCAGCTGCGTCCAAGAATCCCTTTAAACGATAGTTGAGAAAAGATCACTTTCATGCACCACAGAACCAACGGGTGTCATTAACAGCTGCAAAAGCTGCAAACATTGGTGTCACTAGAAAATGCGCTAGTTCCGTTAAAATGGCAGGATCATTAGTTGTGCCAAGCGCACGTAATTTTATATGCAATTTGGATTAAGCTAGCAGGTAAGCCGTAACCCAAATTTAGCACCTGTCAGACGTTTAATTTTTGGGAGACTCTGCACTAGTTAGGGAAAGATCGGGAAACCCGGAGTGTCAAGTGCATTTCCTGAGCATAGGCCAATTGAGCTTGCTTGTAAATGCTACTGTTCTCGTACCTATCTATTGCTAAGAGCGAAGAAGGCATCTAAGGCAAGAAATAAGTGTTCGGAAGAACGAGACAATGCGAAGAATGTCAGAGAAGAAAATTATTGCTGAGAGAGGTGTATTTATATTCTCTGTGTGCATATCAGAGCAGGCATGAGGTCCTGTTTACCTCTGAAAGTTATAGCGCCGAGCTGGTTTGTTCTAGCGGTTAACGTGCTCGCCCAGGCCAAGGTCTGACTGAGGTCGTGGGCTCGAGCCCCGAGGCATATATGAAGCGCCTGAATAGAGATTAAGTTCTCTTGGGGCGCTATAAAAATGAATGAATTATATATAGCGAGTTTTATAGGAAGAGATATTGTGTGGTTTGTGCTTTAATGCGTGTAGGTGTGTGTTTCTTTGTGTGTGTCCGAGCATGAATGAGCTTCTGTGTTAATAATAATATTAATAATAATGTACTTGATAAAGCGCCCTCAGAGAACTTAATCTTTTTCTAGGCGCTTTACATTTGCTGCAAAGGGAAATGCAATTAAATGGTAAGTAAAATCATGCTTGGAATACAAAAAAAATGAATAACATGGTTAGGGGTGACATGCACAGGGTCAGCATGCAAATGTGGTTAGTGGCAGCATGCACAGTGTCAGCACGCATAAGCACGTGAAAGACGAATCACAGGGACCCATTAAATGCTGCCCTAAATAGGTGTTTTTAAATTCTTTTTAAATGTGGTCAGGTCAGGGGATGTTCTGACGCAGGTCGGGAGGGATTTCCAGGCTTTGGGAGCATACGAACTAAATGCACGGTCTCCAAAGGATTTGAGGTTTGTACGAGGTATTTCTAGACTGTTGGATTCCGAAAAGCTGGTGGTACGATGCTTGGCCTGGTGGGGGAGTATGTCGGAAAGATAGGCTGGAGCCATAGAATGAAGGTACCTAAACGTGAGCGACAAAATGTTGAAGTCAATCCGTTGCTTGACTGGTAGCCAGTGCAGGTCGGCGAGAAGTGGAGTAATGTGGCAACTGCGATGCTCACGACAGACAAGCCTAGCTGCAGAGGTTTGCACCAGCTGCAATCGCCTGATCGCACATGCTGCTAGGCCAGTAAGCAGTGAGTTGCAGAAGTCTAGACGAGATGTCACGAATGCATGGACCAACTTAGATGTGGTATCCTTATCTAAACAAGCAGATTTTGTCTAGCAGATGTAAAGACAGGCGTGAGTGTAAAGTATGTGCTAATCACCTGCACAGCCGGTCATTGTGGTGAGAGGTCTGAGAACAGAAAGAACAAGTGAATGCAGGAACTAGAACTTTCTTCTTCACATGCATAATAATTCTTTCCGTTTAAATGTGAGTTGCATTATAGCTGATGCCTGCCTATTCAGGAAAAATTATCTAGACAAATATAAATAACGAGATCGGTAAATTGAGACAGATAAAATTAGATACTGACATAGATCGTAGTAAATCAATCAAAGGTAGGATGACTCTTAAAAAAAAGGAGAATAGTGATTTTTTGACTAAATATTATGAGAGTGCACTTCAGCAGCACTTCATTATTGAAAAATAAGGAAATGACGAACGGATTGATGGCATTCCAATCGAAGCATCCGATGGAGTGTCAGAGCGTGAATTATTAAACAGCAATTGGGAGCTGGTGTATGCGTATCAGAGCCATCAACTGGTTTCCCATACCCTCTCATACCCAAGGATACTGGATGGGCAGGTGGCGTTGGAGATCTCATGAGTGGGCGTGGATATAGTTATGGGTACCCAGTTAAGGGCTCTGGTGCATATACGTATCCGCCTGTGCACAAGGACTATAGCGCACTTGCAAGAGCAAACTCAAAACTATGCTCTGAGTTATGCCTGCGCTTAGCTGAGTCAAGAATTACATAAAGTGCTATTCAAATGCCAAAAGCAGGAAGGAATAGTTTTTTTCGTAGGTTACTCACGTTAGGCGGGGCATTTAGGTTCCATTGAGCCAGGACAAGAGGTAGGTTTCAGAGCAAAGACACTTCAAAAAATGTAGGCTTCCTATTTAGATTATTGCCTGCTGAGGCCTCACAGCGGCCCACCTGCTCTCCTTAAGTGAACTTTGTGCCACTAAGTAACTTAACAGCCATGAAGACGACAGCATCTTTAGCTAATATTTTCCAAAAGCTGGAAAAATGTATCAACTGACATTAGATAACCTGCTTATTTGTTGAAAATATTCAAACAAAAGTAAAAACTGACCTGTTCTTCGCAGTCTTAAACTCCGACAAGTAAAACATACTTTGTGTGCCTGTGTTCAGAAATATTTTAGAATGCAGCTAACCGATTGACATGCCTTCCTTTCATCGAATGCAGTTCCCAGAAAGAGATTCAGTTTTCTTGGGTTCTTTGTAGATTATTTATTATTGCTACAATTACAATGACTTTTATGACTCGCTTTATTGCATGCACAAACAAATTGCTATCGTTTGACCGCTCACGCTCGCTCTCACCTTCTCTCTCTCTCTCTCTCTCTCTCTCTCTGTTTCTCTTTTTCTCTCTTTCTTCACTTTACATATGTAATAACCAACACTCAATTAAATAAAGCTTATGCCGTCTATTATTTTCTAATTCTGGACAGGGCATTGAATAAGATGGCCGTCTGAGGAGGCGATATTGTGAATGCATTCGTCAATGTCATGAAGTTACAAAATAAGTCACCTTAATTGTCTCAGTCAGTGTTCCACTACGGCCCTAATGATTACGAGGGCGGGTTACCTCTCAGGGTTTTGTATTGCGGGCATTCTGACGGAAGATTCAGGTTTGGTAATCACAAAGCATAAGAAAATGTGCCTATAGCCAGTGCCTATAGCCTTTACTGTTAAACCATTCCAAGATATTACCACTTAAAGGACACCCACTCCTTTTTGTATACCTGGTCAGAAGACGCAGACAAACTGCCTTGATTAGCCACTTACTCTTTTCAGAACACTTCATCAAGAAAACCTCTGCTCGTTCTGCCATTGAAAATTGGATACAAACTTGATCGAGCGAGGGTGCCTTGCCAAAGCCAATCGTGCCGTCACGTAATCATACGCTAAGTGAAACTGAGCTGCTGACGCGACCAGGAAAACCGGCTGAGCTGTGTCTAAGAAGGCACAGAGTATTCCTTTGAGCTATTTAGAGTCTGCCAGTTAGACGTACAATTAAATCAGCATTAAAACGGATGTTTCACCTCATGCCGGACAATTGTCCAGGTAATATTGGCATTTGGAATCGTGACTTCAGTCGCCAGCTAACTTGAATGCTCGCGAGAGTGCAGCAAACCAAGGATACAGCGTAACCCTTTAGTCAGGACAACTGTCCAAGTTGCGTACTCAGTTGGGCAGCCATGGTATTTAATCCGAATGCTGCTAATCAGCTTCGAAAGTCTCGTGGGGAGATTCAACCCCAGGCTTGCATGGTGTCTTATGAGCGAGTGTGCCCAGGCACTCGAATGACATCGGTAAATCGATTAAGCCCAGGGGCTAAGATGAGGGCTTAGATCCATTGAGCCACGGCACTTGAGTAGCATTGGTAGACTGAGTGAAATCATTTGCAATGTAATGTATCTCCGCCTTTAATTCCACAAAGTCATTAGGACTATGTGGGTGTTACGCAGGAGAGTTTTGTATAGCTCACTCACAGCCTATGCGGCATTCGGCACGCATTCGGTACCCAACAGACTTCGTCTCACGTAACAAAGAGAAAGTGGGAAGCATAGCAGAGTCAGGAGAGCAGTTGAGGTAGTGAGTAGCATAGAAGTAGCAGCACAGGACCGCTGAAAAGGATGTGCCATAGTCGGCAGTAGGAGAGAAGTTGTCGTTGCGTAATAATTGTGGAAGCGAGTTCCACAGTCTAGGACCTGCAGAGGTAAAGCTTCTGTCACCAACTGTCTTTAAGCTGAGGAATGGGACAGCTAATTTGTTGTCCACACAGGACCTGAGGGCGCGAACAGGCTGAAACTGATGCAGCAGTTCAGCTAGGTACGAAGGAGCCAAGCCGTGGCGGGCCTTGTGGGTCAGCGTAAGAACTTTGCTCTGTATCCTTTGCTCAACCGGCAACCATTCTAGCTCTTTCAGCAAAGGAAACACGTGCTCCAACCGCTGGGACTTGAAAACCAGCCTTGCAGCCATATTCATAGTCAGCTGCAGTAGTCTATTAGCTTTCTTTGGCAGCCCAGCCAAAAGGAAATTACAATAATCAAGCCGAGACAGAACTAAAGAGCTAGTTAAATTGTTTACAAGCCACTGTGGGAGACAGCTTCTAATCTTGGATAGGGATCAGATGTGTTGGCTAGCTATAGAAGCAGTCTTCTGAATGACGTTTTTGAAATTGAGGCAGCTGTCGCATACGATACCTAAATTTTGAGCACGTGGTGGTGGTCGCACAATAGCATCACCTATTAGAACAGCAAAGCCTTTTAATCCAGCCACACGCTTAGGGTGTCCTATGAGCAGCAGTTCGGTTTTATCATCACTTAATTTCAGGAAGTTTTCCGACATCCAGGATCAAATATTGGCAAGGCAAGCATTCAGTTTCTCAGTTGCTGCAGAATATTCCGATGTTTTAATGACAAATACAACTGAGTGAGTATCGTCAGCTTAGAAGTGATATCCTATTCCATGTGCCTTAATCACTTTTCCCAGAGGTTATGTATATATGGAAAAAAGCAAGGGACCGAGGACACACCCTTGAGGGACTCCACAGGTGACCCTTCTCGTGTCTGAGACCTGACCCCCACACGATACGGATTGAACACGGTCAGACAAGTATGATTTAAACCATGCCAGTGCTTCGTCTGCCAGACCGATCGTTGTTTTTAATCGTTCAAGCAGAACTTCGTGATCAATGGTGTCGAAGGTAAAAGACAGATCTAGCAGAGCTAGGGAAGTGTCATTCCTGTCGTCGTTGCCAAGTAGAATGTCATAGGTAACACGGAGGAGAGCAGTTTCAGTGGAGTGCTGCCTCTTGAACCCTGATTGAAATGTTTCTGACATTCCATTATTTACAATATGTTCAATCAGATGCTTAACATCAATTTTTTCAAGAACCTTTGATAAGAACGGAGGAAGGGGAATTGGGCGATAGTTTGCTTGGACCTTTGTTTCTAATCCAGACTTGTTAAGAATGCGTACAACGATAGGCGATTTGAAAGACTTGGGACGACCCCTCCTCCCAAAGAAGCATTACAAATGTTGGTTATGGCAGGGCTAAGTTGTTCTGCTAGTGAAGACCACAGAGATGAAGGAATAGGGTCTTTAGGAGACGAGCTCTTTTTGCTAGACCTTATTAAGGCAGCCACGTCGCATGCAGAAACATCGGAGAACCTTTTATGGAAGGTCACAGGTTGAGGAACCGCGATTGCTTTAGTCGGAGGGGGCTTAATGGAGGCACGAATGTGCACCATTTTTTCAGTAAAGAAGGCTGAAAACTTTTCGGCTGAGCCCTTAATATCTGGGGAGTCAGACCTCACAGTATTGGCCAGTAAATGGTTTACTGTCTTATAAATCTGTTTAGTGTCCGACTGGCAGTAATTCAGCTTTCTAATGAAAAAAGAAGCCCTGACTTTTTTAAGCTTTCGGATGTAGGAGAGTGTACGAGGGAGCTGGAAGAGTAGACGAGACCGAACAATGATCTGAGAGGGTCAGTGGGCACACCACAAGGTCCGTGGGGAGGACATCCTTAGTGACCACGAGATCTAGAATGTGGCCACCGACGTGGGTGCAATGATTAACGTACTGGGCCAAACCAAAATTCTCCAGGCAGTCAAGAAATGAGCGGAGCTGGCTGTTGCTCGGGTTATCAACGTGAATATTGAAGTCTCCTACAATCAGTAACGGCCGGTCGCACACCAACATTTTAGTGTGGAACTCTGAAAACTCCTCTATAAACTAGTTTAGACAGCCAGAAGGAGGCCGGTGTGTGACAAAAGTGAGAGGCTTTGTCTTTGATGAAGACCTGATTGCAACCGATTCAAACGACGGCCCATGCGAGAAACTGCACATTCTATAGCCAAACGATTCGCGAGCAGCAATTGCAACCCCACCACCAACCTTGTCAGAATTAAGTGGCTTCCATGACGTTACAATGAACTAAGTACGTGTGCATTTAACTGATGGGGACAAACTCATATTAATCTGTAGGGTTTTCAATGGCACTTTTGAAGCTGGAGACTCTTTTGAATTGCAATTGTGCTAACAAACAGGTTGTCTAAAAGCTAGTGGTTCCTAATACTTTGGAATAGCGACTTTGTAGACTCTTGAGATCTTCAATCTGGTCAATTAATTTGCATGCTACAGCTAACTTACTTGGTGACCTGTGTACTGCAGCGTGCTCTTGCACGGCTCTCCTCAGCAGCTATTGGTAGTGACCTCCCAAACATCGACTACCTACCCACACATCGGCGTACGTTAAAATCCTCTGCTCGTCGAGCCATCTGCTCGTAGGCGCCGAAAGTCATTGATAAGCTTTTGAGCATTTTTTAACTGTTATGACCTGCACCACTCAAGTCTGAGCTCAAGACGCAGATGTTCCAGCCAGCAGACCTTCCACGCTAATCTACTCTTCTATTTGGCCGGGTTCTGCTTTTCTTGGGTAACCGTACAGGATTCATCGAATTCTACTTGCTATGATCTTACAAACCTGAGACCTAATGTGTCGACATTCTTGTTTATTCATGCTGGTCAAAGCACGGTGCTCGCTTGCTATTGCATGCATTATATTTTGAAGGTCACTAACCCCATGGTATTGACTCTCTCACTGAGTGCCGAAGTCGTCACATCCCACCAACTCTAGCCGACCTGCTCTGGCTTCGAGTCCACAAGCACATCGACTTCAAAGTTTTGTCACTCACTTCTAGGTCCCTTGATTCTCTGCTTCCAGCCTACCTATCAGAATAATTCCAGATGAAGTATGGGCATCGTAAAAGAAATTTTTCTGACTCAAATAGCCTAGATCTGCCCCAGATAACCTTAAATTTTTTGAGACCAAACTGTGAATTATTTTGCAAAATGCCTGACTGGAGAGTGGGCTATCTTGCCGTGCTAAGCAAACGACAATGCCTGACTGGAGAGTGGGCTATCTTGCCGTGCTAAGCAAACGACAATGCCTGACTGCAGAGTGGGCTATCTTGCCGTGCTAAGCAAACGACGTATTTTGCTAGTACATTCGTCTTGGGTGCATCCAGGCCTAGTCAAATCGACAAATCGCTCAAAGAAGAAGACGGTGAAAAATCGTCTTTCTTGCACACATTTGTGTCGAATCCTCTTGGTGGCCTTCAGCACGCTGAAAAAGTATTTCTATTCATCCTCATGAATCCGTCGTTTTTAAGTTCTTTTTCTGGAAGGAGCTGTGTCACGCTAAGAAACAACAGAGAGAGTCTATTAAATTAGCATCGATTCGGATGAGCAGCACGAATGCACGGCTTACCACGAACCTCATCGGCAGTAGCCGGTTACTGCAGTGCTCTTGGTAAACGGGCATCACGCTGCTAATCGGCAACAGCGTTTACACTCGCTTTTAGGTCTCTTCGTTATGTGGTTCAGACGTGTCCTGCTAACGTATTTACTCCTCAGTCCTCCTCTCTTACCACCTAATCCTGCCAATCAAATCGCTTACCTTAAATAAGACTATTCTCAAATATTTTAGATTCTCTGCTTGCAGTTCCTATGCTCCTATAACCTGGAGTTCTGTATTGACTGGAATTAAAACGCTCACCGAAATTAAAAAATTGAAAACAGTTTAAAGGCAGAAATTTAAGCATTCGAATGTTTAGTGGTAGCATGCTCAATAAATAACAAGAATAACATGGTTCGGAAACAATGCACAGGGTCACCATGCAGGCATGATTAGTGGCGCATGCACAATGTCAGCACCCATAAGCACATAAAGAACAAATAACAGGGACTCTTTAAATGCTGTCATAAATATATGCATTTTTATTTTCTTGTTGAGTGTGGTCAAGTCAGGAGATGTCGTGCCGCAAGTCTGGAGTGAGTCCCAGGCTTTAGGAGCATACGAACTAAATGCACGGTCTCCAAAGGATTTGAGATTTGTATTAGGTATTGTAAACTGTTAAATTCCGAAAAGCGGGCGGTACGATGCTTGGCTTTGTGGGGAAGTAGATCTGAGAGATAGACTGGAGCCAAAGAATGAAGGGACCTAAAAGTGAGCGACAAAACCTTGAAGTCGATCAGTTGCTTGACTGGTAGCCAGTGTTGGTCGGCGAGAAGTGGTGTGATGTGGTAACTGCGGCACTCATGACAGACGAGCCAAGCTGCAGAGTTTTTCACACCTGCTGTAAGGACCTGATTGCACAGGCTGCTAGGCCAGTTAGCAGTGAGTTACAGAAGTCAAGACGGGAGGTCACAAATGCATGGCCCAATTTAGACGTCGCATCCCTGCCTAAATAAGCCATGATTATAACAATGTTATGTAGCTGATAGTAGGCGGACTGGACTGTGGAGCAACTGCTTCCTTATGATGGTCACTTTGTTATCTTGAGGATTGAATTATGTAACAAAGTATTGACAGGGCTTGCGAAAAGGACTATTCAATTTCACCAAGTGGCTTTAAAATACCATCACTAATTAGTCTCACAGCACGGTCAAGCTAAACTATTGCATCTATTTGACCCTCCTCATGCCCTCATATCCTCTCAAGAGAATATTTTTGCTGTTGCTAGAGGTCACTTCAAGACTTTTGGTGACTGATGCATTCCGTCGCGGGTGCAAGAGTGAAAAAGCTACTATATAATTATAATGGGTAGTTTGTATGGCAATCTTAGGTAATAATTCCTCTTTCTAAAGCATCTACATATAATGAGAAAGATATAATTTAAATTTTTGTAACGTGCGAAATAACAGCGTACATAACCACAAAAACGGCAGTTCAAACGGCCAGGGAATATGAGCTAGGGAACATTGAGTTTTACCTTCTATTTAAAGTTTTTGAGACAAGTATTTCCATTGCTGTTGCCCTGTCACTAAGTCTTGAGTGTTGTCTTCTTTACAGATCCTTATGATAGCCAATCATTTCCGATGCTCTTGTACAGCTGTTTAGACTCGACGTTTCTCCTCGATTGGAATCTCCTACAGATTCAGCTGCATCTCACTTCCGGTTTGGTGCAAGTGATGCAATATCTTCTTACCATATGCCACGGAACTCTCTTAGGCATCGGCTAATGACAGAAAAATAACTTGCGTAACGCGCAATCGGTCTTGGCTGCTTTTGGAGTTAGTAATGGGTGTAAAACTACAGTGCAAACCAATTCGTGCAAGCACGTGCTTGTAAAGTTTTCCGTATTTATTGGCAAGAATGCCTGGTTCGGTGTACCAGGTTGTGCCATTTCAAATGAAAAACATGTATAATACTATTGTAATGCATACCTACAACATCTTCATAGAACTCAATCTCTTTCTAGGCACTTTGCACATGCTATGGAGGAGTCATGGTCGAATAATCGGTAGCGTGCACGATGTCAACAAGCGTAATATAATTATTAGCGGTAACCTGTTCTTTGTCAACATTTAAATATGGTTAGTTTTAACTGTCAGGTTGCTGTCAGGACCCGCCAAATATTGGGAGAAAAATGTACGCTTTTAGCTTACTTTTGATATCATCGAATAAGGAGAGGTCGTGACGTCAGTTGGAAATGAGGTCCAGGTTGTGATAGCATACGAATCAACGGTTTGGTATCTGAAGCATTTATGGTTAGCTGGAGGCAGAACTAGGCTATTTTTAGAAAAGCGTCTGTTACGATGCCTATTCGTTCGGTAATAATTTTGATAGGAAGGCTGTAACCAGCGAATCAAGGTACCTAAAAGTGAGTGACAAAACCTTGAAGTCAATGTGCTCACTGACTCGGAGCAACTGCATGTCTCCTAGAATTGGTGTGATGTAGCAACTGCGACACTCAAAAGCCTAGCTGCAGAGTTTTTCAAAAACTGTAAGCGTTGTATTGCACACTCAGTGAGGCCAGCAAGCAGTGAGTAGCAAAAATCGAGAAGGGATGTCTAAAAAGCCAGGACCTATTGGATTTATTATCCCTCCCTTAGCGAGCCCGAATTTCAGCAATTTTATGCAGCTGAAAGTAGGCACATTGTACTGCAGAGCCAATTCGGTCGTCTAGCGAAAAATCACTTTGGAATAGACACCCAAATATTGTGTAAATGTTACTCGACATATGCTGGCAGAGCCGATTCTAAATATCAAGCTTTCTGATTTCTGAATCACTTTATCATTATTCCATTTGCAAACGTTCAACATAATAATAATAACAATAATGTACTTGATAAAGCGCCCTCAGAGAACTTAATCTCTTTCTAGGCGCTTTACATTTGCTGCAAAGGGAAATGCAATTAAATGGTAAGTAAAATCATGATTAAAAAACAAACAAAACGAATAACATAGTTAGGGGTGACATGCACAGGGTCAGCATGCAAATGTGGTTAGTGGCAGCATGCACAGTGTCAGCACGCATAAGCACGTGAAGGACGAATCACGGGGACCCGCTAAATGCTGTCCTAAATAGGTGTGTTTGTAAGTTCCTTTTAAATGTGGTCAGGTCAGGGGATATTCTGACGCAGGTCGGGAGGGAGTTCCAGGCTTTGGGAGCATACGAACTAAATGCACGGTCTCCAAAGGATTTGAGGTTTGTACGAGGTATTTCTAGACTGTTGGATTCCGAAAAGCTGGTGGTACGACGCTTGGCCTGGTGGGGGAGTATGTCGGAAAGATAGGCTGGAGCCATAGAATGAAGGGACCTAAACGTGAGCGACAAAATGTTGAAGTCAATCCGTTGCTTGACTGGTAGCCAGTGCAGGTCGGCGAGAAGTGGAGTAATGTGGCAACTGCGATGCTCACGACAGACAAGCCTAGCTGCAGAGTTTTGCACCAGCTGCAATCGCCTGATCGCACATGCTGGTAGGCCAGTAAGCAGTGAGTTGCAGAAGTCGAGACGAGATGTCACGAATGCATGGACCAACTTAGATGCGGTATCCTTATCTAAACAAGCCCAAATTTTTGCAATATTATGAAGCTGAAAATAGGCAGATTTGACTGTGGAGCTGACGTGGTCGTCTAACGAGAGGTCGCTTTGGAATATGACACCTAGATTTCGAGCCGATTCGACAGGAGATATGCAGGCAGAGCCAATTTTGAGCGTCAGCCTTTCAAATTTCTTAATCACACTGGGTTTGCCCATAACTAGTAAGTTAATTTTGTCATCGTTCAGTTTTAGAAAATTTGCTGCCATCCATGTGCGGATGTCATCAATGCATGCAGCAAGTGAGTTTAGAGAATTTGAGGTGCTCGAAGGTTGGGAGGGATCAAAGCAAAGGTACAACTGAGTGCTACCGCACAGAAGTGAAAGCGTCATCAATGTGGGGATACCATCAATTCTTGCAGCAGGGGATTTAAGATAATTTTTACGTGCTGAAAACCTGGGAGCGATCAAAACATTGGTACAGCTGCGGGTCCTCAGCATGAACGTGAAAGCCTAAATTTTGCTTGGATGTCACTTCGGCAAGACGGAGAGTATAACTTGTGAAAAGAGGCGGACTGAGCACAGAGCACTGAGGTACTCCGTACCTTAATGGTTCCTTGCATGCTCTTCGTCTGTTTATATTAACATTATGTTGTCTTCAACTGATATTGGACATAAGCCATTGCAGCTAATTGCCAACGATGCCCAGGCGAGATTGAATGTGCTGAAGAACGACTTGATGATTAATAGTTTCAAATGGCACCGAAATATTAAGCCAAGTGTTTTTCCCTATGTTGGCATTCCTAAAAAGGTCAATATATTCCTATTGTAGTCCTGACCCTGTGCAGTGATTAGCTCTGGAACTAGACTGGAACTTAATTGCTAGGTTTGAAGTTTCAATTTAATAGTCAAATTGATGTGCCACTACTCGCTCAAGTATCTTTGGTAAAGGCTTCAATGGGGAGAATGGTCAAAAGTGCCCAAGTTCTCTTTGTCTTCTGTTGCTTCCTTAATTGTTGGCGTAACAATAGCCTTTTTAGAAGATGCAGGTTTATGACCTGAGGCTGAGGACAGTTTTGCTGCTATGTTACCGATGCGCGGCAGTAGCAGATCGATGCACCTTAGAATTAGGGCAGTGAGAACACGATCTATTGGGTTATTAGTCATGTTTGACTTGAAGATGAATTATAGGACGCGATCACTTGCAACCTCTTTTTATTCAGGCATTTTTGTACTGTGTGAAAACGAGGGACAGTAGTCATGTGGGTATATTACTGGGGTACCGGAGTCCAGTGTGGACGATGTTACCTTGGGTATGGACTCTCCTATCTGTTGCTCCCTTGCTATAAAAAAAGCTCGCAGCTATATCGCAACAAATTTCACTAGGTAGGGAGCTAACCAGGGAGTGGGTAATAAGATAGTTGACGGTAGACAGTAATTTTGGATTGTGTATCTGTGATTCAACAGTATTGTTGTAGACATTAGACTTGAAATATCCTGGGATAGACTAAAACTATCTGTAGCACAACTGTGGATATATTTAATAATAATAATACACTTGATAAAGCACTCTCAGAGAACTCAATCTCTTTCTAGGCTCTTTGCATTTACTGCAAAGGGAAACGCGATCGAACGGTGAGTGGTATTATGCTTGATTAACAACATTAATAACCTGGTTGACATCAGCACTATAATAAATGAACTAGCTGATTTAACAGCCTCTTTTTTAGGCAGCAGAAGAGCCTTGACGGCTATCATTACTGGCTTGCAGTGGCAATATAGGATTACTCACGATAGAGTTCTAACCCACGACCTCGGGACGGAGGTCATGAAAAGCAACCAACTGACCAATTAAGCCATTACGGCTCACCTTGCTAAAATTTGGGCTTTTTTAGACAGGAATACCACACCTAAATTGGTCCATGTATTTACGACATCCCGTCTTGACTTCTGTAACTCACTGCTTGCTGCTCTACCAGCCAGTGTAAGCAGGTGTTTACAGCTGGTGCAACACTCTGCAGCAATAATTCAGTCGGGAGCTTCGCAGTTGCCACATCACACCACTTCTCGCCGACCTGCACTGACAACCAGTCAAGCAACGGATCGACTTCAAGGTTATTTCAACCACTTTAAGGTCCCTTCATTTTCTGATTCCACCCAAACTATCAGATCTACCCCTCCCCCGGGCAAGGCATCATGCCACCCGCATTTCTGAATTAATTCGTTTAGCAATACCTGGTACGAACCTCAAATACTTTGGAGACAATAACGTTAGTTTGCATGCCCCACAGCCTGGAACTCATTCCCGTCTGATGTCATGAATCCCCTGAAATGAGGACATTTAAAAATATGCTTAAATGCATCTGTTCTGTATAGCATTTAGTGGGTCCTAATGTAATTCGTCCTTTGTGTGCTTAGGGCTGCTAACGTTTTGCACGCCGCCACTAACCACATTCGCATGCTGTACTAGTGTATGTCACCTCTAACCACGTTATGCTTTCTAAGGTTGTGCATGCTATTACTATTCATTAACTCATGCTTCCTTTACAGCACACGTAAAGTGCCTACATCGAGATTAAGTTCTCTAAAGGCGTTATGCAAATTCGTTATTGTTATAATTATTATTATTAAAAAATAAGACATCGGCATTGCTTCCGATAAAACAAGTCTCTAAGTACTTTCAACACGCTGTATAACCATCATGAGCATAGTTGCATGGTGCACTGTGTCAACATGTAAATATAGTTTGCCGTAACGTGTACACACCAGCACGCTTAAGCACACAAAAGACACATCACGAGGACCCGGAAAATGCTGTGATAAGTGCATGCACTGTCGATCTTTTTTAATTTAGTAAAGTCAGGGATATTAAAATGCCAGTTGGAAGTGAGATCCGGGATTTGAGAGACAACGAGCTAAAGTCGCGGTCTCACCAAAGGATTTGAAGTTACTTAAATGTACAGTTAAATTGTTTGAGTAACTAGAGCGTATGGTAACATGCCTAGCTTGATTTCGGAGTAGCTATGATAGTTTGGCAGGAGCGTAAGAAAAGGGTGGCCAAAAGTGAGTGACCATAATCTCGAACTTGATGTGATACTTTATTGGGAGCCAGTGCAGGTTGGCAAGAGGAGGTGAGATGTGGAAACTGCTACGCTAAGGACCGACAGCCTCAACTGTCGAGAAGAACCAACTCGGCTACCTACCAACTCGCAGAGGCACTTAGCCAGCAGCTACTAGCGAAAGTCGATATTGGATATCGTAAATGCATGGAGCAATTTGGCTGCAACATCCATGTCTAAATGGGCCCAAGTCTTTGCAGTTTTAGGTAGCTCAAAGTAGGCAGACTTACTTGTGGAGCTGATATTATCATGTGGCGAGAGGCCATTTTGGAAGAGGACATCTAGATTGCACGCAATCCCGTGGGAGATGGCCGATCGATGTACAGATTGCAATGCACATGCATGGCGATAGTACAAAGGGATCCCCTCTAATGGCTATCTTTTGACGTCACTGCCCTCTGCGTTGACTCGTGTTCCAGACTTAGAGCTGGTGCAAGTTAGCTGAAACTCGGGATTCATAATAAGGAAAATGTATTACGGGGCTTGATATCGACCACGTTAGACTGACGCCTATTTCCATTGGCTGAATAGCAAATCACATGCATAGATGACTCCAAATGTTTGGTAGCAAAAAGCGCTCGAGAAAGGCATAAGAGTGACGGCACCTGTCCTAGTAACCAAATGAATATTCGCACCCGGTGCTGACGATCTTAATTTTGACCGCAGTTTTAATGTTTGTCCGTGCGCTTTCTATCCTAGAAGACCATTTCATGGACATTTGAGCTGTTCATACCTGCTTTCACAAATTCACACACGAGCACTCTCAAGCAGAAAAATGTACACAGGAGCTGAGAGACGCATACCCACACACAGATTAACTCACATGCAAATAGATCAGTCTATGAGTTTTATTTACATCTGAGTAAAAAATACAAATATGAATATATATATATATATATATATATATATATATATTACTAAAGTGTTTTTCATTATATTTGTATGCACCATTACAATATTAATTGAGAAGTCGATTGTACAGCACCCTACCGAATCTCTAACCAGGCATTTATGCCACGGTGCTGGCCCTAGACTTTGGTCGTCAAAGGCAAGCAACTTACGCTGGGTCAAACCAGGATGGCTAGACATATGAAGTCTTACTTTTTTCTACAGTCTAGCTGCAAGGTGGGATGCTCTATTAGAAGAGTCTTCAAGATGCTGGGGCCACATGAGCAGGGCATACTGTGATAAAGTCCCCCATCATTCCTTACTAGACGCATAGGAGCAGAAGCACAAAGCCTGTTTTGCAAATGGTGCGGTATCTGTAGATACAAGCAGCTAAGTTTTTCGAAAAACCCTGAGCCTACCAACGTAGGCTCGTCTAGTTTTCAGCAATTCTCTCTCCGTCTCTCCTTGCCACATGCTCTCCCTCTCTCTTGCTCTCTCTCTTTTTTCTCTCTCTCTCTCTCTCTCTCTCTCTCTCTCTCTCTCTCTCTCTCTCTCTCTCTCTCTCTCTCTCTCTATATATATATATATATATATATATATATATATATATATTTATATATATATATATATATATATATATATATATATATATATATATATATATATATATATATATATATATATCCTTGCTGCCTGCGCTTCCTCTCTCTCTCCCCTTTTTTCCACGCCCCGCCTTCTCAGTCTCACTCACCGATTTGCGTTTGACTAGTCAATACCTTCTCTTACTCCACAATATTTTATAACGGGCTGACCTACGTCTTGTGATTGGCTACGATTAGTCAATACCACAAGCACGCTTATTAATATATTTGCTAATTCAGCAGCCTCATTGATATAAGGGTATAAAATACCGGCAATCACCGGAACTTTCAGTGGAGGAAGGTGCCTACAGAATGACTCAAATCCATGACCAAATTTTGTGAAAAGCGAGCGCGTTTCCCATAGGACATGGCCAAAGACACTACTTCTCTTTCTGATATTCTTAATACTACTAGTAGTAATAGAACATCTAACTAGCCTCTTAATGAACTAGATCTATTTCTGGGCACTCTAAGCTGGATGATAGCATGCACAATCACGAAGTACTTCAGGAACGATCCATACTAATTTTTGAGCCGTGATCAGGTTTTCTAGCTCCATTTTAAATCCCTTTGAAGTTAGGGAATGTCTATCCGACGTTAATGAGTCTCAGGTTATAGGAGCACGGGAACAGAAGACGTGGTCTTCGGGGTATTTTAGGTTGGTTGTATGCACAGCTACACAACTTGAGTAATATAAGCATGGTGTAAGAAAGGAAGCCTGGTAAGCCATTATACCAGGTACATTGACCGAAGCAATTAAACAAATATAGCTAAAGTAAAACAAGCACCCTGAAGTCAATGAGTTATATAATTGAGAGTTAGATCCATAAAAAATGGTGTCATGGCCATTTGCGACCTCAAAGACGAACAAGCCCAGCTGAAGAGTTTGGCACCAGCTGCAAGATTTTCGTTGCTCAATCCGGAAGTCCTACAACGAGTGAATTATTTAAGTCTGAAAGAGGAGGGGTTACAAATTCATCTACAAGTTTGACATCAATAGCTTTTCAAACCAAAAGCTGTTTGTATGTTTTTGCACATCTGAAAGTAGAAAGACTTTAATTGGAGCAAGTGGAGTCGTCTACGGAAATAAAACATTGGAACATGACACCCATATTGCACGATAATGCTAGGGAAAATATCCTAACAGTTCACTTTGATGCAAAGGCTATCCAACTTCTGAGACACATAATCAGCGGCTGAGCCAATGGGCATAAGCCTTGCCTCTTTCTACGTGGCAGCAACTTAGGCCGCTCATAATACGATACCTACCCCCTTATCCCACCGACGACAAAATTATGTCTTAATTCCAATCAAAGAACATCTTCCTGAATTGCATATAATATATAATAATTGCTTGCAATATGTTTCCATGAATTGTTTGTCGAGACCCGTCTACATGAAAATCTTGAGTGCCTTGTCACCCTTTATAACCTTATGCAGTTCTAGCCCCCTAGATGAAACTCCTGGCTCTGCCACTTCACGTTATGTTATCGAATCACCTATACTTTGATCTAATATTTTAATACTTTTATAATTCAGGTAGAAATTAATAAATAACATAATTTATTTGGTGCCCTAAGAGAACGTAATCTCTATTCAGGTTCTTCACATATGCCACGGGGCTCGAGCCAACGACCTCAGCCAGACCTTGGTCGGAACGAGCACTTTAATCACTTGCCAAACCAGCCGATTTTAGCGGGCTTGCTGCCATCACACTAAACATAATAGTATCACCAGTACAAGCTTCAAATTAGCTAATCAAGTTTTTGGTGTTATAAAGTACAGAAAATTCAAAGCAGAGGCAGATCTGTGCGTTATCAACATAAAAATTCTCTTTTTTTCATACCCCTGGTTTAATAAAAACTGGTGGCTGTCTCTATTATCACTCGTTCCTCCTTTCATTTTCAAACCATTTGCAGTACCCTAGCAACAGTCTTTCGAATCTATTTTTTGAGTACATCCGACTAAAAGCTACCAATAGCAGCCCTCTTTCAGCCTCTAGGTAACTAGTCTTCCTTTATCTCAGATTTCTTGATCTCATTTTGATTTTGATTCTCTGTTCAATAAATCAATCTTTCCTCATCAAGGATGATTCTAACATTCATTTGACAACTTGTCCGACACATTAAACTCCTAATTGTGTGCACTTACTGTCTCATTTTCATCATGCTGCTCGTGTGTATGACCCTGCTTACATAATGGGTCACACAACCACCACAGACAAATGAGAGTTCAGGTCCACTTTACTCTCGCCCTAGCCTAATACAAGCGAGCCACTTCAACTTGTCCTACAACTGTATGCTGTCGGCACCTAGTATTACCAAGTTATGCTACTCTGACCAGATACAGATCTGATTTAGCCTACAGAGTGTGCCCTCCTTCTCGCATGTGAATTGCGTAACTATGTAATCACGACCCTTGGCATTGATGCGGTCCGTGAGAGAATATCTCCATTGCCTTAGCAGCTCAATACCCCTTCTGACCTGTTATCATTAGTAGAATACTTAAACAAATTACTCGCTGATAAGCTCGACTAGTTTGCACCTCTGAGTAGGTCACAAATTACGTCCTCCCTAAGACTAGCTACGATTTATCACAGACATTAAACTAGCTAGGTCTACTGAGCACAAGCTTGAGAAAGCACACAAAAGATAGGGACTGACTGCACATCGACAGGTGTAAGGGGATAAATACTGTAGATCATAAAAATCCATCATCGGTAAGGATAAGTCTAGCTTTTCTGTTCAAACATTTTTGAATCACATGCGCACAGTCCAAGAATGCTTATGTCTACAATCAACCGTCTCCTGAACGGCTCCCGTGTTAGTTCCAAGCCTATACTATCCTCGTGGCGATCTAGCTGATCGGTGGCTTCTCTAGCTCCTTTTTCAGCTAGATGGATGAGATCATCCCGAGGGTAGCAGCATCTCTTCTGGACTCCTGTCGCCCTACATGAATTCCCTCCCTCAACTCTGTGCACCTGCTCGATGTCTATATTCAAGTAGGCCACACAAGTTAACTCAACCTAAAACTCATCCCCAGTCGAAGGAGCTACTAGTTTCATAATCCAACACCTGTTGTCCTACTTCAAGCATGCATACATCTGCTTTGCGAAATTTAAAGAGCCCAAAAACGCACCTTGTTTATCACAGCATTTAGTGCGTCTTTGCGTCTTTGCTCATTTACACTGAAGCTGCGAATGCTGCTACTAACCATATTTATATGACGTGCCAGTGCACGTTGCCTCTAACCTTGTTATGCTTGTTGATAGTTTGCATGCTAGCAATAACTAAGTAATCATGGTTCTTTTACAGCACGTATAAAGTGCCCAGAGAGAGATTTAGTTCTCTGTGGCTGTTATACAAATGTATTACTATCATTATTATTATTATCATTTAAAGTGCCTACAAAGAAATTTTCTCGTGGGACTATGCAAATGTATTAATAATATTAATAATAATACACCTAAGCATGAGCTTGAGAAGGCATAAATTGATCACCACTGCCTGTCCATAGACAGGTAGGCATGTGATAATGTAGATCATAGCAATATATCCTACAAAAGCCAAGCTTATCCTTTAGAAAAAAACAGGCTCCAGCCACGGATGCACGATCCAAAAATGCCTTTATCGATTAACAATCAAGTCCCAAGCAACTCCTTGCCTATAAACCCTTGTGTAAATTACTGCACATTACTTCTCAAGCTCCTTTTTCAGCATTATATTGTATATAAGATGAGATAGTGCATTCCTAAAGTAACTCCATTGACATAAAACTCCTCTCCCTCAGTAAAATCCCCACATGACTCATTTCCCTCAATTCGTTGCAGAACCTCGACGTCTTCCCTCAAGCCTGCCACGAGTAACCTCATCCTGCCGATTAGCCCTCTAGACCCTATTATAGCTCTTTTACTTGTGCGATACGAAGATCTGCTAATGCCATGAATAACTATCGTAGTAAATATATTCTCGTTTATTGTCCAGAAACTCTTCTGATAGGCCATTAACTTGGGGAAAAACTAGACCACGAGACCGTTTGCAACTTCCACCTAGTTTCCCTACAGCAGTTCCTATCAAAGACAGAGGAAGGAGTAGCTGCAGACCAGCTAAACTCTTACATTCTGACACATAAACTTAAAATAAAATTAAGAAGAACATAAACTTATACTTAAAACATAGCGCAGATGTTTCAGTCACGTTTTAGAGCTATTCACTCCACTGAGCCGGCATCGCTTCTGGTGTGTACAGACCCTGTCAGGAATGCAGATTTAGCTTCTCTCCTTGCTTTGCTAGATCTTTCGGGAGTGCTTGATACTGGTCGTGAGTAAGTCCTTCTCGAGCCCTGCTCAGCTGGCCTGGGCATCACTAGTGCTGCACTGCAATGGTAATGCTCCTACTGTGTGGGAAACTTCAGAGAACTGATGGCAATGGGCGACAATCATTTGAGAAACCACTAATGTACTGGATATCACCATGGTTAATTCCTCAATCTGCTACTTTTAATGGATTAAACTCTTCTCTTGCCGATTGTATTCCCAAGCACAATCTAGGCTTTAACTCATATGCCCGTAGCAAATAGCTACACCTACGCTTGTACACCTTAGCTCTCCAGCATGTCAAACTCTCTCAACTCCATTACTGCATGTATCTCTGGTGTCATCACCTTGATGACAGCAAACTTTTCAATTGAACTACACACAAAAACACTTACTAGTTAAAGACAAACCAAGTGTGAGAATCGGAAAATTGACAGCTTAAGCTCAAAATCGGTTCTGCCAGCATGTTTGATCAAGTATCTGTGGAACATCTAGGTCTTTTGTTTCAAAGTGACCTTGCAGTAGACCGCTGCATGCATCAGCTCGACTGTGAAGTCTGCCTACTTTCATACACGTAGCATTGCACATTTTTGGGCCAACATAGACAGAAATACCACGCCAGGTTCATCCATAAATATGTGCCCTCCCACCTCGACTTCTGTAATTCACTACTTTCAGTTATAATCGTCTAAGAAATCAGGCATTCACAATTGATGCAAAACTCTGTGTCTCGTCTTGTCTATCGTGAACGTTGCAGGTGCGATCTGAGACCCTATCTGGCCACCCTACACTGGCTTCCAATCATGCCGAGTGTCTACTTTATGGCTTTTTACTCTTTTTCATGTCCTTTCATTGTCTAGTGCCAGTCCTTACCAGAACTAATCCTCAAACCAGTTTTCCTGACTCTTCTATCCTGACTGAATCTTCTAAATATGACTTTAACCAAAATCAAATCCTGTGGTGAGTTAGCCTTTTGTCTGCATGCTCTCAAAACCTGGCACATACGCCCGACCGTCTTTATTTCTCAGCCTCTCCACCGGTCTTTTTCTATTCTTCTACCCTAATGTCTCTTTCCACACAGCTCTCTATTCTCGTCAGTTTCTGCATATATCGCTACGGTTGCAACATTATTTGTCTCTTTTTTCTGTCACACAACATTTACCCCTCAATAATTCTCACTTCTTTCTTACCGTTCACAACATCAAATGAAAGCAGCCATTTGCTACAGAACCGGCTTGCTGTCTAACCAAGTCGATTGCTTAGGTTTCTTCTGTAGGATTGGAATACCTAAACCTGTACCTGAGCACTGAAATTACCACACTCTTGCATAAATTATATTTCAGTAGTTTCCGGTCGTGCCCCTGCCTCTTTCAGAAAGTTTGCTGTTATTCCACTCGTTAGGGAGGCAACGGTAGACCAGGAGCACTTTAGCCAGCGTCCGACCAGTCTCCCACTGCAATTGTAATCAGGCGCTAGACCGGCAGAGGCACAACAGCCCAACTCCAACTTCAAACCAACCGAGCAAGTACTAACCAGGTTTTAGAGCTAGATATTCCAAGGAGTTAGCATTGCTGCTAGTTTCTAGAAACTTTGTTAGAAATGAAAACTTAAATAGAGTGGCAATGCTTGCTTTTCTGGGTCTTTCGATAGCGTTTCCCAAAATTGTTAACCAAGTCTCTCTGTAGCACCTGTCATCTTGCCTGGGCAGTGAGTGGTATTGCATGCAGCATTTTAGTTCAGGTCTCAGGGAGAGACTTCACATTCCTGATTTCAACAAATAGCAGCCATCCGGGGAGCTTCTAAATTACAGGGTGCCCCGAGAAACTTTGTTTTGTTCAATTCCTGTTCATTATTTATACTGTTGCTCTTGCAGACACAATCGGTAAGTACAGCCCAGAATTTCGTTGTTATGCAGCTTATGATCCCTCCCTGCCTTCCGGTCAACCCAACTCTCATTAAATCCTTACAGCTTGTATACTCAGTCACAAAGATCCTCACAGCATGGCCACCGCTGCTGTAGCTGTTTATTCCTGCAGGTAGAAAGAGGATTTTCTACGATACCAGGCACTAAAGTTATGCGAAGTCTGTGAATATATTGACTGACAGCCAAATAAAATATATATGCAAAGCCTGTGCAAATATTGGTTAACAGCCATATAAAATACATATACTGCTGATATATTTACGTTTATTGTGAAGTCTTCTCATTGCAATCATGTGCCACCTACCTTATCTTGCTAGTCAAGAGACGACTAGTTTCTGGATTGTCTCTCCTGCTACAGCACATTCCACACCCTTGCATATACTCACAAGGTTGGCTACTGACCTAGGCCAAAAACCCTGCATCTGTGGCTAGGCAATTTTGCTCCATACTTGTTCTATGGGGTTCAAATCGTGCCACTAGGACGAGCGTTGCAGTTGCGACATCTCACCATTTCTCGTCCACTTGCAGTGGCTCCCATTCAAGCGACTCGTTGACTTTAAGGTTTTGTCACTTACGTCTAAGTCCCTTCATTCTTAGGCTCAGGCATACCAATCAGATCTACTCCCCTACCAGGTGAAGCTCTGTACCAACGGCTTTCGTACGAATCTCAAATCCTTTGGAGACCTAGCCTGTAGTTCGTTTGCTCCCAAAGCATGGAATTCACTACCGACTTGGGTCACGACATTTTTTGACTTTACCTCATTCAAAAAAAACTAAAAACGCATTTATTTATCACAGCATTTAGCGGGTCCCTGAGTTTCAACCTTTATGTGCTTATGGGTGCTGACAGTGTGCATGCTGCCACTAACCATACTTGCATGCTGACCGTGTGCATGCCACCCCTAACCATGTTATTCTTGTTGTTTATATAGCATGCTACCACTAACCATTCTATGATGTTTTCTTGCGGCAAATTACAAGTGCCTAGAAAGAGAATGAGTTTTCTGAAAGTGCTATATCAAATGTATTATTATTAATGCATCAGTACCAAACAAATATCCGTCGTGACATAATTCACTAAATTAAAATAAATTGCCTGGACGTGTGCTTAGGGTCACTATCTTGCTGCTAAAGTTTACCTCTCGAGTAAAATCGACAGGCAGCTGAAGCGGGTTTATGGCCAACATCAATACCTGTCATTTTTAGCAAAACACGGGCTCAGCTGAATATTCCCCACCAGGAGAGACAAACCAGAAGCTAATGGCCTCTGTGTGTAACAAGGCAATGTAATTCCTAAAGAATCGTGGTGATACAACGTCAAATTAAACGCATGCATGCCAGTAACTTAATTATTTGGGCTATCAATGGATAACTTTCTAGTATGGCTGGCATTGTAGTAAACCCCTGTATTACCCGAATAAATTTGCAGCCACGAAGCAACGGCTGCACTGAAAAGATATTCACCACTGTATGTAAACTGACATGAGTAATGGGATGTCAGCAACATTTTACTTATCAAATGACTATCAAAACAGCGAACTTGCTATTGACAAACACCGTTTTACATGAAAAATTAAAACATGCAACCCACAAATAGCCCCGATACCTCCAGTTGCATTTGTAATCAAATTGGGTATCATTTTCGAAAGTGAGCTCGTATTAGAAGACCAAATCAGTTCTACTATCAAGTGTGCATACTTTAGGCAATGCATTTATGCGAAAATGTGAATCCCTTAGACAAGGATATCGCATTCAAAGTGGTCCATGCAGCTGTGACATTCCATCTCGGCTTTCGTAGCTCACGACTTCCAGGTTTTCTGGTGTGTGCAACAACGTGCTTATGGTTAGTGCAAAACGCAGCAGCTAGGCTTGTCTGCTGTGAACATTTTCCAAATTACACTACTTCTCATCGATTTGTACTGGCTCCCATCAAGCAGCACATCAACTTTCTTTAACGTTTTGTCATTCACGTTTAGAACCCTTCATTATTTTGGTTTGCCCAGCACTACAAGCTAGTTCTCATTGTGCAAGGCATCCTACCACCTGCTGTTATGACTCATGTCGTTTAGCTGTGCCTAGCACCAATGCAAAATCTTTTAGAGACCGTGTAATTAGTTTCTGTGCTCCCATAGTGAGGAACTCACTACTGGCTAACGTCACACCATCACCTGATTTGACGACATTTAAAAGAAGCTGCACACTGTCCGGTTCCTGAAACCGTTTGCTAGGTCTGAATTCTACTTATTGTGCTAATACCTGCTGAAATGGTACCAGTTAGAGCTAATGAGTTGGCCAGCTTCATTTGCCGCATACGCTAAGTGCCTATAAAAATATTCAGCTCTCTTTGGAGTGTATAAGTCTTAATATTATTATCAATACTACTTATCTCTGTTATCCTCTGTCACTCCCTCTATTCTCTGGCTCACTTGTCTCCCTCTTTTTCATGCTTACGGTATGATGTAGCACATACTACAATTGACATAGACATCCATCTGTAATGATTTAAAAAATATTATTAGATGACTAACAGCCTCATTTATGTAGCTGCAAAATAGCTTTAACGGCTATCACAACCACTTGCAGTGGGCAATAAAGGATTGCCCGATGCAGGATTCAAACCCACAATCTCGGTCATGAAGAGCCAGCAACTTACATCCTATGCTATCACGGTGCTAATGATGACTATCGGCCTGCTTGCAATCCTCCACTCTGTTTCTGTCTGTCTGTCTGCCTCTCTGCCTCTCTGTCTCTCTGTCTCTCTGTCTCTCTGTCTCTCTGTCTCTCTGTCTCTCTGTCTCTCTGTCTCTCTGTCTCTCTGTCTCTCTGTCTCTCTGCCTCTCTGCCTCTCTGCCTCTCTGCCTCTCTGCCTCTCTGCCTCTCTGCCTCTCTGCCTCTCTGCCTCTCTGCCTCTCTGCCTCTCTGCCTCTCTGCCTCTCTGCGTCTCTGCGTCTCTGCGTCTCTGCGTCTCTGCGTCTCTGCGTCTCTGCGTCTCTGTCTCTGTGTCTGTGTCTGTGTCTGTGTCTGTGTCTCTCTCTCTCTCTCTCTCTCTCTCTCTCTCTCTCTCTCTCTCTCTCTCTCTCTCTCTCTCTCTCTCTCTCTCTCTCTCTCTCTCTCTGTCTCCCTCTCTCTCTCTCTCTCTCTCTCTCTGTGTCTTCCATTCTTTATCTCCACCGTCTTCATCTGCCTTGTCCATCCGTATTCTCTATGGCATGTGTATGCAGCCATTTGTAAGCAGATGGATATTCAATATGCATTATGCAGGAGCATAAATAGAGGGAGATTTATTTGTAAGTGGATATTCCTTGTTTATATCTTGGCTACCTTTATCTTGGAATCACTCTCGAAACCGGTCTATCTCCTCCTCGCTTGGAATCAATTCTACTGTTCACCAAGGTCGAGCTATTGTACTACACACCCATTACCAATTCTAAACGCTCACTAAGATCAAAGTACTGTAATACAAACATATTCCCGAGATTTTTACTGCATACAATGTACTATGAATATGAGGTCTCAGAATCATAATGGAGAACTTTGGATGTAGCAAGAGGTGTAGCTGCTGAGCATTGTATAGGGCTACCATCAAAAGAGAGCATCTAATTTCTAAAATTGATCTGGAAAATGTTAACGTATAACTTTAACATTAAACTCATAGCTGACCAACCACAGAAGCTTGCACTTCGGCAACCCTTTTGGTATTTTGATTAATGTGCATTATGGGCTAACTCAACAGATCCCAGCCTTTCCACGTGACAACCCTGAACCAGCAACAGGCTGCCTATTCCACATGCATCCCATATGCATATACATAATTTCACCGTCAAAGGTGTCTCCATCAGCAGAAAATAATTGAATCTATTGTATGAGCTTTTTGCCCAATGCTATACTCAGCCCTCCGGCAGTGGGTCGGGATAAAGTGTAAGTCTATGAAAAACCAGTGGTCCTTGCCATCTATCAATAATCCCCCTAATAGAAGACTGCATGAAACAAGACTGCCAAATATGCTGCTCAATACTTTCAATTTGCATGCAGTAACTAGCTGTGCACAGTCAATTAAGCTACCTTCGGGTGGATACTGTCTCTATTAATACCACTGACACTCAGGCAACTGATCGAACAACCTCATAGTATATATGTTAGACACAGAAGAGCCTTGACAGCTATTGCTGGTACTTGTAGGAAAATCTAAAATTTTAAGCTACAGGCCTTTGCAAGCCCTGCAAAAAAGCGTAATCTTTCGGCAACAACCATTCCCTTACCCAGAGTTCACTTACATTCAGCGAATGTCTTTGCTGTGGTCGCGGAGCAATCATGCGGCAGTCACTCTCAGGCAGATAAGGCATTTCAGCCGGACAAATAAACCTCAAACAGCTTCCAAAGCTACTCACAGTGCAGCAGTCTCTAGCTGTTCAATGTTCGATGCACCAAAACTTTCGATGTGAAGCGCTTACCACGTTCAACTTCGTGAATAAAAGTCTCACCCCGCGAGCGAGCGAGCAAGCTGCAGTAAAACTTTGACAGTTTGAGAAGCATTGCCTGCAATGTCCGTCAGGGAATCTAACCTGCAGCAGCCGGCAGTCGGTCCCAATTCCGGAAGGCTTCCGTTGGTAAGTGACAGTATCGGTGCGCCACCCAGCGAAGCTGCGATGTTTCCGCCAGTCTTCGATGGAGTGATGCGTCCTCCAGTTGGCGATGGTGTGACGCGGTCATTATTGCCTTTAGTGTGGTGCTGGCAGCCACTTCTCCACACTAATCTTATAGTGCTGGCAGCGCCAAGGCCTAGAGAAGACAGCACAGAGCGGTTCAGATCAGGGCGGCTGGTTTGCGGTGGGATCTACAGCGCGGGCCCGGCGCCGCGCAACGATTAGTGGGCGGGCTATAGTCCGCATCCGGCCGGCGGTGACCTGCGCGCTGACCTCTGCGCCAGGAGCGGCACTTACGGCTTGGCACCCGGTCTTTCGAGCCGTCCGTCCGCAGGCTTCGGTGCGGGTGCTCCACATTGGCGACAGGCAAGTTTCAGTTTCTGTATTTGCTTCACTTCAAAACTGAGTTCTTCGTTTGAAAAGATAACTAAGCTGCGCAAGCGTGTACTCTGGGTCAGTTAAGCCCGGCCGGAGCCGGCCTTTCTGCAGCGGGTCTACGCCGGCGGTCCGACCACCCATGGCGGCGGTAGCCTGAAGACCCGACTTAACGCTAGCAGTACACCTCGCTAGCCCTATCTTCATTTGTGTGGGCCCCGCGTGTTCCCAGAGAAATCATCTGAGACGCTGCCACACCCAGCCGACCCGATGCTTCGACCGATACGTAACTAGCATTTTGCCGCCGAAATCTCGGCGAACGGTGGGCCCCTGTGAAGTACTGACAGTAACTCCTAACTAGGCAGCCGTTGATTGCTAGAGCAATTAGAGATATGACAAACTTCTTCCAAATTGGCAGCGTCCCATACTGTCGAGGCCCGTCGCTGTAGCGCTGGGGCCAGTTTGGTCACCTCTGCTGCCCGAGCCGCAGCGACGATCGCGCCCCAATAACAAACACGTCTAAGGCCAACTGTGGCTTTATCTGAAGACCGAGCAGGTATGCTTTGAATTTATGAATTTTGGCTGGCTTGCTCGATTTCGAGCGCTCACACTATGTCGGATATCTCATGTCGATTAGTAACGGCTCAGCTCTCCTAGTCCCGGCCGTTTGGGCCTTGGATATGTATACATTCATTAGGTGCGGCTCGGCTCCCTCCCGTTTCGAACGTTCAAATATCAGATCGGCGCGCACGTGTTTGCAATGGCGCCGTCCTATGGACTAGCTTAACGTTTCACTGAAGGCTAATAACGAACTTCTAAAGGCACTGTTCGTGTGAATTCAGTCGAGGTGTATTCGTAATTCAACGACACTAGTATAGGTAATGCTTAGTGGCTCTCGTTTTAATAACTGGAGTTTTTCTTCCTCAGTATGTTGTTGTGCATGCGTAATCATAGAATAGAGACTGCTTTGTCGCTCACTGATAAAAGTACACTAATGCCTGAACTGCCTTCGGTGCATTCTCCTACTTAAAACTTGTAGACAGCGTACAACTACTTCTTTGAGGATGTCGGATCGGCAGAAAGATGAGCTCAAAAAAGAAGTCGCGGCTCCACAGGAAAACACGGACTCCCCTCCGCCAGCCCCCGAAGACGATGAGCCTCCTGCACTGCCTACGATGCCTGCTTCATCTGATGCTACACTGGTGCCAGCGATCGATATGCCTCCTTCAGGTACCGTTATGCAGCCTCGGATCATCGCCGACAGTCTGTCTGCCACATTCTGTGCACTTGTTTTTAGCTAAGCGTCATCTTGTAGCTACTAGCAATGCATCAGTTGCAGTGGCCGACGACTTGCAGCCAGCTGACGACAATAAGATAGCCGACAGCCTACCTCGACCGACCGACGACTTTCCACCATCTGCAGCATCAGGCCAGGCAGTGACTGGAGATTTCATGGGCCAGCCCACCACAGCATTTGAGCCGCAATTCGCAGCCACCGCTAGCTCACTAGTGGCTGCTACGACTGCTGCTAATCTGAGTTCGTCGAGGGGAAAAAACTCTCGAGACGAGCCACGTTTAGTCGCAACTGTTCGTAAGTCACACCCTGCTGCCAAGTTCCCATGTCCTGCTTGAGCATCCGCGAGACAACAGTTTACTCCTTACTGTGGGTACACTTACAGTGGTTGCCTTAGCAACAGGCACGGCAAATTATTTGCAGGTGTGTCTGCACGTGCCGGCGGTGTGTGCGCATGTGTGCGCACGTTCGTGCTTGCGTGCAGTTTTTCAGACAGCTGGTCTTTCTTGCTGTAGGCCCTATTGTTAGGGATGTCAAGGCTCGCGTGGCTAATGCCAATGGCCAAATGAGAATGCGCCGAGCGCTCCAATACCAAGTAAGGCGATGGAACGTGGTTGAAGATCGTGCGGAAAATGGCGACGCTCGTCAGGAACCCCAACATCAACTCGGACCACCTGGAGATTACATGATGCTCAGAGCTGACCCTCTGCTGCCTGGGACGCTGATACCTTTGCCTAATTTCCAAGGACTTGGAGGCGGCCCAGTCGGCGCGTAAGTCGGCTCACTTTCTATCCAATTGTATAGCCAGCTTTACTGGTAACCATGCTGTCAGCAGCCGAAAATTTCTCGATCGACCAACATAACCTCCCGACATGCGTGTGTTCTCTTTGCTTTAGGCCGTTTGGATATCATGGCTTCCCATTTCCGGCGCTGATTCCAGCGACCGGTCGTCTTCCGATGAATCTGGGCCAAGCCCAAGCCTTTCTGTACCAGGCACCGGCCGATGCTGCTCGGCCACCTCAGCGACTATTGCCACAGCATCTTGTTCAACAGCGACAGATGAACGCCACTGTGTGGGTCCCACCGGTGCAGCCAGTGCAGCCAGTGCAGCCAGTGCAGCCAGTGGATGGGAATGCTGGCGTGGGGCAGGAAAACCAAGTGCAGCCTAACGTCGACGAACCAGCAAATGACCAGCAGCCGATTGAACAGGAGGAAGAAGATGTAGACACCGATGCCGAACGCGATGAATTAGAGGCAGAACTTCAGGCCGAAGAGGAGCTGGACGACTCAGATGTGGAAGAAGCTCGCGACAATGTAGATGCTGAGTAGAAGCTGCGGCAAGAGAAACAGGCGGCTAGAAATGCATGCCTTACTAGCTGCAGCAGCGTTGTGCCGTCGAAGAAGTCGATGTTCTGTCGGGCTGCTTTCGCGACGTCAGCCAGTTAGTTCAGCTTGGGATCTTGTCCTTTTCGCTAGCCGCTTAGCTACTTTGAATGTGAGCACCTGAAACGCAAGAGATGGGAATTTTGTCTGTTGACCTTGTATACTCGTACATTTTAATATACCTGACGTGCCCGAAGAGAAACTTTCTGACCAGCATGACGATGTCGTTTGTTCAGTCTGATATCTGCCAGCGGCGATTGACTGGCAGCTGCGCTTTCCCTCCTAAGGATGCGGCTGTAGCTCTGCGTGATCCGACGGCCGGAAAATCACTCTGAAAGTAAGTCTCAAGGCAGCAGCACATGTGAATCGGCTCCCAATGTATCGCATCAGGCATGCGAGACATTCATAGGGTGATACACATGTGAGCTTATCATCTTTGTTATGCTAACTTTCGGGCTTAGTCTGTCTATAGGTGAGTGTACGACAGATAGCAGCCAACTCGAAATGAACGCTCGGCTGGACACTGCCTACGATTTATATAGCAAACAACGGCTGCCATGCTTCATCCTACCACACCTGCACGTTGCATTGACTTGCACCGTCACGTGTGATTTTAGAGATCTATTCTCGTCGAAGCTGATGGTGGGAAACAGGGGTATCATGCTAGTCACCTCAGAGTAAGCTACCCGTGAAGGAACTTCTTGGTAATTATTCATATCCACATTCTGGAGCTCATGTAATTCAAGTCAAAAAATAGCCTGTACAACACTGACTGAGTGGGATTTTCGCTTTTCTATTTCTGGTTTCGCACTTCCTGTCGTGACCGCCGGCCATACAGAGGCGGACCAACAGAGTAGCAACTCGCCCCTGCCTCTCTTCACGAACGGAAGTGCGCGGGTGTGAGAGCATCAGTTATCAATAAAACGGTACTCGCGACGTCGCTGGCCTGCAGCATTCAGCTGAAAACTTGCCCGTGGCGTTGCTTCCTTCCCAAACAGACCGGGGTCCTCGAAAATCATCGCTAGGAGCTCGCGCGCTTTACGCACCGGACTGCGGCGAGTCAGTCTCGGCCGCCGGCGGCGGACGGAGCGTGCAGCGGCAATAGCGAGCGCGCGCCGCGCGCTTCCTGTAGCAACCACTGGCTTCGCCCTTCGCGAGCTGACCGCTGGCGCTTGCAGGGCGCTCAGCCATTGGCGTTTTCTAATCGCCTCTCCCAGCGGGTGGCTGCTGCTAAAAAGACGCTCGCTCCGCAAAGCGGCAGCTAGCTGCGCCTCGCCTGCGTGGTGGGGGGGGGCCGGAGCCTAGCGCGCGTCGCGTCGAGACTGGAGGAAGCGGACCGCTGCCGGCGACCGACTGCCAGACCGACGCGCAGGCGCCGAAGCGGGCGCCACCGCGGGCAGCGCTGCGTCTGGAGCGTTCGCTCGGGTTAAGTGACAAGCCGCGCCGGGAAGGCTCGGCGTTTCGCGCTCCTCGGCCAGCAGAGCCGCCGCGCCTCCCTTTGACGAATAGCCAGCTCGTGTCTCGCGCATTTTGGCCCAATCTCTACCAAGTCGTACCTGCTCGGAGTGCGTCTTTCCAGCAACCCGCGTGCGGCGGCGCGGCGCCATTTGTCACCAGTTTACCTCCTGGAATCCTCAAACCGCGGAGCTCGAGAATAGCATGACAGTCGCGAGGACAGTGAGAATGGCGAGAATTTTTTTCAATCACAGCCTCGAAGAGCGCGAAGTCACCGGTCGAAGCCCCGCCTTTCGCGGCGCGGGTAATACTGCCTAGCCAGCCGCCTGCTGCAATATCGAAAGCCCATAGAGGGAGTGCTTTCGTTAAGCGCCTAACTCCGAGAGTCGCGGCCACTTTCCGGCGTAACTTTGTTGGCCACTTTATTATCCGGCGAAGAAGTGACGCTCTTCGAATCCATTTAAATTTTGGGGCGGCTCAAATGCTGGCTTCCCTTTCAAGGTACGATCATTGAATACTTTTATTGACCAAAGTTTCTATTTGATTGTGATTATTGCAATTACACTATCGTTATAATTTTTTGCAGAGTGTTTTAGTATGAGCGATTTGGTTTTACAATCTTTTCTTTCCTACTATTGATGCCATTTTGGTAGATTACCGTAATAATAATAATAACAATATTAATAATAATATTTTTGATAAAGCGCCCTCTGAGAACTAAATAGTAAATTTAAATAATTCATTCGTATAGCGCCCGAGAGAACTTAATCTCTACTCATGCGCTTCACATATGTCTCGGCTCGAGCCCACTACCTCAGCCAGACCTTAGTTGGGGCGAGCTCCTTAACCGCTGGACCAAACTAGCTCGGTCTCAGTCTCTTTCTAGGCACTTTACAATTGCTGCAAAAAAGCACGGCCGAGCTACACCTCGCTAGACCTTGAAAGACCTTATTTCTATTTCTTAAGAGGCCGCTGATCCGAATCACCAGTGCATTGGAGTGTAAGGATTGGATTCACCGAGCTAGAAGCTTCCAGATGACAACTGGTGGGCGCTCTCCGAAGAGGAGGATTGAAAACACCGGCAGTCGTCGCAACAGCATTCTAGCATCGTGCAGCTTCTTGAGCTGTTATAAGAGTACGCCATCAGCGGCCAAGTAAACTCGAATGGCAATATGCAGAGAGAACCTAGATGCGCCAGTCGCGTACAGAGCAAACAAGCAGTATTTAGCTCTGCCGCTCGATTTGGTTTGTTCAAGCGATTGCTAAGTATTACAACTTGATTAGGACTTGAGTCGGGACCTTCGAGAGAACGGCCCGCTCACAAACTACGTCTACCTCAACTATCTCCGACCTCATCGCCGCCTCCGGTCGCCTTCGTTTATTCGGTCGCCAAACGTTTATTAGCAAGCGCCTGCGCCCGCCCCCTCCCGCGACAACCCGCGTGCCCACCGCTTGCCTGCCCGCCTGCCGGGCTGTCGCTTAGAATCTGCCCGGCCAGAGATTTTTTTCTTTTGCTTTCCCGCTCTCGATCACGTGCGAGAAACTGCGCCGCCGCCTCCGCCGCGCGCGCAAATAGCGCGCGCGGCGGAGGCGGCGGCGCGGAAACGTGCGCGCCGCCGCGAGCGCGAAAAGCGCGACGCGAGTAGCGGAGCTCGGACCTCGCGGGACGGAGGCGGACGTGGGGCGCAAAGGGGAGAGGAGGCGGACAGGGCTTTCGCATATCTCCTGCTGAGGCTACGTGAAATCTGGCTGTCATGTTTTAAAAGTGGCCTTTCGTTAGACGACCACGTCTGCCTGCTATCAGCTACGTAACGCTGCTAGAATTGGCGCTGGTTTAGGCAGGGATATAACATCTAAATAATTTCCTCCTTTTGTGACAGCCTGTCTTGACTCATCTAACTCGTTGCTTGTTGGTCTATCAGCCTGTGCTCTCGGACTCTTACAGTCGATTCAAAACTTTGCAGCTAGGGTTGTCGGTCGTGAGCGTCACAGTTGCCATATCGCACTACTTCTCGCCGAGCTTCGCTGGCTCTTAGTCAAGCTAACGTATCAACTTCAAGGTTTTGTCACTCACTTTTAAGTCCCTTCATTCTTTGGCTCCAATCTACCTATGAGATTTACTCCCCCAGGCTATGCATCGTACCACCCACTTTTTGGAATCTAACTGTTTACCCATAAACCTCGAACCAATCTCAAATCCTTTGGAAGCCATGCCTTTAGCTTGCATGCTCCTAAAACCTGGAACTGACTGCCAACTTTCATCACAACATCTCCTGACTTATCCACATTTATAAATAAACTTAAAACACATCTATCAGTCATAAATTTAGGGGTCCCTGTTATTTGTCCTTTATGTGCTTATGTGTATTGATAATGTGCATGCTGCCACTAACCAAACTTGCATGCTGACCCTAAGCACGTCACCCCTAACCATGTTATTCCTGTTGTTTATTCAGCATACCATCACTAACCATCCGATCGTGCTTCTTTTGGAGAAAATTCAAAGCGCCTAAGAAAGACTGAGTTTTCTGATGGCGCTATATCAAATGTATCATGATTGTTATTATTATCCCTCCGATCAGCTGATCAGGCTTCAAATCTTACTGCGGCCGTCAGCTAATCGGGTCACGTTGGCCACTCGAGCGAGGAACACGAGAAGACAAATTAGAGCGGGTTTTTTTAGGGTTTTTCGTTGGGTTGCGCGCGCCACAGGCACAGCGCGAGGACGACGAGAAGATGCCTGCAGGGGAGCCCGGCTTCGCTTTCGAATCGAACTACTCGGCGGCCTGATTCTCGCATTTTCTCGCTTACTCTCGTGCTGATGCTTTGCCACGGTGGCCCAATCTCGATGCGCTCGCTTGCATTGCGCGAGAAGAAACGGAGGTCTCTGACGACCGAGCGACAGTTTCTTCACTTTTTCTAACACGCCGGCAGCTCATCCAGCGGACTGCCGCTCGCTCTAGCGATTCCCTTTTCTTTCAAGCACCTCGACAGTAGTAGCCCAGCCAACGGCTCGATCCACACGTACTCCTGTCCATGTCGCATTCGTAATATCCGTGCGGTATTACCTCGCTTCTCATGCTAAACTTAAATTTCTTCCATTTTTTCCAAATTTAACATCCGTTAAATAACCGGTCGCCCTTCGGTCAAACTCTGGCATTGTTTTCCGGCTAATTAATATTTTCTATATATACTATTCATAGTTATATTAGTTTCCGGCTAGATATTAGATTTTAAAATGAAATATTAATTCTCGTAAATGCAACAAGTTAGCCGTAGGTTTGAGCGAAAACGAGGAGTTGCCGCCGAGTGCAGCTACCCGAGCGCAGCTACCCGAGCGCCGGCCGGAGATGACGGTGCCTACACTCGCTATTGGCAAGTTCGAATCCTTCCGCGGCCCAACCTCGTGGTGCATTACTACCTCGTCGTGCGATTTTCAGGTCTCGATTCGCAGGTTGACTCGTCAAGTCAAACCGCCGCCGCCACCGCCGCCGCCGCCGCCGCCGCCGCCACCCCGCCGCCGCGGGCGGTCCGCCTACACTCCGCCTAGTCCCCAGGCGATCGAGCGCTCTCAAGTAATTTTTGGGCGTGCCCCCCCGCCCGCGTCCCGCGTCTATTGCTTCAATGCCGGTGGCGCCTCGTACTTCGCTGGCTATTAAGCGAAGTGCGATTAGTGCTAGGACCGGCTGACCTGCGTCTGGATACGAATCGACTTAGCCGGCGCTACGGCAGCTATCGAGTTGAATGAAGGATGTTGTTTGTACCAGAGAGCTCACTAAAACTCCTTGCTGTCTTAATCGTGATGAATATTGGCAATACCGGGACCGCGCGCGCTTATGGAAAGATATGAACACAATAACAGATGATTTGATGGAGTCACTTGAGCAGCGGCAGAAGAGCCATAGCTCGCAGCGGTCAATAGCAGATTGTCCACCGGATTCGAGCGTACGACAGAGGGTCGTGAAGAGCCAGGACCTAGCCTGCTGGGCTACCACAGTCACTCTGTTTAACAAACTGTGCTAGTCACTCAAGAATAGCTGCAGTCTTTGTTGACGCACATTTTAGCCCCTACATTTTACAGTTTCTTAGATCGGCAAAACAAAATTCCTAGCCACGAGCCCTAGCATTGCAGAGTCTTGATATGATTTTGGTCTTTTCAGAAGGATTGCATCTCTTGATCTCTGAGTATTTGCTTTAACTTACACGTGTAATGCATTACAGAGGACCACAATGGCAATGGCTAGCCCAGTGACCAGGAAACCTGCGGTAATGGCCGGCAGTTAGTAGCCAGCATTGCACCTCTGAAATAGCCTGAAACTTATTGCTCCGATGCGCAAGGGCAGCTTGGATAGATTTCTCCGCTCCTATGTGAAATGCTCTACCAGTTTCAGCCTCGTCGTGCCCTTATGTTCTCTATAGATACAGCTCTCAACTCTTTCATTTTAAGACAAATGTAAAGTGCCTCGAAAGAGACTGAGTTCTCCGAGGGCACCATATCGAAGGTGTCATTATTATTATCACTATACCGTCGGTGCGAAAATCTTTTATTTGGATGGTCACAGCCAATGTAACTCACGCAATCTTTACACTAGCGCTTCAACTCGCCCGTCTCCAATTCTAGCGCAATCGCTCGCCTTCCTGCGCCAGTAATTTCAAGCTATTCACTTCCTTGATCACCCTCATTGCCGAGCCATGCATCTCAATTTCTATTAGCAACAACAACAGCAATAACAATAAAATATTATTAGAATAGCCCCGTAAGAGAACTAAGTCAAAATACAGGCGCTTTGCAACCTACCACAAGACAATCAAGAACCAGCGGTTAGCGATACGTGTATTATCGAGCATGCAAGCGTAGGTATTATTAGGCCACAGTGGTAAAGCCAATCGTAAATGTTCTTAAAGCTATCGGTTACTACGACCTCTGACTAGCAACGTGCACTTAATCGAGCACGTGTCTGCAGGCAAAGCACACGAGAACGAAAACGATCGCCGCGTATGGGTGAAGGGACAGCCGACCTGAACAGATGCACTTTTACCTGAGACTTAAGTGATGCCAGGCCATGATAATAGTAAGAATAATGCAGCTGCGTATCTCTCCCATAGAACTCACTCTCTTTCTAGGCACTATACATATAGTGCAAAGGAGACATGCTCATACCTAGCTGAACTGCGGCACCAGTTTCAGCCACCACGTGCCCTCAGGTCCTATATGGACAATAAATTGGCTGTTTTACTGCTCCGCTTAAAGACCAATCGTGGTCAAAGCCTTTGCTCTGCATGTCGGCTGTGGAACTCGCTTCTACCATTCTTACGCAATGTAAACTACTCTCCTGCCGCCGACAGTTGCTCAGCCGCTCCAGCCTTCGTCATGAGCTGCTTCGTCTATGCTACTATCTAGCGAAACCAATCTAGTGGCTCAGCTCGTGCTATTCTTTCGTTTGGCACTGAATGCGTACCGAAAGCCGCTTAGGCTGCGAGTACGCTATGCAAACTCATCTGTGTAGCGTGCGCATATTCTGTGGGGCTTTGTGGAGTCACAGACGGAGATACATTATATTTCAAGATCCAAGGGTCAGAGATAGCATGCAAAATGGCAGCAAGGTCATTGCAGCTATCGACCGTTGCCGGAACCGAGACCACAGACTTTTGGTGGTACCCAAGCTGAAGGCTCGATCACCAAAAGATTGCAATTTAGTGCCATGGACAGCAAGGTGATTGAAAGCCAAGGGGTTGACGGTTCGAGACCACACTGAAGGAGCAAAGAGGTCAAGGACAAGTAGGCTGGTGCAAGCGAGTGAAACCAGCTGCAAGCTAACCAGAGCGTTTTAAAGTAAATTATGTGCTTAATAGGGAGCCAGTGAAGCTCAGACGACAGAGGTGGTGTGGCGTAGCAGGCACACCGATGACGAGTGTTCGGATGGGCTGCTGAGTGTTGCACCGCTTGCACACGATTAAGAGCGAAGGCCGGGAGGTGTAAATAAAGAGAATGGCTGTAATATAGATCCAATGTCACGAACGCACGAAGTGGCTTCGCTGCCAAGCTTTTATCCAATCAAGACCGAGATTTCGGCGACGTTACATAGCACAAATTAGACCGCGATGGCTGTAGAAGAAAAGTGCTTAGCTAACGGGACGAAGTCGTTTTTGAATAGCCAGTCGAGATTACTCAGGCAGATTACTTTTTATTGCTCGAGGGCAAGTCTGTCGGCTAGCGTGTGCTCATCAAAAGTTTTCTTTTTCCTCGGATTTTGAGCTCTGGAAACTGTTGGCACAATAGACCAGAGGCTAGCACCGACTGAGCCGGCCGCCGACTGCTCAATATTTCATCCGCCCTGTGCTGCTGCAGTAGCACAGGGCAGAGGAACGCTCGCCGATCCTATAGAATTTCTGCAGTATGGAAGGGGAAGTAAATTGACACTCGCATGCCTGCTGAATACAGAAAGCCAGCTTACCGGCCCTTGTCCGATAGAGGCTCGACTCGGTCTACTGAATGGCAAAGTCCGCGCCCCGCGAGCATTGGCGCCGGATACAACGTACAGCAGCCAGCGAGACAAACGGCCGCAGCTTTGTTTGGAGCCCTACGGCTACGTCCCAGCTATGGGACCTGCATTAGCTATCGGCACTGTGCGTTGGCCGGTGGGGTAAGGAAGCAGATTAGCTGCTGCAAGCCCTGCGGAATTCAGAGCTCATTGCCAGCTCATCCAGTCATGAGCGACCTGCGAGCGCTCGCGCGCCTGGATCGATGCCGGTAAGTCGGGAGCAAGAGAGAATGGACGTCATCTCCACAGTCAGCAGTGCAGTACGCCTCCGTATTGCCTCTGTCTCCACTTCGGGGGGGAGGGGTTGGGTGGTCGAATGAAAGAATCACCACCCTAAAGCCGACTGTTGGGCACCTGCCCTGGGCACCTAAGCCGCCGATAGTCCTCGAGCCGCCGCACCATCTTCCCAAGCGACCAGCAGTCAACTGTCTTAGCCTGGGTGCAAGGCGCTGCCTCTTCGAGATCCAGGTCGTGGGCTCTAGTCCTTCAGCACAGGACGCGATCCTTGCTCTATTGCCAACGGCAAGCTGCGGCGATAGCCACCGCGCCAGGCGGCTCTTGTGCCGCTGCGCGAATGAGTTGACCCGATGGGCCTTTACGCTTTATTTGACTGCGAAAGCGCGGTCGGGCACCAGAGTTGGAAGCAGCGAGATCGCGCCCTGGGAGGGGGCGGCGGCGGGTCGGTGCGCGCGAGCTCGCCGTCAGCGAGGAGAGCTTGTCGGCGTCGTCTGCGGAATGATCACGGACGGCCACGACGCAGTGTCGGCTACGGACCGTCGATGGCGCCGCCGCCTTCGCCGCCGCCGCGCAGGCAGCGCTGCAGCTAAGGTCGCTCGCAGCGCCACCACGACGCGCGCCGCCGCCGGTGGCTAGCGCTGCTCCATGAGCTGCGGCGCGACGCGCTGTGAAGGGTGATCGAGAAGCGATCAAGAACGGAACGCTGGCTACAGCCGCCGCCGCCGCCGCCGCCGCCAGATACTGGCTACCGCCTCTGTCATCTCCGCCAGAGCTGCCCTAGGTCGTCGGCGAATCCACCGACGGCTGCTAGCGGCCGATAACGACAACGCCAGGTCGTTTGTGTAGTGCCCAGCGAGAGCTAGATTGCTATTGCAGCGAGTTGTGAAAACTCGCGGCAGTAGGGTTAATTACCGAAGGTCAACCTGAATGGCATGCTGCGTTCACTGAGCCGCTTCGAGCGAGAAAACGCGTAAGCGAACAGGATCGTGCCTAGGCCAGCCGCCGGCCGGTAAAGTGGCGCTCGCGACCGCAACTTCTGGCCGCCGGTTAGCTGGCCTCCGGCATCAACAAAACCTGCGTAAACCAAGCGCGGCTAAGCATGCAAAGCACGCACAAAGCAAAACAGGTTAATTAGGGCAAAGAGCAAGCTGACCGTATCAAATAGGTCTTAAAAACGCAAGGTCGTTGCGCTTTTCATTAGAAGCCGAATGCAGTATCCCTACTTTCGGTGCTTAGGAAGGCTCGGAAAAAAGCAACAGCCACTCGATTACCAGCTCGATAGGCCCACTTTGGACTTGGGACCACTCGATAGCCCCTCAATGGATTACAGCGATTCTAGAATGAATAAAGAACTGGCTTTTGCCGAGACTGCTACGTGGTGCCACGTTCTAGTAGCCGTCGGTGACGTCGCAAGCGCGACGTCACCGACGGACGACGCACAATTCTTGTAAGCTTCGTTAGAGTCTTTGCACGCTAAGATGGCATACGCTCGCGCGCAGCAAGTATGGCTGTAGGTATTATTTTCAGAAAAGCCAGGCGTTTGGTGCGCTCGGGTGTGTGGGGGGAGGGGGGTTGCCCGAGCAAGATTGCGCGCTCGCCATCTACGCGGCAGCTCTGGACGCCGCTGGAAGAGGCATGCGCTCAGTCGCTCCAGTCGCTCGGTCGGGGCCAGCGCAGCAGCCAGAGAAAAGGCGGAGCAGGAGAATGCGCCGGAGAGAGCGCGCTTACGGTCGCTCTCGCCGGCGCACCCGGGATGCGAGCGCCGAGCTGCGCCGGTGAGCGCGGCCGAGACGTTAGCAGAGAATGCGCCGCCAGCCTTGAGCGAAGCCAGCGCTATCCAGAATGGCGGCGCCGCGTTGCGGCGAGAAAGCGCAAAACAGTTGGCTAAAGCTACGCCGTCGCCTGTCTGGCACGAAGCTAGTCGCAGCAACAGTCGCGGAGATGCGAGAGCTGCGTCACTCTCTAGTCGCGGAGGTAGTCGCTCTCTACCCGTGGAGGTAGCCAAGGGTTTGTCGCCCGCCAAACAGGACTACAAGCGACGGTTGGGGACTTTTGAGGGGAGCGGGGTAGCCGTTAGTGCTGATTCGGGCACCCGTCGCATCGTAATAATGACAATAATAATAATATTATAATAATGATAATATATAATATATAATAGTAATTTAATGTATCTTATAATATAATGATAATATGTAAAAATATAAAATTAAATATAATATATATATATATATAATGATAATCCATTTTATTTAGTGCCCTCATAGAACTCGATCTCTTTCTAGGCACTTTATATTCGCTGCAAAGGATGCATGGTTTAGCGGTAGAACGTCACGTCGGGCAGTCCCCGGACGCTAGAGAGACCAGGTGCGTCTCGAGGCTCTAGCGTAGACAAGCCGGCTTCCACCGGAGGGCCGAACGGCCGAATCTGGCGAGCGGAAGCGAAAACGCTCTTCCGCTCCGGCGCCTCTCGAAAGCACCGGAGCGGCTGCAATGTAGGGTAAAGCAGCGGCGGCCGCCAATACCTCGTTTATGTAGACAGCACTCGAGAAGCGGAGCTCTCGCTGCGATAGGCACAGGTCGCTGCCCTGCGCTCCAACGCTCCGTGCGCTTCCGTCGCCGTCCCGTCCCGCGACTCCCCCGTCGATTTGCACTTAATTAATCGGCTACGTCGCCCAGGCGCATGCCGGGTTGTTCGAACCGTGCCGGGCCGCCGAAGGGGGGGCTGGGGCGCAGCCCGCTCGCATGTCGCATCGGAGCTAGTAGCGGTGCACGAAGTTCAACCTTAGGTTATGCCCCGCGGTGCAAAGACCAGACTGCAAATCTGGGATGGACGCGTACGTAAAAGCAACTGCCCAAACGCCCTGCCCCTGCAGAATCTAGAGCTGTACGGCTCCGCTTACGTCTCCACGTTCTCCTCTTGGAGATTATGCAGCGTATTGTATCAGCACAGCACTTGTGCATTTGAGAGTGCATCAGTATCAGCCAGTTCGCGCCCTCAGGTCCTATGTGGACAATAAATCATTAGCTGTCCCATTCCTCCGCTTAAAGACAGTTGGCGACAGAAGCTTTAGCTCTGCAGGTCCTAGACTGTGGAACTCGCTTCCACAATTATTACGCAACGACAGCTACTCTCCTACTGCCGACTATGGCACATCCTTTTCAGCGGTCCTGAGCTGCTACTTTCATGCTATTCACTACCTCAACTGCTCTCCTGACTCTGCTATGCTTCCCACTTTCTCTTTTTGCGTGAGACGAAGTCTGTTGGCTACCGAATGCGTACCGAAAGCCGCTTAGGCTGCGAGTGCGCTATACAAAACTCTCCTGCGTAATACCCACATGGTCTTTATGACTTTGTGGAGTTACAGACGGAGATACATTACATAACATTATAGTTGTTGACCAGATGGCACTCCAGGCAGATTGCAAGGGGTTGCGATCGCGTGGGCAGCCTCGCTCGCGGTTCGGCGACGCACGCTCGAGACGACGGAGTTCGAGTGCTCCTCTTGCATACGACGCGGCTGCCGTATGTAGCTTTCGGCTGCCGTGACAGACTTCGAACGTCTGCTGAATATCCCGCGAGCCTTCTCCGCGCTAAAAATGGCCGCCGCCGCCGACAAGAGCCGCTCGGTAAGCAGTCGCGGCTAGCTCGCAGCTTCCGACGTCAGCTCCGGTAGTGCACGTCCAACGACGTTCTACCCAGCTAGCCCGGCCCGCCCCCTCGGCTTCTCCGCTCGCTGCTCGCCGTCCGCGCCGGGTAGCGAGCGGACAGCGAGAGCCGAAGTCGCAGCTGTGCGCAGGAGTGCGGCAGATGGACCGAGTACTCTTTTTTTCCAGCGCGACACGACTGCAGACGGCCCGAGCTTAAATAAGCCGGCGGGTCTCGGGCCGGCCGTCGGCTGCAGTAGCGCGACGCCGCTGAAAGAGGCGCATCGGCTGATGGCGATCGTGCCGAACGCTCGACCGCCGGACGCCAAGACATCGGCGCGCTGCACGAGCTTCCATGCAGCGCCGGCGGGCGGTCGTTTCTTCCCGTAGAGCGCTCAGTCGGCCGGCGTTGGACTCACTTGCTGACGTAGCTAAGGAGGTCGGCGGTTTCGGTGGCCGCTCTTGAATAGCGGCGGGAGAGCCTCGCGGCGTCTCTCGCTCGCGCTCAAGCTGGGCGAGAGAGGATCGCTCGCGCGGCAAGGCGCTCGGGCGACGTCTCGCGAGCCCCACGCCACGAGCTTAGGCAGCAGCAGTACGAGCTGTTACCCGAGCCGACTCGCAGCCCGCTCAGCTTCGCGCGAGAGCGCGCGCGATGTCTCGGAAATGGCTCCCGCCTGAGCTTTACGTCCGAGAACCGAACCGTTGCGAGACGGCCCGTCTTTCTCTGTCTCGGCGACTAGGCTGCTGCTGCTGCTGCTGCTTACGCCGCCGCCGCCGCTGCATCAGCAGCAGCAGCCTGAGGCAGACGATGGCGCCAGCGGCCGCCGGCAGAGTCGTCGTAGAAATAGAGGGTGCGTGTAGCCGAGTCGCCAACTGCTGGCGGCTCAATGCAGCTAGAAGAAACTCGCGCGATGTGCCGGAAGCGACGTTCGTGGACGATAACTGTAGTGCTATGAGTGCGGAACAGTGGCGGTGCGCCGCCGGCGCTGGAAGTGAGCACGCAAACACCCATGCACGCACGCGCGCGCACACACACACACACACACTCACACACATAAACACAAACACATATATGTGTGTGCTTTCGTTTATATGTGTGTGCGCACGCGCTCGCGCGCGTGCCTTCGTATGCATATACGTATCATATGAACTATGAACAGCAAATATCTTGGCAGTCGTTATCAAGTCAACTTTGCCCGCTGCCATTGCTAGAGCAAAAAAGCTAGTGAAGAGAAGCGCACAGTGAATGTAGTACTAAAAGTACTTAAAGCGCGGGTGCAGCGAGCGCTAGGAACCTCTTCTAGGATATCGCTAGGGGGATTCGAAGATTCAGGAAAGCAATAATGAATGTAGTAATTGGCATAATGGGTATAGTTGGCAGGCGCGACTTCTCGGCAGCGCTTCCGCGCTTCTGAGTAAGTGACATACGCCCGCCGATTGCGAAGCGATCGCAGCCTTTTATTCTTACCAAAGTCGCCGGCCGCTGAAACGTTTACAGTAGCAGGCAATGGCCGCTATCCAAAGATTCGATCAGATCGGGGAAGCCTCTACATTTCTACTCATAAAGTAATTTTCAGCGCGGACCGTGAACGTTGAATATTCGGGATAAATTAATAAGGACGAATTGGGTTACAATACGCAGCTGCAAAATCAAGCAATGCTGTAAGCAGTTTTTTCTCAGATATATCTCGCTCACTGAAACAGTAGGACTCTTTTCAAGAGGGCGAAAGGGCGGGAAAATTGATAAACGCTTGTGGAGGTATATCCCGTGCTGCCGCGGTCCATCGGCGTTGTAAGGCTTTGAGTAATTATTACAAATTGCAGCGTATAATCGTCGGTGAAAGTGGAATGATAAGTTAACCTTCGTACGAGCTACGCTGCACGGCTGACCGCTCCAAGCGCTCAACCATTAGCAACTAACTGCGAATAGCGGCTCCTGCGGTGCACGAAGCAGCAACGCTACCAGCAGGAGAGTCAGACCGCGGCTGACTGCTGTTACACTCGGCACCCCGACGCTCTCCTATCGGCTCGCGCCTCGAGCCGGTCGAGCCGCGGCGTTCGACTGCACCCTAAAGCCTTGCATTGCACAGATGGCGAACAAGTGAATGCGGTCGCGTTTAATGGCTGCACTGCTGGAGGGCAGGAGAGGGGGATCGCTGGCTGCTAACCGGCTCAAGAGTATACGCCTACCGGCGCCGTTCGTGAGCACGTCTCGCCGCCAGGAGATAGGGAAGTCGGCTTCGACCCGCGCCGCCTAGATGCTCCCTCGCCGGCTTTCGCCTGACGCTAGCGGCACGTCCAACGAGTAGCGGGCGGAGTGAGGGTTGTGATCTCTCCGCTCCCGAAACTGGTGGCGGTTAGCGCTCCAAGCAGGTGGAAGCAAGCCGCTGCACAGCGCTCGGTCGTCGTCGCCGCCGCCGCCGCGCCGACGCTGCTTGACCGCGAAATGGTGGCGTACGCAGGCTGCTGTAGGTGCGGGCGGCGAGCGAGCATTGGCTTTCGTCACCGCTTCTGCAGAATACGACCGACGGTAGCTCCCCGGACCGTTCAAAAGAGGCGCGTTTATCACGCGAATAGCTGGCTCATGCTCGACCGTCGGGCGGGAGCGCGCGCGAGCGGAAGTCGCCGCCGGAAACTGGCACCAATCCCAGGGGCTATGGCCTCCCGTAGACGCGGCCTCCCCCCCCCCCGCTCTCCTGCCTCAGTCGCGGCGGCGCCATAGCAGCTGCGGCACAGCGCGTTCCGGTAAAATCCGGCCGTATCTTTCAAGCCGGCGACATTTTCTCGCCACCATCAATAGCTCCGCCGAAATCGGCTGACTTGGAACTCCCAGTATAAGCTGCCGCAGGATGTTGGTAAACGCTGAGGTGTTCGCCATACACACGAACTATATTCCTTTACTTTCTTTTTTATCGAATCGAATAAAAAAACTCGTTTTGAACAGTTGGGTATCCATTTTTACCACTCTGACTAAACGTGGAAAGTATCCGCTCTTCTGGCCTCTCCCACGGCGGACGTAAGGATTGCGGGCGAGCTCGCGCAACGCCCAACTCCCATTCCGAACGCAGCGCTAATGGCGGCGGAGATAGCTTTGCGAATTCAGCGGTGGCAAGAGCTCGCAGAGTGGCCGCCGCAGCTGGAGGGGGCGGCAGGTCGGTCGATTCGGAGTGCGAGACTTCCGGCCAAGAAGAGACGAACGCTCCGAAGCAGCCGATTCCGGCGGCTTGCGGCCACCGCGCACCGAAGCCGGCCGGCAATTGCAGAAAGAGGCCGGTGCAGGATTCGTCCAAGGTTCGACACACGACCCGCGTTCGCCCCCTCGCCGGAAGCTCAGCGAGGACGCGATCGACCGTCGCGGCTCCGCAAGCCTCGAGCGTCTGCGAACTCCGCGCTCGTCTTGCGAAGAGCGCGAGAAATGCGCTCGCCGCGAGGCGCGCGACAGCGAAGCGGCAGAGAGCGAGCGGCACTGCGCGCAGCCGCCTTATAACCGACTGGGGAAGCAGCTGCTCTGCCGGGCGCCCGCCGTTGCGTAGCGAAGCGCGCGAGAGCGCGAAGAACGCGAGAACGCGCGATGCGCGAGCGAGCGTTTCGCGCGCCGAATGCTCGCATTCCAGTCGATGTTCAATTAAAGGGTCCTAGCTTGGCAGGCAGATGCCGCCGCCCGGTGCGCGCGCGGACTGCTGCCGCTCGCTCGACGGACCGCGCGCGCGCTGGCTCAGCCCTTTGAAGGTCTGAGACGCGTCGTCGCCCAGGAATGCTCCGAAGGGCGGACAGGTGCACCGGTCGCGTCGGCTCGCGTCTGCCGGGCGGCTCGGGGCAGATAGTCGGAAGGGTCAGGCGAGGGAGTCATCTCGGCCTGCGCCGCACCACTTTGGACAGGTGGCGCGCCCCATAAAACATCCGAGCCCGGCTGCTGAGCCAGGGCTGGCCTGGCCGTTGAAAGGGGAATTAAGGAGGTGGCGCCGGATGAGTTATGCGTCGCCCCACCCACTGCTGAGCTGGCGACTCAAGAAAAAAACTGCGGAGGCCTGCGGCTGTGCTGCTGCTGCTGCTCGCATCGACAACAAGTTTGCGGGGTCGCCTGATCGGCGTGCGGCTTCGATCCAGTAGATGCCATGTGCAGGCGCCAATGCCAAACAGCGCTGGGCCGCTCCCATTGAACCCTCGCCGCTGCTTCACAGCAATGCGATATGCAGCCACCACCGGCTGCTCCTCGCGGCGTCCGCCGTAAGATTCCAGTCACTGGTGCGAGCCAGGCGGCCGTCTTGCAGCCGCTCGCTCTCTCGTGTGCAACTCAGAACTCGCTTCTCTGGTTGTTGCAGGCAAATAAGCAGAGTAGTAAGCCAACAACACACGGATGCACGTACGCATACCTCCTGACGGGCACGTACGCAAAACGTAGACGCCCCGGCCCGAACGCACACCATCAAGAGACGGACGTCGCTAGCGCTCAGCGCTCGCCGGTGGCCTTGGCCTCGACGCAAGCATCCACGCTTAGGCAGCTTCCTGTCTTGCATAATCATAAACAGTGCATTTGATATAGCGCTCTAAGAGAACTCAATCTCTTTCTAGGCACTCTAAATTTGCCGCAAAGGAAGCATGATCTAATGGTTAGTCAATAAACAAAAAAATAGCACGGTTAGGGGTGACATGCGCAGGGTCAGCATGCAAGTGTGGTTAATAGCAGCATGCACAGTGTCGGCACGTGTAAGTACATAAAGGACGAATCACAGGAACCCACTAAACGCTGTCATAAAAAAGGTGCGCTTTAAATTTCTTTTTAAATTTGGTCAGGTCAGGGGATGTTATGATGCAAGTCGGGTGCCAGTTCCAGGCTTTGGGAGCATATGTGCTAAATGCACGGTCTCCAGAGGATTTGAGGTTTGTACGAGGTATTGGTAAACTGTTGGATTCCAAAAAAGCGAATAGAGACACCGGCCATCCATCCGCTTGTCTTTTGAGTCAAAGGAGCGCTGGATCGCCCTCCCTCCGAAGGCAACCGTAGCTGCCACCTAGGGAGCCGGCAACCAAGGTTGACCGCCTCGGGCCGGTTAAACGTTGAGCGTGCAGAGAAAATCGATCCTGCTATGGCTGGCGATGCTGGATCGGTGCGTGAAGAAAATAATAATAATTATAGTACATTAAAAATAGCGTCCTCAGAGAACTAAATCTCTGTCTAGGCACTTAAATGGAGTGCAGAGGGTCGTCTACTGCGTTTCGAGGGCGTAGCTTTGAGGTCGACTGAGATCGGTGTGCGACCGAACGTGTGAGCCCTTGCTCTGTTCGAGCAAGGTTGCATCGTACGGCTCCGACGGGCGTCCGTCGGCTCCTGCTGTCGCCGCTCTGTCCCTGGCCATCTGCTGCTGCTGCTGCTGCACGAAGAAAGCTAGTCGCCGGCGTAATCCATGCTCGGCGTGTCCATACTGCAGCGCATGCGCTAGGCGACCCTCAGCTGTAGCTCTCTCTAAATCAGCTTCTTGTTGATAGAGGGGTGTGATGAATAATCACTGCTGAGTGCAGACATTAATGAGCACAGCAGCATCGGTATGGCTTCGGGTGATTATCCGAGGTCGGCTAATGTAAGTTCAGACCTTCAGCCCTGACTCGAAGCAAAATTAAAAGGGCATCACAGAAGGGGACGGGCGCTTCTGCTGCTGCTGCTGCTGCTGCTGCTGCGGCTGCTGCTGCTGCTGCTGCTGCTGCTGCTGCTGCTGCTGCTGCTGCTGCTGCTGCTGCTGCTGCTGCTGCTGCTGCTGCTGCTGCTGCTGCTGCTGCTGCTCCTCCTCCTCCTCCTCCTCCTCCTCCTCCTCCTCCTCCTCCTCCTCCTCCTCCTCCTCCTCCTCCTCCTCCTCCTCCTCTCCTCCTCCTCCCCCTCCCCTCCTCCTCCTCCTCCTCCTCCTCCTCCTCATCCTCCTCCCCCTCCTCCTCCTCCTCCTCCTCCTCCTCCTCTCCTCCCCTCCTCCTCCTCCTCCTCCTCCCCCTCTCCCCCTCCTCCTCCTCCTCCTCCTCCTCCTCCTCCTCCTCCTCCTCCTCCTCCTCCTCCTCCTCCTCCTCCTCCTCCTCCTCCTCTGGTCGATGGCTACAGTTTAGCATACGACATTTCGAAAAAGAGATCACTAGTCTTTTCTTAGGACGCAAGGCGTAAGCCGAAATTCCTAAGCAAAACTTCGGGCGTAAATCACAGTTGAGCCTTTGTTTTAAACCTATTACCTGGACCTACGTTCCACACTTAACAGCACAGCTCGAACGGGTATTACTCAAATATAGTTCCTCTACTTTTCGTGTCTGAACCATGTTCGCTCTGTTTACCTTTTTTCGGTCATCAGAATAATAATAATAATAATAGTAATAGCAATAATGCATTTGTATAGCACCTTCAGAGAACTTTATCTCTTTCCACGAACTTCCTTCTCCCAATCGTTCCTGTGCACCGCCTCCTTCGGTTTGACCCTGTGCCAGCTCAGCGTTCAAAGCCAAACTTTGCCAGCCAATGCGGCAGTAGAGTACCGACAGGCACACGCTGCAGCAAACCGACCTGCAACAGCTAGCTGTCGTAGCTAGATGGACGAGCGCCGTTCGGCTGACCCTTCCAATTGCAGGCGACTACAGCTTTACTGCTACACTTAACTGCGAAGTAGTGCGAATCAATATCAACAGACTTCTTTCAAGTCTGATATGTTGTGGATAAGGTGCCTAGAGTGGGTGAATGATCAGTTCTATCGCTGGCCCAGAGGATATTTTTGACAGATTTTTTTATTTTGAAAAGAGTAGCATCTCTCTGCTGAGCTGTCTCTGACTCTGACAAGCACATGCTGCTATTGCTGCTACCAAAGCCATATATATATATATATATATATATATATATATATATATATATAGATATATATATATATATATATATATATATATATATATATCTTTGCCGAGCGGTAAGCTACTTGCACTGCAAGACCACCCCAGTCCTGGGTTCGATTTAGGCTTCAGGCAATTCTTTACTGCTTCCTGCAAGATCAAGTAACAGCCACTGGGGCTCGTCTGTCGCTGTGCAACATATGGGTTTTTTCTAGCTGAGCCAAAATATTGACTTCCTACGAGAGGGATATTCAGATCCAAGTCCCTTGCGTAGGGCAAGTGGGGAGGAAGTTTGGTGCTGGTTTCAACCACCAGCGTGACATCCTCGACATTCGCAGAGCTGGCAGTGCGACTCACGTCATGACTCGGGCTCTCACTCGGAGCAGCTGTAGACGGTTCCGCAGCCAAAATTTGTCTCTTTGTCGCACACTTATCTCGATGGTCTACGTCTCAGGCGTATTTTCTCTAAGCTCGTGCGTGTGAGCGAGCTTGAGACATGAGTGTGACTCCCACTCCTCAAGAAAAAAACACATCAACAGGTATGGCACACCGGGGCGAAACCACTGCTGCGCACTAGGGTTAAGCTGAGTTTACACGACAGACTTTCCCACAACCATTTTGACAGATTTCCCACAGATTTGCGCTACTACACGGGCTTTCTGTGCGTCCAGGCACCGAGGGCCTGCTCGCACGGCAGACTTTGTCACCGTATGACCCAACGCTTGCCCACGAAGTGCTTTCCACACTCGCGCATTCGCAAAAATCTGTATGCGACCCCAGCATAAGCCTTCGGGCACGACGCCGAGGGCTGCGTCAGTGTACTTAGAGTCAACAGCAGCTGGAGCCGGATTGGTTAAGCGGTTAAGGTGCTCGCCGCGACCAAGTCTGGCTGAGGTCGTGGGTTCGAGCCCAGAGGCATATGTAAGGCGTCTGAATAGAGATTAGGTTCTCTTGGGGCGCTATACAGCCGAATTATATATATATATATATATCTTTTTCTCTAGCTTCTCTCTCCACACTCTCTCTCTCCCTTTTCTCTTTCTATTAAAATAATATTATTGATAATATGAGTAATAGCACATCTATATAGCATCATCGGAGAAATGAACCTCTCACTAGGCACTAAGAGATACTTCGTTATTACAGCAATACCAAATTTGGTTATGGTACAATCCACAAGCAGCAGGCATAGCATAAGCATGTACATGCACACAAAGGACGGGTCACAAAGACCACACTAAATGGTGTAATAACTAAGTGTGTTTTAGGGCTTCTTTTTAAATATCGTCACTTACCGGGACGTTGTGTCAATGTTGTTGGGCTGAGAGGGATCAAAGCAACACTGTACAACTGAGAATTCATCTGCTAGAAACCTCAAGACCCTTGACATCATTGCTATCCGTGAGAGAAGTATCGCTTCACCTCTGCTGCTCAGGTCCTCACTACGATCGTCACATTGGTAGATAGCTACTGCCGACGGACTACGCTGGCACGGATCAACGAGTTTGCACATCTGATCTAAGCCCATGTGAGCCTCGAACCAGACGGCCTATGGTTTACCACAGACAATAAACTAGGACCAGGGTCCACTAAAGCGAAAGCTTGAAAAAGCATACAAAAGATCTGGTGGAGCGATGTCCATCGACCCAGGCACTAGGTGGAAGGTACTGTGGAGCGTACCAATCGATCCTGGCAAAGGCCAAGTCTAGTCTCTATTGAAACATTGTTTGAATCACAGAGCACAATCCCAAAATTGCTGATGTCGACGATCAACCCATCTCCTCACGCGCTCCCGATTAGCTCTCTTACCTGATGATCTTGGTATATGATCTAGCCATCGCTTCTCGCGATTATTTGTGCAGAAAGATAGGCAAGATCAGGGAATCCGTCCATGCCGATGACAACATCCCACCTAGAATGCTGTGTCCCCCAATTCCGGCTGCCCCCCTCATGTCTCCTTTAAGCAGGTCACTAGGTGATCTCGTCCTGGAAGTTCAGATACCAATCAAAGAAGACAACAAGTCATTGGACCCTCTTCCCACCTGTCCCTGCCCCTCTGTTGCATGGATTCTACTGTTCATGCATGAAATACTACCATCATATATGTCCATTAAGCTAAACGATCATGTCCGCAACCTTGCCCACACCACCCAATAGTCGTGCGGAAACCAGGGGTCAGGCCAGCCCTCCTTGCAACGGAAAACGGAGACGCGACACCTAAGGCACCAAGAGAAACTAAGCACTAACGCCAGTCTCCCTGTCCGACACACCTGACACACAAAGACACTGGAACGGGGTGGGTTGCGCAGACCAGCTAACTGCCTAGATCGACGAATAACGTCCGAGACCGTTTGCGAGTAGTTCTAAGCGTATGGGCTTTCAGCAGCTAATCAGTCCAAAGCGTCAGGGTCATTGGCGGTAGGGGTAAAACAACGACCTTACTTTCATGCTTGGCTCAAGCCATCTCGCGGTTACGAGCGCTCCCACACAGGCCGATTGAGGTTACCACCGCTATTCGGAAATACAACAGTTTACCACTAACCTCTAGAACATCAAATACTTTGGAGACGCGTGGCATCAGTTTTGTATGCTCCCAAAGCGGAACTCCCTCTCGACTTGCGTCAGAACATCCCCTGACTTTTACCACATTTAAAAAGAACTTAAAAACACACTTATTTAGGACAGCATTGTTAGGTGCCGTTCGTCATTCATGTGCTTGTGTCTGCTGACACTGTACATGCTGCCCTGCTTACATTTTACTCTGACCCTCACATGTCACCCCTAACCATGTTATTCATGTTTTATCAAGCATGTTATTACTCACATTCAGTCTTACTTCCTTCATGACAAATATGAAGCACCTAAGAAAGAGATTGAGTTCACCGAGGGGCGCTTTCCTGAGTGCGATTATTACTATTATGAATTATTTTATGGGTGAAAGCTAGTTGTGCTTGGCGATCACATTTGCAGAGTAGAGTATAAACTGTGAGAAGAAGCGAACGGATCTTGAGAGTGGTGCCGTGTGGCAACTTCGATGCTCGACAGACAAGCCCAGCTGCGGAGCTTTTGCACCATATAAGCACCTGATTGCATAGGTGAGTAGAAAAGCAAACGGGAGTTACAGAAAGTCAAGACGGATGTCAAAAATGCATCATCAACTTAGATGTGGTATCCTTATCTAAACAAGCCCGGATTTTTAGCAATCTTATGTAGCTGAATTTTAGACAGACTTGAAGTGTGGATCTGATGTACTCGTCTAATGAAGATCACTTCGGAACATGAAACCAGATTCACAGATTCAACAGGAGATATGCTGGCAGGGAGCCTATTTTGAGCGTTATGCCCTCAATTTCTGAATCCATGAGTTTGCTATGACTAGTAAGTTGGCTTTGTCGTCCTCAATTTAAGAACGTGCTGCAATCAGTGTGCAGTTGTCATCGATCCATGCAGCAAGAATGTGTAGAGAATATGATGGGCAGGAGGGTCTGGGAGTGATCAAAGTAATGGTACAACGAGTATCATCTCTATAGAAAGTGAAAAGCCCCAGATTGTGCTCGACGTGCATCGGCAAGAGGTAGAGCATAAACTGTGAAAAGAACCAGAGCATAAAGCTGGGGGCATCCCTTACTTGAATGTGTCCTCGGGTGCATCTGTGTCCACTCAGATCGCTCCAGTGTCTTTGATAGTAAAGGGAGAAGGGAGACTAGACGAAAGCTGCTCAATTCCTCTTGGTCTAGCGTTGCTTTATTTATTAGCAGACTACAGCGTTTTTAAGGTGTTCTCTCTCTCCCCCTCTCTCTTTCTCTCTCTCTCTCTCTCTCTCTCTCTCTCTCTCTCTCTCTCTCTCTCTCTCTCTCTCTCTCTCTCTCTCTCTCTCTCTCTCTCTCTCCCTCCTCTCTCCTGCCGACTATGGCACATCTTTTCAGCGGTCCTGAACTGCTACTTCTATGCTACTCCTCTCAACTGTCTCCTCAACTGCTCATGCTTCCACCTCCTCTGTTGCGTGGAGACCAGAGTCTGTTGGCTACCCAGATGCGTACCAGAAAAGCCCTTGGGCTGTGAGTTCGCTATGCAAAACTCTCTGCATAACACCACATGGTCTTTTATGACTGTGTGGAGTTACAACAGAGACTCATTCCTGCTCTCAGCTCCCTGTCTTTCTCTTTGTCTGTCTCTCTCTGTGTATCTTTCTCTTTTGCTCTCTCTCCTCGTCTTAGTCTCTCTCTCCCTCTCTCTCCACCTCTCTCTCTCTCTCTCTCTCTCTCTCTCTCTCTCTCTCTCTCTCTCTCTCTCCTCTCTCTCTCTCTCTCTCTCTCTCTCTCTCTCTAGCTCCAGTCTCCCTCCATCGCCATTTGGGTGTTCTCTCTTACTTGCTATGTTTTCCAGTTTCTGCAAATCTACAGAAAATTGCTGGAAAGAGTACATGTACGAGGTAAAGTGTGCAGTGCACCACCCTTTGCACCCTCTTGCCCTGCGCGTGAGCAGCAGGCTGGCTGGGAGCCTCCATTGAGGAGACCCACAAATTCTACAGCGGCAGATTCAGCTACTGGCGGGCTCGTGCGTCGGGCTCGCTACATCTTTCGATAGGAAAGGCGCCAGACGCCGCATGCATAACCAATGTCCTCAGCTTGACATCGCTCAGGTGTCGCTGGACTGGTGGACTGGCCGCCACGGGGCTGCTGGCTCCAGCGGAGCCCAAGGTCTGCCGGGTGGGTTGCTGCAAGAAAGGAAGAACTTACAGGAATCTCAGATTCCGGGAACAGCGATTAGTCAGGATTAGGGCTGACGCGAGCAGCCACGGAGTCCGATTTGCCAATGAGCTTCCGGGATTAAAGTCGAGCAAGGCTGACAGCCTACAGTCGCGAGTGCAGCAGCGCCAACGCCACAGCAGTGACTGCCGGGCGATCGTGCTAAGCTGGTTCTCTCAGTGCGAGTCAGCGCTCCCACTGTTTGACTTTCTTTATATTTCGCTTCCAAGGATTTTACGCCTGCCAAGTGTCAAGTGCCGAGCTAGATTGAGAAATGTTACTATCCATCAAAGCTACTTTGAATAAACGCCGAGATTAGGAACTTTTAGAGCTACATGCATAATAGTCAGCATCCATACTCATCTCTGCTTTTGTAACACAATATTAACAAGAATAAAGAGTAAAGTAAATCCGATATCTATGAAAGTACGTGAGTTTTTAATAGCAGATGCAAGTTCTGGCTGATCCTGAGTTGAGAAAAGCGGTACCTCAGCCCTCCTCTGAACTACACTTGTGAGTTCCATCTGACCGGCAACTGTACGCAATGACAGATCTAGCCCGAGATAGTGGCTGGCCTCCCATTGGTTGACCAGATTATGGAGATAATCGTTCCATTCTTGGAAGCAAGCTTCCAAAATATCCCAGGATTGAGAGGCCTCGTGTGTGTGTGATACGAAATCTATGCTGGTTCTAAGCTGGTTCTCAGTCATGTAGTGTAATGTCTGTATATTGTGATAGATGTGTCGAGGGTGGAATGCTAGCGACTCCTCAGTGCAGCCTGTGCTTCTATATGTCACAAATTACCTAATGACTCTCGAAGCAGGAATGAAAGATCACCACTGACGACACTGGTGCAGAGGGCGTCATGGTGACTTCAAATTGCATGCTGCTGCTGTGGGCTGCTTTTACACTGGACAGACAGCTCACAGGTTGTCCGTGGCGACGATCCTGATCGATGTGGACCAACGCCTGGCATCCACCGGAAGCGGCGGCGAGTAGCGACGTCTGCACGCCTTCAGCGTTGCTCAGCAGCTCTAAGCGACCAGCGGTTTCTGTACTTAACCTCTAAAAGCTCAGAGCAGTTGATAACTTCGTCGGCAGTCTCGTCCCTGGGCTCGCAGGAGCAGTCAGCGGAGTCGTACCCGACCACGTTTGCATAGCTGCGGCTGAGATCCTTCTTACTCACAGGGCTTTGCTTTCGCAAGAAGAGAAGATCGGCACCTCATCGAGTATCAGAGTGTCGATTTGAGACCCAGTATCGAAAGTGCGCTCTGGGCTGCCTGTAACGACTGATTCCAGAGTGGTATCAGCGGTTTTACAGACACGGGCGTCAGGTGCTCACACGGCACGATGCCGGCCGCTTGACTATTAGAGCGCGTGTTCATATAGATTATGCCTATTTGCACGTGCGATATTATAAGATTTTCACTATTCAAACAATACCTCCTGGTCTTAGCCACTGAACCAGGTGACATTTGGAAATCGTCAGCTTAACACGATCTGCTGACAGCGTTTGCTGCTATACCATCTTACCACAAAATCTAGTGTCTTCGATCCAGACGAGCATTACATTAGAAGGCTCACATCAGCTCCACAGTTCAGAGATCTACCCTTTTCCCATTTTATTCAGCATAGCTGCTGAAATTCGGCTGGAATTAGACCAGGGATATCACAGCCAATTAGTCCATGCATTTATGGAGATCCCGTCCATCTTCCGCAACAAGCTCCTGCTTGCATGATCTAGCAGCCTGTACAGTCAGGCGCATCCAATTGGTGCAAAGCTCGTCTAGGCTTGTCTGTTGAGGAGATGGTGCAGCGGCGGCATCGTTTCCACTCTAGCAAACCTGCACTCATCTCCCAGTCTCAGCGGCAAAGTCGACTGAGGTCCACCTCCACTCACTTCGTATAAGTAACATTCAGTTTTGCTCAAGAAAGACTTAATCTATACAGGCAGCACTTTACACATGCTGCTTTGGGACTCAGGCCCACGACTTCAGCCAGACCTTGAGTCAGAGACTAAGCACTCTTAACAGCTGGGCCAAACCAGGGCCAGGCTAATGTTTCGTTTCGTTCTGGCGAGCAGATTATCTATCACAGCTATAATCCCAGTAGGCCAGGCATTGCATGCCGCCTACTCCAGTCAAATCGTTTGTAGCCCTCACTAGCCTGACAAGTCCTGTGAAGAGATGTGTCTTTACAGTGCTCGACATACTGGACACTATCTCGACGCATGGCACGCAACATCTGACAATGGGTAATATTAATTAGAGAAGCTACCGTGTGCGTGACGCATCAGGTTGAGTGGGTCATTAATGATTCGTTCGTAAATAAATACCAGCTGTTTCTTTCAGACACCTTTATCGCATGAAAGCCTTTGCGGCTATACCACCACTTGCCTGATGGCAATATAGGATCACACCTCAGATTCAGACCCATGACCTCAAGACTTTCGGTCGTGAAGCAATCCATCTTACGTGGTAAAGTGCGCATCACGGCTACTTACGGAGTGACTGTGCATTGTGCGTGCTGTCGTAACGTTTAGATATTGTGACCATGCATACCACTCCCAGTGACTTCAGTTCCGTGCGACGTTGTGCACATGCTGCTCTAGCATTACAATCGATTCATAGCGTTACAGCCAGCTATTAAGTGTCAAAATGGGTCAGAGCGTCTCAGATTCTATAAAAATGCATTGCCAGTAGTAAAGTTTTAGTGCGTGAGCCTTACTGGTGCCTGTGTGGCCCAAGTGGGACTATTCTGTTGATAGTGAAAAATCTCAGCTGGTGCATAGTCGTGCATGTGCTGTTTACTGTATAGAGATCCGGCTTTACCTTCACATTTGCTGCATGAGTGCATGTCTTATTTCTGGGCTCAGATTGACATGCTAGTGAACTTCACTCGGGTTCATTAGGTCCATGTAGCAAAGTGTCTAAAATAGACTACGGGTTTCTCTATGATGACTGCTGCGTCAGTCCCTAATTAGATCTCTCTGTCATGAGAAAAATTCATATAGTGAGGCGGTCATAATGACCGTCATGGTGTCTCACGCGAACTGCCTATCCGGAGTCTCAGTGCGGGCGGCGGCAGTAGCTCACGTCTCATGAACACTCAGTTCAGCCTGCACCTGTAAAAGATGAATGGGTTTGGATCCTGCATATGAATGTTTGTTGGATATAATAACAATAATAATATGATTCATTCTGCTTTATAAAACTGAGTCCTCTTTACAGTTTACATATACTGCATACAAAAAATCCATTGCCAGATGACTGATAGTAACATTACAAAACAGCAGCAAAGCACATAAGTAAAAACAGTACAGGACGATTACAAATTACGATGCTGTCATATGGCAGATGCGTTGCCAGCTTCTTTTTAAATGTAAAGATAAATGTCTTGGGAGTTGTAACGCTTCGGTAGTGAGCTCAGGCTTTGGAAGCATGCGAGGCACTAACTCCAATGGTCTTGGATTTGCTGCGAGATATAACTTAAGATTCAAAGGTAAAACATTTTCAGGATCTTTTATTTCTTTGCCTAATCGAGCAATCAGTTCTGATGGTAGGCTGGGCCCAAGGAAGGAATAAGGAAGTGACCTAAATAGATGACCGCAGACTGATTGGACGTCATTGCAGATCGAAGAAGCGTCGATCTTAACGCTTCTGGCAGCTGCAGCAGACAGGCCAAGCTGCAAGAGATTTTCACCAACTTTAAATTTGCCTGGTGCATTGCAGGAGACCAACAAAATAAATGACTTACAGACTGACAATAAGCAAGCAGTTTTGTTAATAATTCTCTGATTAATGGTTTGGTTACAGCATAGCTTCATTATCTATATCAATCACTTTAATAAAAACTGTCAGATCACAGACCAAGGTCTAATCTGAATCTAGCTGCTCGGCGACATGTGATGGGTTCTTCAGCGTTGCACTCACTATTCATGTTCTTACATTTTTGAAAACTGGACAGTTATACCTGTATCTTCTCGCCTATTTACTTTGAGATAACACACGGGACGTTATGGCGTGTAGGCTTCTGATGATTTCTGCCTGGTCAGTTAGAATAAGGAGTGCTGGAGCTCTTACAGTCGATCTTGAGAGCTACAAAAACTGCCTCGGTTAGCCAGAATGCCAAATGAAGGCAGCGATGCGAAGTATTACATATGGCTGCTGGAATCTGACCAGAACCGCTTCCCATTTCCCAAAAAACAATGACCGATAAGTAGGAGGCAAGTCAGGCCAGCAGTGTCAATGACGACCAGACTCATGAATGAGGTCTCTTAGATTCAGATACGAACATGCTGGGATGGTGAATAATAAAAAAATATACTTGCCTAATAAGGAAAGCAAACTGAGATAAGTCTGACAACTGAAATGAATCAGTTGCTTATCGACGATCGATAGTATGCATTCAGTTTACCGGTTTGTTTGCTCCAACCGAACGTATTGACGATCAAGGCACTAGCATAAGTAAATATTGAAGCTGAAATGTCAAATCTGCCCCCTCAACACCCCATAATTCCACACGGTCAATGCTAGTCTGGCTTTTATTACATTTAAGGTCCCCTCTATTCAATAATCGTAATAACAATACATTTGGATAGCACCCTCAGGACCTTCAATGCCTACTAATTTGCAGACATGTAGTAAGCCTGATCGAACAGTTAGTAATGCGCCACTGAATTTCAACAAGTGCATCATATTCTTAAGACGCTAGTATTCCCAATTCCTATGTTAGTCTCATACTTTGGATGGCAATCACTGTTGTTAGAGTCATGCTTGCTCATTATCTTCTAGGCATAGAATATAAAAAGGTTTGATCTACGTCATGTAGCCTGGCTTTCAGAATACTTCATTATTATATGATATTTCAGTTTAATTTACTCGATATGTCTAATTAAATAATTACTACCACCACAACAAGTCTTTATGCCTACACACTCTCAGATGCAACCTCCCGAACAGTAGCATGCATTCGGCCCTTACGCCGCGCCCAGCTGAGAATATCTGTAACGATAAAAGCCTAGATTGTCTAGCGTTGCTTTATTAATTAGTGGCCTGACTACAGCCTTTTTGAAAGGTGTTCTATTGCTCTCTCTCTCTCTCTCTCTCTCTCTCTCTCTCTCTCTCTCTCTGTGTGTGTGTGTGTGTGTGTGTGTGTGTCTCCTCTCTCTCTACCCTCTCACTATCTCTCTCTCACTCTCTCCCTCCCCTTCTCTCTCTCTCTCTCTCTCTCTCTCTCTCTCTCTCTCTCTCTCTCTCTCTCTAGCCACTCTCGTTCTCCCCCTCTCTCTATCCCCTCTCACTCTCTCTCTCTCTCTCTCTCTCCCTCTCTCTCTCTCTCTCTCTCTCTCTCTCTCTCTCTCTCTCCTCTCTCTCTCTGTCTCTACCCCCTCCTCTCATCTCCTCCCTCTTGCTCTCCATCTCCTCGTCTCTCTAACCATGTCTTTCTCTCTGCTCTCCTCCTCCCTCTTGCTCTCTCTCTCCCTCTCCCTCTCTCTCTCTCAAGCTCCTCCAATCCTCCTCCCCAATTCTGCAAGGTCATTGCTTGCTACATTTTTCAATTCTATTCTTTGTAATATACTGAAAGGCCAATGATCAAGTGCCCGCACCCTTCACCCCACCCCCGCCCCACCCCCAGTATGTTGAGCTAGCTGGAGGGCCTCCATTAGAGACTACAAATTCTGCAGCGACAATTCTGACTATTGCATCTGGTCTGCCGGGCTCGGCTACATCTTTTCGATGAGAAGCCAGACCCTTCACCATACACATAACCAATACTCACTTGGTACATCGCTCAGGTGTAGTAAACTTGGACTGGACTGGCCGCCTGGGGCTGCTGGCTCCAGCCAGGCCAGGTCTGCCGGGGAGAATGGTTGCTGCGGAAAGAAAGGGAGCACAGGAATCTGAGTCAGGAGCAGCGATTAATAAGAGTTAGAGCTGACGAACACGTCAAGTTGCCAATGATTCCGAAGGTTAAAAAGTCGAGCAAGGCTAACGGTGCCCTGCAGCTAACACCAGTGCCAACTTGTCGGCTACCGCGGTCAAACAGAGATTCCAGCATCGCCAATCCTTCCACAGTCAAGTCCACTACTTTCGGCTACATAACATTGCTAAGTTCATTTGTTGATTAATTACCACGTCTAAGGTCGTGCATTTTGTGACATCCAGTCTTGACTTCTGTAGGAATCCGACAGTTTACCAATACCTCGCGCAAACCTCAAATCCTTTGGAGACAGTGCATTTAGTTTGTATGCTCCCAAAGCGACGCTCCTCCGGCTGTCAAGAACCATCCTGACTTTACATTTCAAAGAGTTAGAAACTTACCTATTCCATTTGGCATTTGAGTACGGGTCCTGTAGTTTAATCTCCTTGAGTGCTGCTTGTGCTTGCTGACACTGCACATTGCCACTATTACATTTGCATGCCAAATATGTATATGCCCCCAAACCATGTTATTCTGTGTTGTTCTTTAAGCCATGACATTCCACACCTCACCATTCGAATGCAGGCTTTCCCTTTTGCAGCAGTATAGAAGCACCTAGAGAGAAGTTAGGTTCTCTCAGGCGCTTTATCAAGTGCATTATTATTATTATTATTATTATTATTATCATGTGCTTATGCGTGTTGACACTGTGCATACCATCGCAATACAAATAGCATGCTGACCCTGTGTCACTTGCCAAACATGTTATTCATGTTATCAAGCATGATATTACTCACTATTCGATCGAACTTCCCATTGCAGCGATATGAATCACCTAGAAAGGAATTGCGGTTCTTTGAGGCACTTTATCAAGTGCATTACTATTATTATTATTACTACTATTATCAGCTCAGTCGTGACTACTCTTATAGCTGCTAGCTCAATACGACTGCTACAGATATGATAAAATGTTAGCTGACACAAATTATAATCATTGCATTCTTCTGTTTACCTCAGGCTCCAGCTACATTTGCTGATAGTGCTTCCAGGCCTTCTGCCGGAAGTGTGTATTTATGTTCACTGAGTTCATTAGGTCTGACCTGCATAAGTGTCTAAAAATTGATTAAAGTTTGTTAGCTGACTCTGAATAGAACAACACTGGTGGGCTCTCCCTTCTGTCACAGAAAATCCTTGTCCATGAAATGTCCGTGGTAGAGTGGTCATGGCCGACCTCACGGTCGCCTCCACACCGCTATCCAGAATCAGTAAGACCTGGCAGAAGGTTCTTTTGTCTCATGAGCTTCAATTCCAGCCTGTACCTGTAGAAAAGTAGTGGGTTGGATCCAGCATCTACTGAAGTAATGTGGCAACTGGATAATAAGCATAATAATAATGGTTACTATTTGCTCCTCAGAGAAAACTGAATCTCTTTCTACGGTTTATGTACTGTACAAAGAATTATTTGCCCAGATAACTGGTGGTATTGTTGCAAACGGCAACGGGCATGAATAAAAAGTAAATTTTATGCACGAAGAATAGTTCTAAAAATTTTCCCGATGCTATCATAAGAGGTGCATTTCAGCTCGCTTTGAAATAGTCGTTTCATGGATTTCCCCAGATTAAAATGTCGGGCTAGTCCCCACAAAGTGCCCTAAAACTCATAGATACGAACTTTGGAGGCTATTGTGGTCTGAGGAACTACAACTGAGATGTATGCCCACGTGACTGCCAGGTGATCAAGTGGAACCGTCAGTTCTCAGTGCAGTGGTCTAATAATAATAATAATGCGCTTGATGAAAGCCGCTCCCTATCTGAGGCTGACTTTATATTTGCTGCAAAGTCTGATTGAACGGGTGATGTCCTCCATGCTTGATAAACGAATAACATAGGTTAGGGGTGACAGCTACGCAAGGTCGCTATGGCTGGTGGCATGCACAGTGTCAGTAAGCGCCGGCACATCAAGGACGTCCACAGGGACCCACTAAAATGCTGTACTAAATCTGATTCTGTATTTTAAATTCACTAAATAATGGTCAGGCATATTCACGGCGCAGAGTGGAGGTTCCAGGCTTCGGGACCATACGAGACTTCAGATTTTTGGTCTCCAAGGATTTGAGGTTTTGTGCAGAATTGTTGTAGACTGGTTCCAGAAAGCAGGTGGTACGATCACTTGTCGTGTGGGAGTAGATCTGAAGATGAAGGCTGATCAAGAATGAAGTGACCTCAAAGTGAGCGTCCAAACCTTGAAATCAACCCGTTGCTGACTGGTGGCCTTGCATAGGTCGGCGAAATGGTCTGATGTTGGCAACTGCGACGCTCGACAAACAAGCCTAGCTACCTTTGCACCAGCTGAAATCGCCTGATCGCACGCGCCGGTAGCCCAGTAAGCAGTGAGTTTGGAGAAGTCGAGACGGGATATCACTCACGAATGCATGGCCAACTTAGACGTAGTATCCTTATCTAAACAAGCCAGATTTAGCAATGTAGCTGAAAGTAAACACTCCACTGATTGATTTCACCATTCGAATTTTACGTCCGCAGTGGCTCGAGAGTTAACATCCTCGTAGAGTGTTACTTTCCAGCAGTGATGAACTGAAGAAACCGCCGATGCGTGGAAATAGGAAATACAGGTGCTTCATAATATCCTGCATCTCATTTATGTACAATATTAACAAGAATAAGAGTAAAGTAATCCCGATATCTGCAAATTATGATTTTAATATGGTTGATTCACAGCTGATCTACGAGTTGAGAAGCTGACCTTAAGCCCCCTCCTCTGAACTACCACGCCTTCTAGTTCCATCTGGCAGCATAGTACGGCAGCAGATCCTAACGACCGAGAAGTTAACTGCATTCTCCCACGATCCAGTTATTCGATTATGAAGCCGTCATTCATTCTTCCCGGAAGCCAACTTCAAAAGCTATCTGGGGATAAAGAGGCCTACGTGTGTGATACCATCTATCTGGTTCTGGCTGATTCTCAGTCTTGTGTTTATAATGCTGTAATGATGAATGTGCTTTTCGGTGGTCTAGCTCCTCAGTGCAACTTTGTGCTTCTTCTTCTCCTATTCATTCTGTGAGGAGACAGAAGATCTGAGCTACGGTGCAAGCGTCTGACTGGCTTCAATTACATCTTTTACCATGACGACACCTAAGATGGCTGCGCTCACGGGTTATCCAGTGGCAGCGGATCTCCCGTCGTCATGGACAACACTGCTCCACAGAAACATGGCAAATAAGCTGACGAAATCTGCCTTATGCGTTGTACTAACAGCTCTAAGCGACTAGCAGTTCATCCTCTAAAGCTCAGGCAGTGATAACTTCAATCGTGATCATAATCCAGAGCTCAAGGAAACAGTCGGCAAGTCACCGACCGAGTTTGCATAACTGCGGCTGAATCCTTCTTGCGGAGCTTTGCTGCGAAGATCAGCACCTATCGTTATCCGGTGTCCATTGAACCCGGCTGTGAAGTGCTGAAGCCAGGCTGCTGTAACGACGATTCCAGGTAAGTGTCCTGATCAAAGACAAACAATCAAGTTGCTCACACACAGATGCTCATAAACCCTTCTGATGACTTCAAAATGTTCATGGACTACTTTCTATTACGTGATCATTATCAGTTTTCACTATTCGAACAATAAAAACAAAACCTGTGGAAATAAATCGGGTGACATTCGGAAGTCACTTCAACCATAAAATCCAGCTCTGCATTTCTCCAATGCCGTCCTTGCAGAATCTATGGGTGTCTGTTATGGTGACCCTGCATTGCTGTGATATATCAACTTTATAGTGATCTTCCTACAGTTCTTCTACACATCAGGGTCTTACACTCAATGGATTTCTAATGCAACTGCTATATATCACCAATTATTACAATTTCTTATCTGATACATGGGTCTCGAACAAATCCAGTTGTGTGCACCACATCTCCCAATCTTACTGAGATCACGAAACCTCAAGACCTTTGACCTCGATGCTGTGGAATATCTGCTTCCTCTAACATAATTCTCCCTCTAAGTCCTCATCACTCGTAGATAGCTACCACATTTTTCATGTGCATGGAAATCAGGCGGTTTTTCTATTCAGCCTGTGCGCCCGACCTGGGCCTATGATTTGAACGTAAACTACCAGGTCTGCTGGCGAAAAGCTTAAAAGCATACAGATCTGGACTGACAAATATCCGACAGACGCCGCTAGAAGTAATATAAGCTCTTTAATCGATCCTGTAGCAAGGCCAAGTCCCAGCCTATTGCGAAACATGGGCGCTGAATCCACGGATGCTGTTATCCAAAGTACTTTCAGTGTCGACGATCACCATCTCCTCAACCGCTCCCAGATTAGCTCCTTACCTTATGATCCTTGTAATGATCTAGCCGAATCGCTTCTCTCTGATTCTTTGTGCAGAAGATAGTCAAAGATCAGAGAATTCATCCATGCGATGACAATCGCTCGACTAGAATGCTGTTCCCCAATTTCCCTGGCTGCACCTAATGTCTGCATTTCGGCAGGTCAATAGTGATCTAGTGCTAAAGTTCGGATATCAATATAAAAAGACCCAAGTCCTCTGGGACCCCTATTCCCACTGTCCTGCTCCGATGGTGCATTGATGGCTTCTTCGCCAGGCATAACTAACATCATTAATATTGTCATTAGGCTCGGGTCTCATTCCCCAGAACCTTTCACAAATGCTATAGTCATGAAAATTTTTAAAAAGCTACCACTAGACCAACTAAAGCAACTACCGCCCCGTCTCCCTTCTACCATGCCGATTCAAAGACACTGGAAAGGGTCGTGGCATACCAGCTGAATTCACATATATCGACACGTCACACCTTGCTAGTAAGTTCTCAGTATGGCTTTTAGATCTAATGCAACTCCACAGCGTCAGCATTGCTTAGGGTATACAACGACCAACTTAGGAAATGCAGACCTGGGTAGAGTATCTCGGCTTGGTTTGCTTGATCGTTCGGCAGCTTTTTGTGATACCATCTATCACAAGTTCTTCTAGAGCGCCTCTCATCTCGCCTGGGCATCACTGGCACTGCTCTGGCAGTGGTTCAGGTTGTAGCTCAGTGGGAGACTCCATAGTATTGACGTGAATGGACAAAGATCAATTGAATGTACCTCGGAAATATGTAGTGCCTCGGGGCTCCGTGATAGGTTTGAGTTCTTTTCACGGTGTACACTCTCCCTCTTGCTGATGTGGATTGCCAAAGACAATCTGAGGCTTGTTCAATTCTATGCGGATGACACCTCAGTCGTACCCTTGCTTTGATGCATCCCAGCCCTTGCGAGCACCTCACAATTCTCCTCAAACTACTTACTGCATGCATTGATGACCTTCCGCACATGGATGGCAGCAAATTTTCTAAAAATAAAAATGCTGACAAAACTAACTTACTAGTTTATGGGCGAAACCCAGCGTGATTCATAGATTGAGAAAGGCTGACTTTCAAAATTGGCTCTGCCAGCATATCTCCAGTTGCATCAGCTCGATATCTAGGTGTCATATTCCAAAGCGACCTCTCGTTAGACGACCACATCAGCTCCACAGTCAAATCAGCCTATTTTCACTTCATACCATGGCTAAAAATTGGGGCTTGTTTAGATAAGGACACAACGTCCAAGTTGACTCCATGCATTCGTGACATCCCGACTCATTTCAAGCATTGGTGCCATCCAATGCGTCTCAGACTTCTGCAACGTACTGCTTACTGGCCTACCCGCATGTGCGATCAGGCGCATTTGCAGCTGGTGCACAAATCTGCAGCTTAGCGCTTGTCGGTCGGTGGGCGTCACAGTTGCCACATTACTCCACTTCCTGCCGACCTGCCACTGGCTACCAGTCAAGCAATGGATTGTACTTCAAGGTTTGTCACTCACTTTTTAGGGTCACTTCATTCTACGACTCTGGCCTATCTCACAGATATACTCCCCCATCAGCCAAGCACTCGTACCACCTCTTCTCGGAATCCAACAGTCTAGAAATACCTCGTACAAACGATGAGGGGGAGCTCAAATCCTTTGGGAGACCGTGCATTTAGTTCGTATGCTCCCAAAGCCTGGAACTCCCTCCCGACCTGCGGGTCAGGAACATCCCCTGACCTGACCACATTAAAAAGAATTTTAAAAAACAACCACTATTTAGGCAGCATTAATGGGTCCCTGTGATTCGTCTTTCACGTGCTTATGCGTGCTGACACTGTGCATGCTGCCACTAACCACATTTGCAATGCTGACCTGTGCATGTCACCCCTAACCATGTTATTCATTTTTTTGTATGTCCAAGCATGATTTTACTTACCATCCAATTGCATTCCACTTCGCAGCAAATGTAAAGCGTGTAGAATGAGATTAAGTTCTCTAAGGGCTCTTTATCGAGTGCATTATTATTGTTATTATTATTATTTTTTTCAGCTGTATAACCTTGCTTAAATTCGGGGCTGGCTTAGTCAGGGATACCACATCTAAATAAGTCCGTGCATTCGTGACATCGCGTCTCAACTTCTGTAACTCAGCTCACTGCTTGCTGATCTAACGGCCTGCACAATCAGGCATTTGCAATTGGTTCAAAGCTCCGCATCTAGGCTTGTCTGTTGTGACCGGTGCAGCTGTCGCATCACACCACTTCTTTTAGACATGCACTATCTCCCAATCCAGTAGCGAATCGACTTCAGGGGCCTATCACTCACTTTATATAATTAATATGCATAGCGCCCCAAGAAAACTTAATCTATATCCAGGCACTTACACACATACCACGGTACTCGAGCCCACGACTTCAGCCCAACCTTGGTCAGGGCTAGCACCTTAACAGCTGAGCCAAACAAGGCCAGGCCTTAAAGTTCTTTTGTTCTCTGGCGACAGAGTATCTATCACAACTACTCCCAGTAGGCCAGGCATCGTACCACGTGCCTTTTTTAATCAAATCGGTTAGCAGCACCTCATACTATCCTGAAATCCTTTGAAGACCGTGTCTTTAGTTAGTATGCTCCCAAAGCCGTGAAGACACTGTCGACTGATGTCACGCAACATCCCTGACTGGACGATATGTAAAACGAAGCTACAAACGTACCTATGTATCGCAGGATTGAGTGGGTGATTGCGATTCGTCCTTTGCATACTTATGGGTGCTGACATTGTGCATGCTGTCATTAACCACATTTGAGTGCTGACTCTTTGCAAGCCACCATTAACCATGTTTGATTACTGACATTGTGCATGCTACCTCTAAACATTAAATCATGCTTGATTTACAGCACATGTTAAGTGCCTAAAAATAGATTGACATTTCTGAGGGTGCTATAAACATGTATTACCATTATTATAAGTTCCAGTCGTGGCCTTGCTGATGCTGCTGTTGGCCCAGTGAGATACTGCTGTTGACATGAGGAACAATTTCAGCTGACGATTATAATCATGCATGTGCTGTTTACTATAGGAGCTCCGAATTTACCCAATTTGCTTATAGTGCTGCTGATTTCACATGCTAAAATTGACTGGTTTATGGTGACAACTACTGAGTTCATTTGGTCCGAATGTATGTGTAAAGTGTCTAAAAAAGATGAAGGTTTCATTAACGACTCTGCGCAAGTCTTTTCGTAATTAGGCTCCCCCTTGTCATAGAAAAATTCATGCTTAGAGGGCCGTCGCTGCCGACCCACACGGTGTCTTACGGGAACTACCTATCCGGAGTCTCAATGCAGACCGCAGAAGAGCTCTTTTGTCTCATGAGCTTCTAATTCCACCTGCACCTGTACAAGTGGCTGGGTGGGATCCACCATCACAATGTGTAGCAGCTGAAAAACAATAATAATAATAAAAAATTCGGTATAGTGCTCAGAAAACTTAATCTCTTTCTATGCAGTTTACATATGCTGTACAAAAATCATTACCAAATGGCTGGTGGTAACATTTGCAAGCAGCAGCAAGCATAATATGGGCAGGTACATGCACATGAAGAACGATTCACAAAAACCCACCCGATGCTGTCATAAACAGATGCGTTGTAAGCTTCTTTTAAATGTAGTCGTGTCATGGGAAGTTGTAACTTGCTTCGGTAGTGAGCTCCAGGCTTTGGAAGCATACGAAATAACGGCACTAACTCCAATAGTCTTGAGATTTGTACGAGGTATAGCTTAAAGATTCGAGTGAGAACAGCACGGGTTTTACCTTTCTTTGCCTGATGGGGCAGTAGTTCTGATGGGTAGGCTGGAGCCAGAGAATAAAGGTGACCTAAATGCAAGTGACGCAGACTGATTGGACGTCATTGCAGATCGGTAAGAAGTGGCGTGATGTGGCAACTGCAACGCTCACAGCAGACGAGCCAAGCTGCAGAGATTTTCACCAACTTTAAGTGCCTGATTGCACGTGCAGGGAGACCAGCAAGCAGTGACTTACAGACTGAAGCAGCAGGCAAAGCAGTTTTGTTAATAATTCTCTTGATTAAACCGTAGTTGGTTACAGCAACAGCTTCATTATCCTATATCGTCATACTAATAAAACACAATAAGTCACAGAATAAGAGTCTAATCTAGATCTAGCTGCTCCGGCGACATGTGATGGTTCTTCAGCGTTGTACCCACCAAATTATATTCTTTCATCTTATGAGAACTATGGACAGTTATACACGCACGTATGTGCTTGCCTATTTACTTCGAGATGGTTGCTTGCAGGACGGTATGGTATGTAGGCATAGAAGCAAGATTTCTGCCAGGTTATTAACATAAAGTGCTGGAGCTCTTACAATCGATCTTGATGACTGCAGAAACTGCCTCCGGTTAGCCAGAATTCCTTACGTATGAAAGGCAGCGATGTTTGGTATTACTTGTAGCTGCTGGAATCTGACCAGGGCTGTACATTTAAAAAGGCTATGATAGCCGATAAGTAGGAGGGAAGATTCGAGCCCAAAGGTTTGGTGACCCAGACTAAGTAGGTAGGGTCTTGAATTCGAATACAGGTACATTGGGATGGTGAATAAGAAAACAGTTGCATTATAGGACAAAAGCTAGAGATAAGTCAACCAACTAAAAGGAATCAGTTGCTTATCGATGATCTGTCATGTATGCATTCAATTTAAGGATTTTTTAAGGTTGTTGCTCAACCCAATAGCTATTGACGGTCTAAGGCACTAGCACTAACTAAGTATTGGCTTCAAAGTAATAAAATCTGCCACTACAACCACCTCCCACTTATATGGTCCAATGCTAGTTTCGCTTTTCTCATTAAAATTTGGAATCCCCTCAATTCGTAATCGTAATAACAATACATTTGGAGAGCACCCTCAGATCGCTTAATTTCTCTCATCTAAATGCGCAGATGCTGTAAAGAAGCATGATCAAACGGTTAGTGGTAGCATGCACAATGTCAACAAGTGTAATATTGTTAGACGATGGTATTCCCCCAACTCCAATGTTAGCCATGCTATATGGAAATCTTGCTGCTGGAAATTTGGAGATCTTGCTTGCTTTCATTACCTTGACCACAGAACACTAAAGTTAGATCGTGTACCTGCAGGTTTACAGGCATACTTCAAACTTTAGTCTTGATATCTAACGGTTAGATACTTTACTCGTATGTCCTAACTAAACTAAATACTTTTTCCACGATAAGCAAGTGTTATACTTGCGCATTCTCAAATGGAAACCCACAAACAGTAGCATACATGCATGCACTGATATGAACATGGTCACTTTCTCTCCGTCTCCGTCTCCGTCTCCGTCTCCATCTCCGTCTCTGTCTCTGTATGCCTCCTTTTCCCGTCATAAACTTGTATGCGCCTACGGGGATGTACACATAGAACTTGCTTTCATCATGACCGAGCTGTAACTAGCACGTAATGCAAAGCATCAGCTTTTCAAAGATTCTTTCATCATGCCCGAGCTGTAACTAGCACGTAATGCAAAGCATCAGCTTTTCAAAGATTCTTTCTACTCCATTCTCAGTTCACTGCTAGTTGCAGAACCAGAATTTGAGGACCCACCATTCCCATGATCCTGCTTTGTCCATTGCTATTTTACAGCACTTGACGGTTACAAACAAAGATGGGACGCCATTTCAGCAGCAGAAAATGCACAAGGTCGAGTAATTGTGCGAATTTTAGGAACTCTCGCAGTTGACCCATCCATAGATGTTTCTACCGGGTATGAAGTCATAGGCTTTTATTTTCCAGTCAATGCGAACTAAAGGGCTGAATCCAGCCTCTACTTGAGCCTATTCTGAATTGACAAGCGTGGCTTTTGGCTGCCTATTTCTCAGTGTGCTCCATGGGCATACTAGACACGTCAGAGGTCTTCAGTAGCAGGAATAAATGTACATGACAAAATAAACTGCTACCTACACAGTGTAACGTTAAACTTTACTATGATAGTCCAGGAAAATAGTAACAGAAATAGCTATGTTTGTATATTGACATCTGCGAACTTGACCACCTTTGATGCACTTAAATATATGCTATTAAGAAGCATGATAGAATTATTAGTGGTAAAATTTACATGTCAATAAGCGCAATACTATTAGAGGTAACATGCACAGTTTCAGATGTAAATATGGTTAGTGGCAGTATGCATTGTGTTAGCATGCACAAGCACACAGAGGGACAAATCACAAAAACCCGCCATATGCGATCAAAACATGTGTTTTTAGCTAATTTTTAAATTTTAATTCGGGGAATTTTGTCACGTCATTCGTAAGTGATTTCCAGGCATTAAAAAAGTACGAGCTAAGGGAACGGTCACTAAAAATTTGACGTCCGTCCGAGGCTCGTTCGTTTGTTCGTCCACTAAACGATTTTAGTATGAACGACGTTCGGTGCGATGCCTAGCCTAGAGAGAGAATAGTTTTGGTGTGTCGGCTGGAGCCAGAGAATAAAGGCAACTAAAATTTAGTGGTAGAACCTTGAAATTAAATAGCTGCTTGATATGGAGTCAGTGCAGCTAGGCGAGAAGCGGTCAGATGTAGCAAGCGCTATGCAAAGACAGACAAACCTAGCTGCAGAGCTTTGCACCAACTGTATGTACCTATTTTTGCAGGCCAGTAGACCAGCAAGTAGTGAGTTATAGAAGTCAAGACTTGATGTCATACATGCATGGACCAAATTTTTATTTATTATCCCTGCCAAGCAGACCAAATCTTAGCGACATTACGTTAATGTACCGGGCCATGTTTAGATAAGTTGGATGTTTGCATCACGCTAATGAGGTAATCGTCAACTAGCGCTTGTTGTCATGGAGCATTCTATTATTCGATCATGCTCCCCTTGCTGCGAATGTAAAGCGCCCCAAAAAAGATTGAGTTCTCTGGGGCACTATAAAGAATTTGTTATTAATGTTATATTGTATTATTGGCACTCATTAATTACAATAAACATAAATGACGTAATAAAAAATTGACTTAAATTCTTCCGCCAAGACATTTCTTATACAAACTCAACGACCTAGCAACACACAGCCGAGGCTCTGAATATATCCGTCACTATCAAGAGGATACGTCGTTCCAGCAGTGCTAGAGCAGCTTCTAAAAGCAATGCATTGTAGTCGCCAGCCGATTGATGCACCGATACTGAATGCAAACCGTTAACCGGCAATAGCAGTAAGCGATTCGATCAAGCGGAAGCTAACTCTCACGTCGACAGCACTACGGCCTTGCCCGGGAAAGGCCGCAACGGCAAAATGGGCAGGGTCTAGGGTGCCAGCTGTACGGCCGGCGGTGAGCTTCGCGCCGACCCCTTCGCGAACCTTGATTGCTCTTGCCAGCCCGGAGAAGCCCGACCCAGATTCATTCGAACCAGTTTTCTTAAGAGTTAAGTCGTTCTCGATCTAAATGGCAGGCAATTTCCAGTTCCGACGCTTGCTGCTGTCGAAACTCATATTGCCTTGTTGTTGCATCGCTTCAGTTTTCTTATAGTCGCGAAGCTAGCAGCCAAGGTCAATCGTGCCGAACCTCAAATCTCCAAAGAATGAGCTCTCTTAACTTCGACCAATATGAAGCTGCTACCGATGGTGGTCACGAACAAGGTACTGATGCTGTTACCGGGCGAACAAGGGTGGTAATTCTACTCCGGCTAGATACCTCAGTATATCGTCATCCTCTAGGATACGCCAGCCAGCGAGCAGGGTGAGTGTTTAGCCTTGCTACCGGCTGCGAAGCCAGCCAGCATCGATTCGATTGAGTTTTCTGACTGATGCAACTCGCTGGGGGTATATCCGAGTTCCATTTCAAGCATCTCGGAGAAGGAGGCTTCCAGCAGCTATGTAATGTAATGTAATGTATCTCCGTCAGTAACTTCACAAAGTCATAAAGACCATGTGGGTGTTACGCAGGAGAGTTTTTTATAGCGCACTCACAGCCTAAGCGGCTTTCGGTACGCATTCGGTAGCCAACAGACTTCGTCTCACGCAACAAAGAGAAAGTGGGAAGCATAGCAGAGTCAGGAGAGCAGTTGAGGTAGTGAGTAGCATAGAAGTAGCAGTTCAGGACCGCTGAAAAAGATGTGCCGTAGTCAGCAGTTGGAGAGTAGATGTCGTAGCTAGCCACCCAGCTACCACCTGTGTCCTGGTGAGCCGCAGTGAGCCATGATGGCGCACTAGGTAGGTAAGGCGGTATCTTTTCACCACGTCGGGACCGAGGTCGTGGGTTAACATCCTTCGGTGGGCGACTCTGTATTGCTGCTGCAATCTGTGCTGGTAGCCACAAAGGCTTTTCTTTTCACTTGGATTAAATTGCGTGCGATAAGTTCTAGCATCTCTACCAAATATGTTGCTGTCATTTGCGTGAGCCACTGCAGCATCTGAGCAAGATGTATCGCGACTGTTTGCGCCAGCTGGTACTGCAGATTATTTCGCGGGGATATGACTTATCCGCTGACGGCCCGGCCCGTCGTCTAAAGCCAGCTACTCGGTTCAGGTTTATACAGCTAATGGTTTATTTGCGGAAGCTGGAATTTTAGAACGGCTGTGTAAGTTTCGTGGGCCCAGCGTCTGCCTACCGACGTCTCTGTTGTATGGGTTTCAATGGGAAAAATACAATAAATTTTTCTTGCGCCCGAAGAGAATTTAATCGCTATTAGGTGCTTCACATACTCCATGGGCTCGAGCCCATGACCTCGGTCAGACCTTGGTTGGGGCGAGCATCTTAACCACTGCGCCAAACCAGTGCAGCGCAAGAGACCTATAGTCCAGCTGAGGAGACCAATTTTAAAATTAAATTGCTGGAAATGATTAACTTTTTACCGACTGCGGTAAATATTATCTATGATTGTATTCCGCCATGCCCTTGCTCTGCGAGCAATGGAATAGACAGTACATTGACGTTCCGTGAAGCTTAAAAGTGAATATAATAATAATACACTTGATAAAGCGCTCTCAGAGAACTCAATCTCTTTCTATGTACTTTACATTTGGTGCAAAGGAAACCAGATCGAATGGTGAGTGGTATCATGCTTGATAAGCCACATGCATAATATGGTTAGGAGTGACATGCACAGGGTCAACATGCAAGTGTGGTTAGTGGCAGCATGCATGAGTATATAAAGGACGAATCATAGGGACCCACTAAATGCTGTCATAAATAGGTGCGTTTTAAATTTCTTTTTAATGTAGTCAAGCCAGGGGATGTTGTGACGCAAGTCGGGACTGAGTTCCAGGCTTTGGGAGCATACGAACTAAATGCACGGTCTTCACAGAATTTGAGGTTTTTACGGGGTATAAGTAAACAGTTATTTTGCGAAAAGCGGTTGATACGATGCTTGGCCTGGTGCTGATGTAGATCTTAGAGGTAGGCTGGAGCCAAAGAATGGAGGAACCTAAAAGTGAGCAACAAAACATGCCTTGAAGTCGATCCATTGCTTGACTGGTAGCCAGTGCAGGTCGGCGAGAAGTGGTGAAATATCGCTGCACTGACTAATCAATGAGTAGCTGAGCAGCAGATGAGTCGGAGTTCTTTTTTGAGGCAACTGCCGAAGGGATGGCCATTTCTATGCAGAAAATAGCTGCGATTGCCATAGCAAGTATTACATTGTTTCATGAGCTACTTTAAAATAGTGTGAGCGGCAGCACGCTCACTCTGCTAGCCAGGAAGTCAAAAACATGTTCAGCCAGTTGCCGACCTATAATTGAACAATAGTTGTACACCTTTTGCTAATCAGTTTAATTAGTTAGTTTATCGATATTAGTTTGTTTATTATTTAGAAAACAGACGTGTTTGATCTTTCCTGGTTGATTGCCTGGTATGTGTAACTGACCACTGCAATGGTGAGCAGCATCAAAAACCAATGCAACTCTCTGTCTGTTGTACTCTTTTTGAAAGTTCTCGAAAATTAGTTCGCACTCAAAGCACTCTGTACTGATCCTACTTATTATTTTTTTGCAATGCAAACAAATTCTGAAAAACCTCAATAATATAGCATAATCTGTGGCTTCTGATTGGATACTACTTTTCTGATCTCTATTAGAAGCAGATATTTCGAACCAGCCCCGTACACCTTCCACAGAACAAGTGAATATGTTCATAGAAGCTTGAGGTAGATGAGCTAGCCGGTAAAAAGCTTCTTTCGGAATCCGTGTGCTGCGGCATCTTTAAGAAAGAATTTTATTTCTTGGGTACGTACTCACATGGCTTGGAAACGTGGAAATAATAGTGTCTCCAAGATTTCAAGCTACTAAGTTAAGCATTTACGGTTAAATGTCTAAAAGTGCTCATCAAAAATTAATTTAAAATTGAGATTTTCTTTTCTTCCTTTTAAAATACAATTAAGTAGTAATTGGATCGGGAGTTTTTACGATTTCAACATCAAACGAGAAAGTGATAATGCTAATCCCATCTTACTCAAAATTAGATCGAAAGTAAAATATTTAAAAATAAAAATTACCAATCTGACCATCATATGCGACTTGTTTGCCAACATGTTGCACATTAGTACATCAAAGCCCATGTTTTCTTCTCGTTAACGTGCACGCTTGTGACTTATAATCAGCTTAATTTTCTGCGTAGATGTGTGCCATGCTAAATTAATGATTCGGCGAATGCTTTACGGATCAACATGAAATTTTAAGTGAGCTCAACTCTTCTAGCAAAAACTGAAGTAGTTCATTTTTAATTTAGCGTGTCATCAAACGTTGCAGGCTTAAAGCTTTTTGCAATCGTGCACGTGTACAACAATATTCATGAAACCGAAATAAGAAAAAAGCTTCTGCAGAAATTTGCAAGTAGAGGTGGTTTAACTTCTAATTGCATGCCGATTCCTGAAGTTTTAACCAAGTTATAGGTTATACTTTGTACATTGCTACTGTGGAAAAGAAGTTTTATAAAGTCACAAGCACAAACCTTAATTGAATGCAAGCATATACCTCGATACAGCAACTTAACACAAGTTAGGACTTAAGTCATATACCTTGTTTAGATTGATGATATTGTAATTTTACATACTTTGCTTCTGGTTTGCTTCCTGGTTAGACATGGTTTGCGTAATAATATATCTATTAGTGCGGAAATCGTCATATTTCCGATCCCATATCTAGCATGTTTACCTTTGGGTAGGTATAGTATATAAATATTTTATAACTTGACATATTTTTCAGTGTTTCCTTGACATTCACAATAAAAAATACCGAGGCTATTCCTTTTTAGAAATTCTTAAAGCGGCGTGCTGTGCTGGGTCATGGCTTTCCACGTATATCTCTTGCAAAATATAAAAGTGGTATTTTATATTATGCCCTGTAAGACATCAAACTTTATTCGGGGGTTTTACAACTAGCTGCAAGAGAAGCAATAAGCAACGGCCAAGGACAAGCGAGGTATGCTAATTTTGCAAGTGCGGAAAATCACACTATTATCATCACTGTGGCATGATAGCCCATGAGGTAAGATGCTCGCTCTTCACGACCGAGGTCGTGGGTTCAAAACCTGCAATGGGCGATCGCTTATTGCCAAGTGCAAGTAGTAGTGATAGCCGTTAGGCTTGTCTACCGCTATGCAAACGAGGATGTCAAATTGGACGATAAATGTTAATTTATAGACAAGCATTTTCACTTCAACGACTGAGGGCTGCTGGTAATTTCCTGCTCCAGGACTCGAACCCACGAGCTGGGTCGTGAAGTACGAGTAACTTCCCCCGTTTCTTGGGCTCTACATAGTTTGACTACTCAGAACCGAACAATATTAAAATTTCCTGCGACAGAGTAATGGCGATGGCTATCGGCTATTTTTCTCGCTATAACTTAAATACTGGCAAATCGGGAGATGCTGCGATGTCAGTAGGTCACAAGATAAAAGCTTTGCCAGCATTGGAGCTGAAAATATGATCTGCTATGATTTGATGTGATTTGAAGTGAGAGAGAACACAAGCAATTGACCAAAGTCAGTGCAGCAGGTCGTGCGGCAAGAGGGTTGCAAGGGAATTCCTATTGGCAACCAAAGCCAGAGAACGCTGGGTTCCCAAGGTGAACAACGGGATCTTGAAGTAGATCAATTGCTTCATAGGCAGCAGCACCAAACTGGCGAACAGTTGTGTAAAGCAGAATCAACGTGCGAGGTATTTTATGCAATGCATCTCCGTCTGTAACTCCACAAAGCCACAGAGACTATATGGGTGTTACTCAGGAGAGTTTGTATAGCCCACTCTCAGCCTATGCGACTTTCGGTACGCAGTCAGTGGCCAACTGACTTCATCTCACGCAACATAGAGAAAGTGGGAAGCATAGCAGAGTCAGAAGAGCAGTTCAGGTAATGAGTAGCATGGAAGTAGCAGCTCTGGACCGCTGGAAAGGATGAGCCATTGTCGGCAGCAGTAGAGTAGTTGGCGTTGCGTAAGAATTGTGGAAGCGAGTTCCACAGTCTAGGACCTGCGGAGCTAAAGCTTCTATCGCCAACGGTCTTTAAGCGGAGGAATGAACAGCTTTTTTTTATTGTCCATACAGAACCTGAGGGCACGAGGAGGTTAAAACTGGTGCAGCAGTTCAGCTAGATATGGAGGAGCCAAGTGGTTACGGGCCTTGTGGGCCAGCCTAACAACTTAGCTCTGAATCCGTTGATCAACCGGCAACCATTCCAGCTCTTAGGCAAAGGAGACACTTTTTCAAACCTCTGAGACTTGAAAACTAGCATTGCAGCCATGTTCATAGCCAGCTGCAGTGGCCTAGCTGCCTTTTTTGATAGCCCAGCCAAAAGGGAATTCCAGCAATCAAGCCAAGACAAACCTAAAGAGCTAATTAAAGTTTTTGCAAGCCACTGTGGAAGACAGCTCCTTATCTTAGATAGCGATCGGACGAGATGGCTAGCTGTAGAAGCAGTCTTCTTAATAAAGCTTGACTTCCTTCAAAAGACTGATATGATTTCATAAGGCAGGCATCGCTTCATTCTGAAGACTTCTAAGGTTTTGGCATAAGAAAACAATTTAAGAAACCATGGTGCTGACTTACAGCTGAAAGATAAAGATTCGCATGTGATCAGATACGCAGGAACTGGTGGTAGTGAGAGTGTATGTTCTACATTCACCTGAGTATATCTGATCGAGACTATAACCTATTGCGTTGTTTGGCTCATGCACATGAACCACGTGGAAAGAAAGACAAGCCGTTATGGCAGCCGTTAGTTATTGTCGGACTAGTTTTAGAGGATTTCTAGATGGCAGAACCCAACAGCTCGTCACGAATATAAAGAATTTATTGCATGATGAAAGACCATTCCAAAGACACCTACGCATTACGAGTGGTGCAGCGAAATTATGGCGGGCTTACTGACTTTAAAGCAGAGGTCGGCAAACTCCGGCCTTTATGCCAGATCCGGCCTAGCTTGTGCTCCAGGCCAGCGGCCGTTATATAATATATAATTTTATATATATTTAATATATAATATAGAAATATAATTCATTTATATAGCGCCCCAAGAGAACTTAATCTCTATTCAGTCGCTTCACATATGCCTCGGGGCTCGAGCCCACGACCTCAGTCAGACCTTGGTCGGAGCAAGCACCTTAACCGCTAGACCAAACCAGCTAGTTATTTATCGCTGGATCCGTAGCCTAATTGCGTTATCCCGGTTTTCTTTTCCTTCACTATAGAGGTACTTTGACTCACGAGTATTCCAGCTAACAAGTTTGCGAGGCATGAGCCGCCGTCTCTTGGCCGCTTTTTGCTTTGAGCTGAGAGCTAACTGCTATTGTGCTTGATTATATTTCGTGCGTTTCGCAGTGCGATTAGAGCGACTTGTCTTTTCGCATGGCTAGCGGCGGAAGCCCTTAGTCATATGACGGATTTGCGCCAGAAAGTGTTGACGAGTGCAAATGGGTGTGCCAGCGACGCAAGTAAGAGGGCGGAGAGAGGAACAGCGTGCGGTTACTAAGGCTCATAAGGGAAGGGCAGTGGAAGACGTTCCGACTGTCAGGGCGTCACGTCAAGCGCAGGCCTCGTGGCTCCCTCCACAACCGACTCGTGCGAGCGCTCGGGATTGAGACCGACTACACTACCGACTGCTGTATAAGGGTGACTACTACGTCAATTTTCCGTACCTCGCCCAGTGTGCTGCAGCTCTCGTTGATAACGAAGAATGCGTCGGCGCGTTGTCAAACCTGCGGAACGAATTCTCATCGAGCTTCACTGATGTGCGCTCTCATTCGCAGGAGTGCAAAATCGTCAGCGCTCCTTTTGACTTTCCCTACGTCGATGCCCCCTAACATGTGCAACTGGATTTGGTTGAGCTACCGGCTTCGGACGTTCTCTTGTCGAAGTTTACTTCTTGCGCTGGGACTTACTTCTACCGTCAGCTGTGGCAGGCTCAGTTTCCAATGTTGTTAGCGCGTGATCGCAATGTTTGGCAGCACTAATTCCTGCGAGCAGCTGTTCTCGAAGATGAAATTTTGTAAGAAGAAGCTGCGCTCTCAGCTCACTGACAATACCCTAATGACTTTCTGCTGCTGAACTCCTCATCATTAGAGCCCAACACTGTTGCCCTCTCTAAGAACATGCACCATCATAAGTTCCACTGAGCAAACCATACTTTTGAATAGAAACCTTTCATTGAACACATTTTTTCTTCTGGCCTAGTGTACCTACTTGAACTCCTGAAGTGACTTAATAGGCCAAAAAAAGTTTTCTGATCTCTGGGCTACGCTCACTCGCGGGCAGCAGAGTGGGCGTGGTTTCTTCTGGCCTAGTGCGCCTTCTTATCCTCCTGAAATGGCCTATTAGTCCGAAAAGTTTGCCGACCTCTGCTCTAAAGTAAGACATTTTGTAGGCATCCTAAAAGCCGAAGCCGTGTATAGGCAACCACGTGTGTCTTAGCAGTTGAGCTGAGCTGTGCTCTGAACTTTTAGCAGTGCGAGAGTTGCTGTACGTCAGTAACTGGGTTTAGGTGCCTGTAACTCTCCATCCCAGTCAGTAGCGTGCTTTGTGCTACTGGTCATATATGGAGCTCTAAGGTATGGACGCTCTTCGTTGCTGCCATGTTTCTCCACTGGTGGCCTACCTATGTGCGTTTCTACAGCATCTGCAAGCCGGCGTTCGTCATTCCAATGCTCAGGGCTTCTACTGTATCCGTCAGGCGTCACCTGAGCCCAGCATCATCGTGAGTGCAGTGTTTTCTACATAGTTTTGTCTGGACGTGGAAGCCGCTACGCCCCATTTGTAGCTTTGCTAGTGTGCTCCATCAATCGGGAGGAAACTCGTTTTAGTGCTACGATATTCTTGACGCTTTCGACAATCATTCTCTCCCTCTCTCTCTCTCTCTCTCTCTCTCTCTCTCTCTCTCTCTCTCTCTCTCTCTCTCTCCCTCTCTCTCCCTCTCTCTCTCTCCCTCTCTCTCCCTCTCTCTCTCTCCCTCTTTCTCTCTCTCTCTACTTGAAATCAAGTGAGAAAGATCAGCGGCGAGACGACTCACAAGCGAATTTTGAATGACCGCCTGGAGAATTTTGGTTTGGTTCAACATGCTAATCATACCCCCCTCCCCGTCGGTGGCCATGTTCTAGATCTCGTGATCGCTAAGGATGTTCTTCCCGCTGACCTTGTGGTGTGCCCACTGACCCTCTCAGATCATCGTTCGGTCTCGTTTACTGTTCCTGCTCCCCTGTACATACAGGGTAATGTCGAACTTGTCAAGCGACGTAACTTACAAAGCATTGACATAGACAAGTTTTTGAAATCTGTGGTTCAGGTCTTCTTGATCTGAATTCAGACTCGACCGGCAGCCTTGATACCCTTACTGATACAATGAACATGACACTCAGGAGTGCTCTTGACAAGCATGCTCTCGTTCATAGCATCCGTATACAGAGTCTTGGAGATTCCTTTCAGTTTCCAAAAAAACTCCTAGCGATGCGCTGAGTTAAGCGCAGGCTTGAACATCGTTTTAAGAAATCAGGGTCTGATGCGGATCTAGTCAATTTCAAAGACTTCCTTCGAGTTTACACCCGAAAACTTAAAAAAGCAAGGGCTTATTTTTTCTCTGAAAAGCTGAATTCCTGCCAGTCGGACCCTAAACAGGTTTTTAAGACAGTAAACAATTTACTGGCCAATGCTGAGAGGTCTGACGCCCCAGATCTAAACGGCTCAACCGAAACGTTTTCAGCCTTCTTTACTAAAGAATTGTGCACATTCGTGCCTCCATGAAGCCACTGCGACTAAAGCAATTACGGAATCACATCTTGTGACCTTCCTTAAAAGGTTTTCCGAGGTTTCTGCATGCAACGTGGCTACCTTAATAAGGTATAGCAAAAAGAGCTCACCTCCTGAAGACCCTATACCTCATCTCTGTGGTTTTCACTGGCAGACCAACTTAGCCCTGCCATAACCAAGATTTTTACTGATTCTTTGGGAAAAGGAGTCATCCCCAAGTCCATCAAATTAGCAATCGTTAGACCCATACTTAAAAAGCCTGGATTAGATACAGAGGGCCTTACAAACTATCGCCCAGTTTTCCTTCTTTCTTTCTTGACAGAGATTCTTGAAAAATTATTGCTAATCAGCAGGTTGAGCATATTGAAAATAAGGAAATTTCACAAACATTTCAATCAGGGTTTAAGAGGCAGCACTCCACTGAAACTGCTCTCCTCCGTGTTAAAAATGACATTCTACGTGACAACGAGGACGGGAATGTCAGTGCCGCAGCTCTACTAGATCTGTCAGCTGCGTTCGACACCATGATTCACGATGTTCTACTTGAACGATTGAGAACAACGATCGGTCTGGCAGACGATGCACGGGCGCGGTTTAAATCGTACTTGTCTGATCTTGTTCAATCCGTGTCGAATGGGGGTCTGGTCTCATACACGAGACGGGTCACCTGTGGAGTCCCTCAAGGGTCTGTACTCGGTTCCTTGCTGATCTCCATTTATACTCAACCTCTGGGAAAAGTGATTAAGGGCTATGGAATAGAATATCACTTGTATGCTGACAATACTCAGCCATATTTTTCATTCAAGACGTCGAAATATGCTGCAGCAACTGAGAAACTGAATGCTTGCCTTGCCGACATTCAATCCTGGATGTCGGAAAACTTCTCGAAACTGAATGACAATAAAACCGAACTGCTGCTTATGGGACACTCTAAGCGTGTGGCAGGATCAAAGGCTTTGCTCATCTAATAGGTAATGTGGTTATGCGATCATCACCGCGCGCTTAGAATTTAGGTGTCATTTTCGACAGCTACCTCAATTTCAAAAGCGTCATTATGAAGACTGATTCTGCTTCTACAGATAGCCATCACGACCGATCCCTATCCAAGATTAGGAGCGGTCTTCCACAGAGGCTTGCCAAAAATTTAACTATCTTCTTAGTTCTGTCTCGGCTAGATTATTGTTACTCCCTTTTGGCTGGGCTACCAAAGAAAGCAACAAAGGCCACTGCAGCTGACTGAAAATGGCTGCAAGGCTAGCCTACAAGTCCCGGAGGTTTGAGCACGTGTCTTCTTTGCTAAAATAGCTAGGATGGACGCTGGTTGAGCAGCGGATACAGAGCAAATTTCTTACGCTGACCCACAAGGCCCGCCACGGCTTGTCTCCTTCGTACCAAGCTGAACTGCTGCACCAGTGTCAGCCTGCTCGCGCCCTCAGGTCCTGTGTGGACAATAAATGAGCTGTTCCATTCCTCCGCTTAAAGACTGTTGGCGACAGAAGCTTTTGCTCTGAAGGTCCTAGTATGTGGAACTCGCTTTCACAATTCTTACGCAACGACAACTACTCTCCTGCTGCAGACAATGGCTCATCCTTTCCAGCGGTCCAGAGCTGCTACTTCCATGCTATTCACTACCTGAACTGCTCTTCTGACTCTGCTATGCTTCCCACTTTCTCTTTATTGCGTAAGACGAAGTCTGTTTCTACCAAATGCGTACCGAAAGCCGCTTAGGCTGTGAGTGCGCTATACAAAACTCTTCTGCGTAACACCCACATAGTCTTTACGGCTTTGTGGAGTTACAGACGGAGATACATTACTCAATGCCCTACTGGAGGAAGGCTACATCTACTGGTCTTGCGACTGAGTTGTGGCACCTTCGCAGTCACCGTTATGCTAAAGCACGATCTCGTTGGGCTTTACACACTGGACAGGAATTGAGCAGAGCTTTAGGCGACCCTTGCTGCATCCTAGCAAGTCTGCATCTGCTGCTGACGCCCCCTAAAGCTAGCTGGAGTATGCGGATACCTCGGGAAAGTGGTAAGTGCGAACGAGACGCTGCATGCAGGCAAGCTTTAGAGTGCACAAACGTTAGGGTTGCAATGAGTATGCAAGCGTATATTGGTGGATTATAAAAGTGACTTTCCGAGCAAGCGACGGTAAAAGTTCAGTGCTTCAATGAGCCTAGATTTTAGCAAGAGCGGCTTTGAAAGAGGAATAAGTTCGGACTAACTATCGCTACGACACAGTGAGCAATTAGAGGCTTTCTGATGTCTTTGTTAAATAGAAGGGTGACAGAGTCGATTGAAGGCAAATTAGTATCAATTGCTGCGTTGTTTGACATGTCTAAATATGCATTCTTAAATCGCATAGCTTGCTAATGTGAATCACGTAGTTCAACTAGACCTCTAACTAACTTCAAAACCTGCGGAGACCCTGCCTTAAGTTTGGATGCTCCCAAATCAAGGAGTTTAATCCCGAACGGCATTGCGAAATTTCCAGACGAAACGATATTTAAGAAAAAGCTACAGCCCACTTTTTCTTGACATCATAAGTACGGCTGAAACAGCGCCATTTTCTTCTATCATGCTTTCTGATCTTATTCCTAGGCGCAAGTTGCTCTGAATTCGCTCTCTGGTCATAGGAGTAAGTCCTGCAGGAACCAATCCTTTTTTCCGAGCGGCAAGAGGAGGAGTGCTTGTCGAGAAGGCTTGCTTGCTACTACATAAATGACGCTTTTATTTCATTTATCTTTACTTTTTATTTTTCCATTAAGCTTTCTTTCTCAAGCGCTGGTGGCGGCGTCAGTGTTCTGTCGTTAATTTGACATTTAGAACCACCACATCTATAGCCGGGCCGTTTGGCTGTAAATTAGTTGTAGAGGCAGACGACCGGATCGAGGCCCCGGCTCCGGAAAGATTTCGACATTACTAGCAGCAGGGTTTGCTCATTGCATCCTCGCGCGTGAATAGCCGCGCTGGTTCAGCCAGTGGCCAAGGTGCTTGCCTTGACTAAGGTCAAGGATAATGTGTTTCACGACCAAGGCTCTGGGTCCTAGCATAGTGGCATATCTGAAGCGCCTGAATAGACATTGACTTTGTATATGGCGCTATACATATATTATAATTATATATATATATATATAATTATATATTAATTACATCGATGAGGTGAGCTAATTTAATGTAGTTGTTCAGAAAAAGTGCCCGCTTATCATCAAGTCGTAGAGATTAATACTGCGTTGCTGAATCGCTCACTTCCAGAATCGTGCCGTGGATACCAAGAAGTACATTAAAGCATTCTTTAAATTTGTAGGGTTGGTGCATGAGCTTTACAGCATGGGCTTCGATCATGATACTTTTCTAGAAAGAGTCAATTGGGTAAAAAAAATCACGACAGACAACACTAGAACAACCTACCATGAAAGATTGGAGGCCTTTCTAGCGTTGTCTTCTAACCAATTCAAATTGAGAAAAACACCCTGCTTGATTCCACAAGTCTACTCACCTCTTTTGGTCGCTCCAGATTTTTTAGAGGTTCAACCACGAGCTGAATAATTTTATTAGCAATAAGAAACAACGTTATAGCGCCCTAAAAGAACTTAATCTCTTTCTAGGACTTTTGCATCCGCTGTAGCGCAGAGGTCGGCCAACTCCGGCCTTTACATCTAGTTTGCACTCCAGTCCTGCCTTGAACCGCTAGTTATTTATTGTCGGATCCAGCTTGATTGAATGGTCGAGGTCTTGTTTCCCTTCATTGCTGCTGGTTACAGTTCAAGATGTGACCCCCCCCCGGGCTTATTTTTAGAACGGATGCCAGCTGCTTGTATGAACCAGAAGCGCTTGACCGGGGAGCGAGGACAACAGTTGCCGTGGACGGCTGTACATTTGTATCGGCTGTTTGTTTGGCCGTCTGGCCGCACCCTCTCTACCGGCCTAATGGAGTGGACGTGGTTTCTTCTAGCCAGTGTGCTTTGCTAACATCCTGATATAACTTAGCTGACCGAAACATTTGCCGACCCCTACTGTACTGCACGCATGATTGAATGGATAGGCGTAGCATGCTCAATGTCAACAAGGATAGCCATGCATGCTCGATGTCTGGCTCCCAGTTAAGCGACGAATCGACTTCAAAGTTTTGTCACTCACTTTTAGGTACCTTCATTCTTTGGCTCCAGCCTCCATAGCAAATCTACTCCCCCACCAGCGAAGCATCGCACCACCAGCTATTCGGAATCTATATATTTACCTATACCTCGTACAAACCTCAAATCCTTTGAAGACCGTGCCTCTAGCTCCCATGCTCCTGTGCGTGAAGCTCACTCCCGACTTGCGTCATGAGATCCCCTCACTTTCTCTCACATTTAAAAAGAAACTAAAAATGCATCCATGTATTGCAGCATTTAATGGGCCCCTGTAAATCGTCCTTTATGTGCCTATGCGTGCTGACACTTCGAATGTTGCCGCTAACCAAACTTGCATAATGACCGTGTGCATGTCACCCCTAACCATGTTATTCATCTTGTTTGCCTTCAAAGCATGATTTTACTTACCATTTAATTGCATTTCCCTTTGCATCAAATGTAAAGCGCCTAGAAAGAGATTGAGTTCTCTGGGGGCGCTTTATCAAGTACATTATTATTATTATTATTATTATCTATGAGGACACTTTAATTTCTGAGCACGAGGTGATAGTCACACTAGAGCAATCAGTTCGCAAGCACCTAAAAACCCAGAATTGTTATATATATATATATATATATATATATAATTCATTTGTATAGCGCCCCAAGAGAACTTAATCTCTATTCAGGCGCTTCACATATGCCTCGGGGCTCGAGCCCACGACCTCGGCATGACCTCGGTCGGGGGCGTGCACCTTAACCGCTGGACCAAATCTGTTGAAGCTGGTAAAACATTTTAGCAATTAACTCCGGTAACAAGTCCCTAATGGTTTACTTGGATCGAGCACGAGCGCTTGCGGTGAAGGCGGTCTTCTGTATTACTTGAAGGATGAAGTAAGGTTCAAAGTAGAGATCATAGATGACTGCAATTTTAAGAGAACTCAACTATTTTCTCAGTGCGACTCTGTGCCCACGAATATATTATAAGCATTGCAATTCCTGATCGTCTATTTTCAGATGTAGCTGTAATCGTTGATCTTGGAGACCGCGATTTATGTCAGAACTAGCCGTCTTCAAAGGGCGTTTATTACTAAGATTTAAAGGTCGCATTTTCGAGGTTTTGAGCCCAAAGGTTTGTCTTCAGCTAAGTAAATAGATAACCCTTTGAGGAATATGTTGGTCGAACAACCTTTTGAGGAATATGTTAGTCGAATTTTCATCGCAGTTTTGAGTATGTAAGTGGCATTGAGAATTTCTATACAGCCGAATGAGTTTGGATGCATATTTCAAAGATCCATATGGTAAGAGGTCTAAAAGATTCGTCTGCTAATGCTTTTCTGGTACACTTGAGCCCCGAAACGCCAAAATATATCAAGAAATGATTCAAGATCTTATGCGAGTGCATTACATAACAGCTGCAACTGACGCCCTTTTTTATCACGATATTTGGAGTATGAGGCTACTAATATGGTTCAATAAAAATTGTTCATATCAAATCTTTAAACACCGAATATATGCTAGCCTCATTTTAGAGCTAATTACCATATGGTGTCAGCAGTGCTGCGATCGTGCAAAGCAATGCTGACTCTGCTCGAGTCTTTCTGATAGTTATTCTGTATTTCTCTACGCTACAGATATCATTGGTCACTTTTGAGCTCCTTTTTTAGACCTCATCATCACCTCCGTGCGTCAACGGCACTGCACTGCTGCAGTGGTTTACGTGCTATCACAGCTGGAGATCGGAGAGCAAAGATTTCAAGGGTCGGCGGTCATCTGGCGATCCTTAAGACCATGGGAGCACTCCAGAAATTACATAGTGCATACTGTCTGTCTCTTCTATTGCTCTTTCTCTCGCCACTTTAATTTTCAAGCATAATCTAGGGTATAATTTTACACACGTGCCGCGCAGCTGAACCTGTGCTTTGGTTCCCATCTGAGTTCCACCACGTCAAACGCTCTCCACTTTACTTGCGCGTATCATCTGCTCCACCCACGAACTTTGATCGCAGCTATCCGTCTCAAACTGAATTAAAATAAAAACAATAGATAGGATCATACCTAGAATTATTCAAAACTGGAGAACCTGAAAATCAAAATTAGCGCGGCTAGCTAATCGCAAGCCTCACTTCACGGAATCTGCGTGCCCTATTCGACTACGATGACTTGCTAGAGGACCGCATCAGCAACAAGGTCAAGTCCGCCTACTTTCAGCTACGCCATATTGCATACATTTGGCTTAGTTCATAAAATAATATTTCCTCCAAGCTGGTCCCTGCATTGATGGCATCCCGTCCAGACTTCTAGCTTTCTGGTTGCACAATATGACGCTTTAAGATTGTACTCGGCTTTCCAACAACGGTGTGCTGGCTTCCAACCTATCGAAAAGCGGATCGACTTCAAGTTTCTGTCACTCACGTTTAGATCCCTTTATTCTCTAGCTCCGGCCTACAAATCCGAAGTACTTCCTAATATGGCTTCGCATAGCGCGTCACTCTTCTGAATCAAGTTGAATAGGCTGTGCCTCAAATTCTTCGTTTGAAGCCCTTTTGCCTTTTATTTTCGTTACTATCAACGTCAGGGTCTCCAGACTTCCAAATAATATCAAGGCTTGACTCTCTGACTTGACTGCATTAAAAAAAAAGCTGAAAACCACACGCTGTGCTTGTGGTTTTCAGCTTTTGCTCTGCTCGTGTGAATTGTCCCCAGCAGTGTACTTGCGTGTGATGAAATCGCTCATTGTATCACCAGTCAAAGAATCAAACAGCAAGTTTCTTCATCGGCACACGCTAAGCGCCAGGAAGTAGAATTAGTTCTCTGAGGCGGCCGTATAAATGTTCTCTCGCAGTTACAGGGAATGAGCTGACCGAGCCAATTAGGCGGGTAGGCGTCCCATTTCTGCGTAGCACTTCGTCCATAGCTAAAAGAATTGGCCTCACAGTCAGTCAATTTGAGACACCTAGCTGCAGAAGAAGGCAGTCGAGCGAGATGCTTGTGGCATTCCAAATTGGCTGGGAAGAGCTAGATCTAGGGCAGGCCGACGTCAGCGTCGCCGCTTCGTCGAAGGGAAGAGCGCCGGACGGACGGCTGCCGGAAGATCGACTCGCGTCTCCATCGATGTGACTGGTACGTGCGCAGTCTTCAGTCGCTGAAAAACGCGTGTAGAGTTCTACCTTAAGGCGGAACCGGCAGCGGCGGCTGCAGCTCACCTTGGTGCGCGGCGGCAGCGAGTGCTACATTAGGACCCCCTCTTACGCTGCCAGAGCTAGAATCGCTTGCCGCATTAGAGTTCGCTATTGCGAAGATTATTTTATAACGTTATTCCGCTTTTTCACATTAGTGGAAAGCTTAGACAAGCCATGGGCACGGCCTCGCATTAATAGAGCTTTATCGCTCACGTTTTTACGACCCCGCTTGTGGAGCGCGTACCTTCGTGCATGCACTGTGTAGACTGTAATAAGCTCCAAGCCTCGAAGCCGCGCGGCCGGCTAGTGGCAGAACGAGTGCATCGAAGCTAGACCAGATGACCGGTAAAAAGCAGCCTCCAATTCACACAAAATACAGCCTAATCTGCTGCCATTTGTACGTTGATAAATTCTTAAACCCACGAATAAATAACTTAATAGTCAGCTGATCCTACAGCCTCGTTCGTATGGCGGCAGAAGAGCTTTAATGGCAGTCAACACCACATGCAGTGGGCAATACAGAGTCACCCTCTGCAGGGCTCGAGCTTTCGACCTGTCTCGTGCAGTTCGAGCGCATTGATAAACCTCGGGCGAAGACTTAAAAACACACCTATTTAGGACAGCATTTAGTGGATCCCTGTGATTCGTCCTTCACGTGCTTATGCGTGCTGACACTGTGCATGCTGCCTCTAACCACACTAGCATGCTGACCCTGTGCATGTCACCCCTAACCATGTTATTCACTTTGTTTGCTTATCAAGCATGATATTACTCACCATTAAATTGCATTTCCCTTTGCACCAAATGTAAAGCGCCTAGAGAGAGATTGAGTTCTCTGAGGGCGCTTTATCAAGTGCATTATTATTATTATTATTACTATTATTACCAAAGGGTATGTAATATCTAAACGTCCTCTGGAGACCGAGCGGCTCTAATTGTGCTGCTAATTGCGAGCCAGGAGGCAATTTGACGCGAAATCACTCGCACCCCGACCGCCCGCTAGCTTCGCAGGCCTGCTCCTGTCGGACTTGATTCTGAGATTATCTTGGCTTTCATTCAACTCGACCGTCAGATTAGCACATTTCCTTATCCTGTGGCGCACACGATGCGAAGCCTGACTTAATTTGGCACGCAGTCGGTTCTTAATATTCGCTGTACGCTGACTAACTGCTGAGAAGCTCTCGCATCCGATATCTCTGCATCCAATCCGAAGCCGGCTGTTCGCGTCGGATTTCCGCATCGTGTAATGCCCGAGCGAACGAGTTGGAGGCCCCGCGTTGAATCGGCGAGTTGGCAACTGCTGTAGCTATAGCCGCTATGCCGCTATGTGCTCTAGCTCTGGCCGATCGTTCTGCAACAACTTGCCCGGTGACGAATTCCCCCAATCGACAACGGAAAAAGCCAAGAAAAGCAGACACTTGCAGCCAAGTTGACAGCGGTCGATATTTTTCGCCCTGCAGATAGCTGGGAAGTCTCGCTTCGAGCAGTGATGGAGCAGGGTGGGAGGCAGGTGGGCCATTTGCCTCCTCCTCTACTGCATGGCCACTACCTGAGCCGACCCCCATTCCCTAAGCCACCGACCGCCACCAATGACGAAGCTATGTCTTCGTTTCCCCCGATAGGCAACCGTCGCGTCCTAGTCGAATATGAAAGCTCTGATTGCGTGCTACATTGTTCCATGTATGGCACACCATGCTCACCTCAGACGACGCGACTGCCGCTGAGGATCGCGCATCCGGGTGCTAACGTCATTTCAACTCGTCGCTGAGCGCGGATATTCAAGGAGTCGATGCCCAACTGTGCATTCGACAACCTGCCCGTCAGCGAATCACGCTTAGCCAGCGGGGCACATGCGCTCGGGCTATTTGCCTCTTCCTTTAGAGCCTGGGATAAACTTGTTTTTTTGGTCCGACGTGCAACAATCGGCCACTGCGCGTTGCAAACGTGCGGCGACCGGCCGCACGTTTGACAAAGCCGCGATCCTAACTTATCGGGTAATGCTGCAAGTGCACCGTAGAGGCTTCTGCACTTACGTCCGACGTTCACCGACAAAATCGCATTGGACGATTGCGCTCGGCCAGCTCGCTCGTTAGTTAGCTACAAATTCACCCTAGTAAATGCGCACCGATGAAATTGGTAAAATAAAAATAAATTCTGCTATAATTTGGACCGTTTGCACCCGGTGTCTATTAGTATTGACGTTTAAATTAAATGGGATTTTGTTGAGATGTCATATGACACTTTCATGCCCAGAGTTATGTGCTACTTAAATTTAATAGGATCTTATTAGATTGCGCTTTTCTTCACGATTTCATAGTCACGAATAATTATCGCGTTTAAATTAAATATGAATTTTTATGAGACTTGATAAGACATTTCAATGCACAGCGTTAGGCACTGCCTAACTTATATGGTGCTATTGCATTCAACTCTTGCTCGCGTTTTTCGCTCGTGAACTTGTCGTCGCGGTTACGACGTCGCAATTTCAATGGTGCGATTTCATTGGAGCGCATTTGTCCTTCACGCATCTGTCGGGTCGCGGATGTTCGGCGGTGGCTGGATGCGGCTGCAACAAAGAGTGCCAGCGCCTTAAATCAAAAACAGTCGATATCCCCGTATGTGCGGTCTAGTCAACTGCTACGGAGTGTGCAGCTGGCAAGCACCGACCGTAATAATAATAATAATAATGCACTTGATAAAGCACCCTCAGAGAACTCAATCTCTCTCTAGGCGCTTTACATTTGCTGCAAAGGGAAATGCAATTGAATGGTGAGTAAAATCATGCTTGGTAAACAAACAAAATGACTAACATGGTTAGGAGTGACATGCAGAGGGTCAGCATGCAAATGTGGTTAGTGGCAGCTTGCACAGTGTCAGCACCCATAAGCACATCAAGGACGAATCACAGGGACCCACTAAATACTGTCCTAAATAGGTGTGTTTTTAAGATCTTTTTAAATGTAGTCAGGTCAGGGGATGTTCTGACGCAGGTCGGGAGGAAGTTCCAGGCTTTGGGACCATACGAACTAAGTGCACGGTCTCCAAAGGATTTGAGGTTTGTACGGGGTATTTGTAGACTATTGGATTCCGAAAAGCGGGTGGTACGATGCTTGGCCTGGTGGGGGAGTATATCTGAGAGATAGGCTGGAGCCAAAGAATGAAGTGACCTAAAAGTGAGCGACAAAACCTTGAAGACAATCCGTTGCTTGACTGGTAGCCAGTGCAGGTTGGCGAGAAGTGGAGTAATGTAGCAACTGCGACTCTCACGACAGACAAGCCTAGCTGCAGAGTTTTGCACCAGCTGCAATCGCCTGATCGCACATGCCGGTAGGCCAGTGAAGTACAGCAACTGTAACCGATCGGCGCCCCAAGTGTAACTTGACTACCCGGTTGAAAGCCTGGAGCTCAGTTAGTCAAATAGTACATGGCTTAGACTCGTGTGCACCCTGACCATAGAATATAGCATAGCCGGATTATGAAATAGTTACAATTAGGGAATCGCGAATAGAATCGCTGCAGTCTAAATCTGACCGGATTTAGCGAGGCTGTGTCTGAGACCTGGCAGCCGTCTATTTAGGCCAGCCAGATAAAGTTCTGAACCGATCTCCTAGCGCGACGCGGCTAAGCGAAAAGTGCGTTTCCTGCAGACGGCAAGCTGGTGAAAGATCCGCTTCGACCGGAAAAGTTCTCTTGATGAAAAGGGGGGCGGCCCCCAGTATAGCAGCAGCCGCTCTGCGGCGCGACGTTTGCCTGCACTGGCGGTGCCTGTGCAAGCAAAGGTCGCTTGAGCCCGTCGCAGTGTTATTTTACGCTCTCTTGTTAATGCTCTCTCGAATGTACGCAGGATTGTTTACGTTTTAGCACTTTTTTACCTTTTAGCACTTTTGCCTTTTAACCTTTTGATCATAAAGCCTGGAAATCACTCCCGACTCGCGTCACGACGTCTCCTGACTTCTCCACACTTAAAAAGCAACTAAAAGCGCATCTATTGATCACAGAATTTAGTACGTTCCTGCGATTCGTCATCTGAGTGTTAATGCCGAGCTGGTTTGGTCTAGCGGTTAAGGTGCTCGCCCCGACCAAGGTCTGACTGAGGTCGTGGGCTCGAGCCCCGAGGCATATGTGAAGCGCCTGCATGGAGATCAAGTTCTCTTGGGGCGCTATGTAAATGAATCATATTTATAATGCGTCCTGACACTGTGCATGCTGCCACTAACCTTACTTGCATGCTGACCCGGTGTACGTCACCCATAGCCATGCCATTCTTGTGGTTTATTGAACATGCTACCTCTAACCATTCGGTCGTGCTTCCTTTGCAGCAAATGTAAAATGCCTAGAAAGAGATTAAGTTTTCTAAGGATGCTATATAAAATGTAATGCTATTACTATTATAAGTATTTTTATTATTATAAGTCTGTCAATCTCCAAGTGCAATCGATTTATCAACCATCGTGGTCGAAAAAGCATGCTTACCCTGTGCATGTCACCTTTAACCATGTTATGCTTGTTGTCTTTGAGCATGCTACCACTAACCATTCGATCGCGCTTCCTTTGAAAAAAATGTAAGGTACCTAGAAAGAGATCGAGTTATCTGGGAGCGTTCTATGAAATTATTATTATTATTATTCTTATTGTGCTGCATTTCCAACTGGTCGGAGCTGTCCGGGCTAATTTCCCTGCAGCCACATTCTCTACTCTTGTATTTGCTGCCGCTCAGGTAGGCAGACTTCTAACCCAGACTTCTGTTCGCTTCGGCGCGCAGATCGCGACGCCGAACCGAAGGTTAAGCTGTGGGCTACGCGGTCCCAGCCACGGCGACGGGCCACCCGCGAGCCGCTGCTGATGCGGCGGCGGCCGCGGCTGAACTGGCGACCTGGAGCTCGCGGGCTTACGGATGCTATTTATAGGCGGTCGCAAATCACGCGCGCCACTGCCGCAGCTGATTTACTAGCTCTGCACATCGAGCGACATTGTTCAGGAGCCATTCCATTTTCCGGTCTGAGTCGTCGCGAGGCAGGCAGCAACGGAAAATAGCCGCCCAACCGCCCGCGGCCGAGAATAGCTGCGCGCCGCTGCTGCTGGTGCGTTAGTCGAGGGATTCAGCCGCGGCCGCTAATTTTGGGCGAAGCGTCCGCGTCGGCGCGGCCAGCGCTCGGCGTTGAGCCAGTGGCAGGCCGCACGCACCTACTCATCGGCAGTCGGTCACCTTGCTGCGCCAGGTGCGCCGTCTAGCGGCTGCCCGCTCTTGCCCTGCGATCAGAGGTCTCGCGCTGGAGCTCTCGTCGCGAAGACTGCGCCGACTGCGCCTCGAACGCGCCTCGAACGCGCCAGTCAATCTCCAAGTGCATTCTCAGAATGAAGGAAGAAAACAGTAAACGCATACGGCAAAGCTCTCGGTTCGTTCATATTATAGGGCGATCTCGAGAAAACACGTTCAAAAACTGTCGAATCGTGTAGATCGCAATGCCAATCTTGAGGGCGCGATCGTTTTGCCCTATCAATCTGCGGTCCGACGTGCCGTAAGGCTTCGCAGCGGTGCCCCTAGTGCGCCGTCGATGCTTTAGCGATAACATTAGCCGATTTAACAGCCACATCTGCATAGCAGATGAAGAGCCTTAACGGCTATCACCGCCGATTGCAGTTGGTAATAAAGGATCGCCCACTGTAGGATTCGAACCCATGATCTCGGTCGGGAAGAGCGAGCTCCGTGCCTGCTGGTCTATCACGGCCTTGAATCGAGCACTAAAAATTGTCCCGCCAGCAAAGAGAAGTTCAGTCGCTTCGATGTTCAGATTGGAAAACGCAAACCCTTCGACGTTCGCACGAGTCTCAGCTCGGCGCGCCATCGGGCGCGCTTAGAGAAATGCATGCCGCAGCAGGTATCGACGTGAGAAACGCGATTATATCAGAGCAGACACTATCTCTCTACCTCCGGTCGCCAGCCACAGCCACCGTAAAGATTGCACTTGGTCCTAAAATTTCAATTTAAACGTGCGAGCTCATTCGCATTGGGATGCGTCTACAAAGCCGAGGCTTCAATCGAAGAGGAGGCCTCGTAGCCCGGCGCTGAACTCCGTAGGCTCAACTGGTTAGAGCGCAAGATCGCTATAACTACAAGACCGGTCACCAGAAGGTTATGAGAGCGTTTCTCCCTCAAAAAAAAATTCGTTTCTGGCGTTCAGTGTTACAGCCGTGCGGCCTCCGGCCGCTCTGTGTTGAAATAAATCCTTAATGACATTAAAAGTTATTCAAGAAAATATCCGGATAAAGCCTGTACCGTTCGGAAATTGGTGCGACTCCAAATATGCCGACGGGAGGCATTGCATTGGAAGGAAGGATGATTCGTCAAGGGCTCTAGCCTAAATGCAACGTCCGCTGAAGTCCGACCGGCTATCGCGCTGCATCTGCTGCAGAGAGACTTTATACAGCGGTGTAGATACTCGATATTCTCAAGTGCCTAGAAAGACATTAAGATCTCTGAGGGCGCTATACAAACTTATTATTTTGTTTTATACCTCGATTCGGTCGATGGTTTTAGCAGTACCGTGCGTGGACCTGAGCTAAGCTTTCTTATCTTATATTTCAAGCGGACACTTATCTAAATGATAGCGTCGTGCATGGCCGTCTTGCTCGGTTGGCCTGAAGTTGCTTTGTCGTGAATCAAGAGCGAAGTTTAATGTAACGTCATTTAATATAATGTAACGTAGCGTAATGTATTTCCGTCTGTCACTCCACAAAGCCGCAAAGACTATGTGGGTGTCACGCAGAAGAGTTGTGTATAGCCCACTCACAGCCTAAACGGCTTTCGGTAGCCAACAGACTTCGTCTCACGTAACAAAGAGAAAGCGGGTAGCATGGCAGAGTCAGGAGAGCAGTTCAGGTATTGAGTAGCGTGGAAGTAGCAGCTCTGGACCGCTGGAACGGATGAGCCATAGTCGGCAGCAGGATGGTAGTTGCCGTTGCGTAAGAGCCGTGGAAGCGAGCTCCACAGTCTAGGACCTGCAGAGCTAAACTATAAAAAAATACAAATAATTCATTCGTGTAGCGCTCTAAGAGAACTCAATCTCTATTCAGGCGCTCCACATATGCCACGGGGCTCGAGCCCGCGACCTCGGCCAGAACTTGGCCGGGGCGAGAGCACGTTGACCGCTGGGCCAGATCAGCTCGGCAGCTGTAGCCTCTGCGAACGCTACCACCACACACGCGTACGCCATGAGCATCGCCTCGCCGTCCTTCGGCGAAGTGACTGCTTCGTGCCGCTCCGCCGTCGAGGCCGATGCGATTGCCCAGCAGATCAGCAACCGGTGAGTCACCGAATGAATGCGACATTGGCCGTTAATCACGCTAACGTTCTCAATAGTCTCTATTCGGTGGCGGGCATCCCTCCAAGCCAGCGACGCCAAGAGCTGTCTCGTAGGAATCTCCGATTCGCCGGCAACGCACTTGCCCAGCACGAAGCAGCACCGTGGCAGCTCAGCGGCTCAGCGTCGCTCCGTCAATGCCTCGACGTCGAAGCGTGCGTCCGCCTACCAAGGTGCCGAATTGTGCGACCGTCTGCACGCGGACGCAGCCACCGCGGCGGCGGCGGCGGCGGTCACCTCGAGACCTCGCCTAGGGTAACTACTCCGCCGCAAGCTGCGGCGACGACGCGCTTGTGGTTCCCGACTTGGTATTGGCATTGGAACTGATTTGAGCTCCAGGCCGGCACGAGCCGTTGGTGTACGTCGCGGCCGCCGTCGAACGCCTGCAACCGTCCGCCGCTGTCAAATAGACTTGTCCGCATTATGGATACGCACTTGATAAGTTAAGATATGAGCGCACGTCCTCGCCGGCGCTTTCCCGCTACTGTCGGCATACCTGCGTGCCTTGATGCAGCACCTAAAAGTCACCAGCCGCGCGACGAGGGCCAGGCACCACCAGCATTTTCGGGCGGCGGCCGAGATCAAGAACCTTACGAGCGTCGTGTCTTCGACTTGCTTTCGTGCTTGGTTCTGACCTGAAGTGGAAGTGGCATTAGACCGCGTTTTTAGCACAGGTACGCAAAGGACAACGCAAACTGACGGAGCAACATGGCCGTGAGGAACTGGTGCGCTTTTTGTCTTCTCGTAGTTGCAGGTACGGCGACGCGGCAGCCTCACACGCGCCACTCGGGCTAGCCGAAGACGAAAGTGCGGCCAGCAGGCAGTCCACCGTCCAGCAGCACAAAAGACTTAAGCACGAAGCCAGCATAACCAGACTGAAAACCGCCATAGGCAAAGTTTAATTAGCTTTATTTACAGCATCTCGAAAGTGCTGAGATAGAAATTTTAAGTTCTTGGAGAGCACTACGCAAATTTTTTATTATTATTATTACCATTTTTGTTATTATTATTAGCATTACGCCGCGATTTCAAGTTCAGCCGGCTCGCCACGCGATGGAACAGCTGCGGTGCGACCTTCGACTTTCGACCGCCCAGCAGACTGTCAGCCTTTTGTAGGGCGCCGCCCGTCCTGGATTCCGGCAGCCCTTGCCGTAATCGCGACCACTGGGCGTGTCACCTGAGGTCGAGCCTCAGCTTTTTCACGTTGAAGCGACGGAGCCATCGCAGCAGTCCAACGTGCTCGCCGGCCGCCATCAGGGCCATTTTCCGCTTCGAGCGCGTTACGCGCCGAGCCGCGCCGCGGGTGGGCCTCCCATTGCCGCTTCTTTGCAAAGCGAGGCGCTTCCGCCCTACAAGTGGAGCCTACCGAGCGCGGATCTAGTTCACCGAGGCGAGTCAAAGGAAAACGTTCGCAGACGATCGTCGGCTGTGCTATCGCGAAATGAGTGACCGTCGCTTCGAAGCGCACAGACGCCAGTTCTGCCCGTCGTCAATCGCGCGCGCCATCGCAAAGTTGCCCGTGCGAAGCGCTTCGCGGCTCGCTGTCCTGATCAACTGGCTCGCCCTTGGCGACCGAGGTCGTTGGTTCAAATCCCGCTGCGGGTGATCCTGCATTGCCCGCTGCAAGCATCGGCGAGAGTCGCTGAGGCTCTTCTGCCGCCCTGTGTAGACTAGGCCGCTAAATCGGCTGAACTCACTTGGGGCCAGTTTGCGTTGTCGGCGCCATGACAGTCGACGGTTCGGCTCCGCTAGCGAGTGCAACTTCCAGAGCTGCTAGCGACCCTGCTACCGTCCACTGCGTCCGCCACTGCGCTCGTCGGTATGCTTAAAAACAAAACCCTAAGGTTTTCCGTTTTAATAGCCTCACCTACACGAGAGCCGAACAGCCTTAAAGGCTATCGCAGCCGCTTGCAGTCTGCAATACAGGATTGGCAGCTGCAGGTCTCGAACCCTGGATCTGGGTCGCACAGTGCGAGTGCTGACCGCGGGCGGCGAAGCGAGGAGAGCTCTTTCGTCTGATGATTAGCCGACTGAAACCGCTTCCTGCAACCGCTTCTTCGGCTGGCTCCTCGTCCGCTGCGAGCTCTAATGGTTCTCAAAGCGCGGCGGATGCGCGAACCTGCCTGCGACGCTCAGACACGCTGGATCCTGCGGGAATCTGACGCTAGAGCGTACTCGCAGGCCAGCTCGTGCGCCATCGATCGGAGTTGCTTCGTCGGCCGCGAAGAAACTCCGGCATAGAGCGCGCTTATTCATACGATAAGACGCTGACGTCGAAAAAACGTGAAAAATCGGAAAGGCGAAAAACTTTCTAGGAGCTTTGCACGTGTATGCGGTTGAGAGGTTTAACATCCCGGCTTCTTTTGAGTCACCCACAATTGCAACAACGCTGCCGGACTCGCCGGCAGCTGCAACGACGGCCCGTTAAATACTAGCGAAACAAGTCTGCATTGACGTGCGCTTCATCAAGCTGACGTGTGCGGGCTAGACTAGTTCTGCAGCTTCATCTGGGAAGCAATTGATTTCGTCTGGTGCCGCCTGAGAAAGCTCGCAAGTTCCTCTCGGTAGCCAGCGTCACCCGTCTCGGCGCTAGCTACTTCGCGTGCAGAATGAGACGTTCGCGCTGCCTGCGTCAATGCGGACGTCAGTAAGAGGCGGAGCGTTTTTTCATTCTCTTTCCAAAGCGTGAGACTCACTTCGAACCTTGAACGGCCTGATTGCGATGAAGGCTTAAGATCTGCTTTGCTTTGCTGCAAACGGTTGCTCTGCATGGGTTATCCGTCCTCACTTCGCGAAAGAAAAAATCGCCATCGACAGACGGCCCAGGCAGCCGCTTTAAGCACTACTCTTCCTGCTCCGCAGCGTCTCACGCGAGCGCGAGTAAATAATAAAGCGGCGGGTGAATGTTGCGCCGTCTCGCCGCCGAGTTCTTCGTTAGTGCGAGATGGACAAGCCGAAGCGATTGGTTGGTATATGAGCCCTCCCACGGAGCGTGAAGAGCTGCTGCACGGCTCGTTCGTCGGAGGCACTTTCTGTAGCTCACCAGACTGTACTGGCTCACCGCGACCTCAACATCGGTATATATACCCTAAATAAAGCTGTGCGGAATTTACTGATAATATCCGTTGTATGTATTGCTATGCATGCGGGCGAGACCCATGCCGCCTCGGCGTGGCCAGAAATAATACAAGGCGATGGCGAGACCTTGACCCGGCCCGAGGCAGCGGCCAGCATTGGGAAAGCGAAGACGTCTGGCTACATAGAACCGTCCGAACCACCTGTAATGAATTCTGTACTCCATGCAGTTCCACTACGCCGAAGACTGGTGAGTACACTGAGCGCGCGCACACTCCGGCCTGCGCTCGCAGTGCGAGCGCGCGAGCTGACTGACCGGCTCGCATCGTACCGCACCGATCGCTACTTAGCTCCCTCCGCCAGGACTGGCTGCGAAATCGCGATCCGGTGCGGCACTCTGATCGGCGAAAAGTCGGCACTTCTGTAGTTTGTATGTATGTATTGTATGTCTGATAAGCCACTGGTGAGCTGCTAGAAGCACCACCGAGAGGGGCCGGTGCACAGCTGTGGTCCGCCTGTGATGTGGTATGGACACAGGCCGGTAACCAGCTGGTGGCCAGATGGTGGATTCACCATCAGGATCGGCCAGTGCACTGCTGTGGTCCCCGCCTTTGATGTGGCATGGACCAGCTGGTGGCCAGATGGTGGATTCACCATCAGGGTCGGCCGGTGCACCCATCGTTGTGGTTGATGAGTCATCGGATTCAACCAGGGGGGAGTCGTGTGAGAGCAGGGGCCGAGGGGAGCCGTGCGCTCTTCGGCTCCGTGCGTTAGTACTAAACTGTCGGTGTTGGGAATCGGCTGTCTCTCTGCTGTGAGAACAAACTACAAGCTATTTGTTTTCACAGCAGAGAGACAGCCGATTCCCAACACCGACAGTTTATTACTAACGCACGGAGCCGAAGAGCGCACGGCTCCCCTCGGCCCCTGCTCTCACACGACTCCCCCCTGGTTGACTCCGATGACTCATCAACCACAACGGTGGGTGCACCGGCCGACCCTGATGGTGAATCCACCATCTGGCCACCAGCTGGTCCATGCCACATCAAAGGCGGGGACCACAGCAGTGCACTGGCCGATCCTGATGGTGAATCCACCATCTGGCCACCAGCTGGTTACCGGCCTGTGTTCATACCAGATCACAGGCGGACCACAGCTGTGCACCGGCCCCTCTCGGTGGTGCTTCTAGCAGCTCACCAGTGGCTTATCAGACATACAATACATACATACAAACTACACGCTCCCTTGACCTTACGGTCACAAGTCAGGAGCTGGCATACAATATATACATACATACGTACATACGAACTACAACTTCGATCTCAATTTCGAAGTGATTCCGTTGACTGGCCGGTGCGTACGGCATGTCGTAAACGAATCTCGAGGCGCTTCCTCGAGATTCATATCGCCGCGCCCGTCCAGCGCATTTTCCTGCATCGCGTTGATTTCGCATCACTTGGGATTCGCTCTTGCGACCTTGACCGCCACCCAGCATCAGCCATAAACGGCGCGGCGTGACGCGACCGGCAGCCCAGTAAGCAAGTACGGATGTGTTCGCTGTGGATTGCAGGCGATCCTGATTGTTACGCAGCGCCCTTTGAAAGAGCAGAGGGTCCAAGAGAGAGGGTGCGCGACGGGGGAGGGAGGAGAGAACTAATTGCTGGATGGCTTCGTTGGACAAGCAAAATGGACAGCTTGGAGGTCAGTCTGACAAACGTAACGTGCAAGCTTGCGATTTATAAAATATTAGGGTGCAAAAAAATTGCAGAACGAAAAGCGGGGTACTGGGCTGCGCGAATGGCGTTAGGGGGACGAGAAAAAATGGTTTGACCAAACGGTTGTAATGCGTGGCCAGATTCTTTCATGATTAACCGGGCCGCTAGCAAGATCCGCTGCTTGACCCCGCCGGGGTCGTGTTTGTTGAGGCGTTACCTTTGATTATCAAGAAGGTTAACGGAGAAAAATCCTGAAAGCCAATATAAATCAGACCTTTCGGCATTACTGAAAAAAAGTGAATGCCGATCACGCTTCAGACGTCTCGAACATTTGTATGCGTTATCAATTAATGGGGTGACTTTATTCGACTCAAACAGTTCCCTGATAAGCTCGCAAAGCCAGTTTAACCACTTCTTGCTTGATTGCCCCCTGATAAGACCTCGTCTTGCCATGTGTATCTTCTTAACAGAGCTCTAATCAGACTTTCACGATCTGACAAGACCTTCTGTTGTCTTTTTGACCTCGTACGAGACCTTTTACAGGATTTGACTTTTTATATGACAACAAACCACTCTTTCCTATCGTATTCCTTACGCTTCTTTCTTCTATCCTTTCTTCTACGAGAGATAGAGAGAGAGAGAGAGAGAGAGAGAGAGAGAGAGAGAGAGAGAGAGAGAGAGAGAGAGAGACAAACGCTAGCGTAATCGTAAGGCGTGTGACTCCTGCCAGTTCTTTGTAACAGCCCAGCATGAATCAAGTACGTGATATTTATTTGATGTCGGCCCACGTTCAAGTATCGAACCGATGCAAACATTTTTGAGCATATCTTCGTGGCTAGCGAGCGCATTTATTAGCCTGCGAAATCATATCGGTCGTCCAGTGATTTGATGACATTCAATAAGAATAAATATATCACACTTGATAAAGCGTCCTCAGAGAACTCAATCTCTTTCTAGGCGCTTTATATCTGCTGCAAAGGGAAACGCTATTGAATGGTGAGTAAGATCATGCTTGATAAAAAACATGAATAACATGGTTAGGAGTGACATGCACAGAGTCATCCTGCAAGTGTGGTTAGTGGCAGCATGCACAGTGTCAGTACGCATAAGCACATCACAGGGACCCACTAAATGCTTTGATAAAAAGGTGCGTTTTTAGTTTCTTTTTAAATGTGGTAAAGTCTATCTAATCTATTGAAGAGGAAGTCAAATACAACCTATTCCGAGGATTTTTTTATTCGTCCGATTAATCTGACCTTGGGTACCTTCACGTTCTGAAAATGTGCATGTCTAATATGCATACAGTCCACCCGGCAGCAGCGGTCGACCCAGTGAGACGGTAACGAATGCATGTGCGGCGCCGAAATGCATGCTGGCTGACCCCTAGTGCGAATAAGAGCTTCGCATACGGTACGAGACCCAAAGCCTCTGGCAGCGAACAGCAGAGTAGTAAACTGTCACACGAGCGTGCTCCACGTATTTCTGGTTATGGATCGTCGACTGGATCGTCAACGGGCTAGTAATTGTATTTATATATTAATTGGCTATTCCTTGAAATTATGCAGCGTAATCGATCTTCCGCTGCGCGTACGATGCTCGCTTCATAATTCCTATGCTCGCGAGTAAGCAACCGAACGTGCCAGCCGCTGGCGGTAGGTTTATCGCATGCTGCGGGCGGATGGCTCTTCACTGCGGCCGCGAGGTGCTCTCGGCACAGCATTTTTACGCCCTCTGACGGACGAACAAGCGATGAGCCACAGTACATTCGCCTCTATTAGCGTTGTTCTACTTAACTACGAGCCGAAGACGTTTGAAGGTTTACTGTCGTTCGGCACCGGAGCTACATCGTAAGCCCGAGGTATCGCGGCCATTTTATAAGCGGCTCTCAGTTTAGAGTAAGCAGCCGTGCTCATAGTTAGTAATCGCATGCCATTGCTACGCGGCGCTAGCTAGCCTATGCTCTCGCCTGCGTTTGGGGCGGGGACGGAGTGCGATTTATCAGGGCGGTAACGAATATTCTTTTTGCGAATGATTTGGGGACTCTCTGCCTGGATCGGCCACAATGACCCCGCGGTCCTATTCCGTGATAATACTGATCTTACTATGCCTTAACAGATGCTAGGCACGAGATACTAAAACCTAGTGCTTTTGAAATTAACAATTACTTGGCCGTCAGCAGAGGTTCATATTGTACGCCTTGCAATTCAAACACTCTTCGCAAGGAAGTAGGGAAGGTTAGCGACAGAGTGATGTATATCTATCTACTAACACTCTTGAGTTAGGTCGGTTCACCGACAAAATCACGAAAGGCAAATGCGCACTGACAAAATCGTGATGGACTATTGCACGCCAACAAAATCGCTTGTTGATAATCGACAAATCAAGTTCGCGCCAACAAATGCAAGCCAGTATCACTAAATAAAAAATAATTATCCTTTATTAAATCATTTTAAATTAGTGAACAATTACTAAATTTTAGTAAATTAACATTATTATTGAAGATCAGAAAATATGTTCGTTTTTTAATAAAATCTGTTAAATATTTTTCTAGTAAGATTTTCAGTTAGCCGTCAAGTCTAAAGACGTTTAACTATCTAAGCGTTTTACTGCGATTTCTACTACGTATAATGAGCGTGATCTTAAGGGCTGTTTGCACACAGTGTCGCATAATATTGACTTGTACATTTAAAAACGATTCCATTAAGACTTGATATAAAATGTCAATGTGCAGAGGTATTTGCGGCTCTATTTTTTATGATATTATTTCATTGCTCTTCTCTTTGCGCTGTATAATCACAAATTTATTTGCATTAAAATGAAATATGATTTTAGTGAGACTTGATTTGACATTTCAATACGCAGCGTTAGGTGCTATTTACTTTAAATTATATTATTACACTTTAATTTTTGTCACGTTCTTGGCGATCGTGAATTTATTGGCGGATTATTGCGGTGGGGCTGTGACATCGCAAATTTATTGGCGTGATTTTGTCAGCGCGCATTTATCTTTCGCACATTTGTCAGATCACCGAGTTAGGTCCTACCACTTCTATGCGTCTTTTTAACTGGGAGACAGTCTTGTGACGAAAAATTACGATGATATTGATAATGTTTCAGCTGCAAAGCACAAATGTAATGTAATGTAATGTATCTCCGTCAGTAACTCCACAAAGTCATTAAGACCATGTGGGTGTTACGCAGGAGAGATTTGTATAGCGCACTCACAGCCTAAGCGGCTTTCGGTACCCATTCGGTACCCAACAGACTTCGTCTCACGCAACAAAGAGAAAGTGGGAAGCATAGCAGAGTCAGGAGAGCAGTTGAGGTAGTGAGTAGCATAGAAGTAGCATTTCAGGACCGCTGAAAAAGATGTGCCATAGTCGGCAGTTGGAGAGTAGTTGTCGTTGCGTAAGAAATGGGATCATTAGCAAACAGCTGCTGGGACCTTATAGAGCATGTGCTTTGTTTCTTTACCTAAATACCGAATTCGCTTCCTCTTTGCAAGCAGGCATAGACTTTACCGACCGTCTGTCAAAAAACTCTTGGTATAAGTAAATATCAACTCCTAGAGGCTTACCGAGAGTCATGACTGGAGGACCGTACTGTTCTGATCGGTTCCGAGAATCGACAGCTGCGGGATGTTCGGCGAAGCTTAAACTCCGTAGTGTAATGTATTTCCGTCTGTAACTCCACAAAGCGACGAAGATGGGTGTTTCTCAGGAGAGTTATGTATAGCCCACTCTCAGCCTAAGCGGCTTTCTGTATCCATTCGGTAGCCAAAAGACTTCGTCTCACGTAACAAAGAGAAAGCGGGAAGCATAGCAGAGTCAGGAGAGCAGTTGAGGTAGTGATTAGCATGGAAGTAGCAGCTCAGGACCGCTGGAACGGATGAGCCATAGTCGTCAGCAGGAGAGTAGTTGTCGTTGCCAAAGAATTGTGGAAGCGAGTTCCAAAGTCTAGGACCTGCAGAGCTAAAGCTTCTGTCGCCAACGGTCTTAAAGCGGAGGAATGGAACAGCTCATTCATTGACGATACAGGACCTGAGGGCACGAGGAGGCCGAAACTGGCGCAGCAGTTCAGCAAGTTATGAAGGAGCCAGGCAGTGGCTGGCTTTGTGAGTCACCGTAAGAACTTTGCTCTGTATCTGTTGATCAACCTTCAGCAATCCTAGCTCTTTAGCAAATGAGACACGTGGTCAAACACTGAGATTTGCAAGCTAGCCTTGCAGCCATATTCGTAGCCAGCCGCAGTGGCCTGGTGGCGTTTTTTGAAAGCCCGACGAAAAAGAATATACAATAATCTAGCCGAGACAGAACTAAGGAGCTAGTTAAACTTTTTGCAAGCCACCATTTAAGACACCTAATCTTAGCTAATGATCACACGGGATGGCTGCTAGCTGTGGTAGCAGTCTTCTTAACGAAGCTTTCAAAATTTATGCAGCTGTCGATGGCGACACCTAAATTACGAGGAGATGGCGATGGTCGCACAACAGCATTATCTCTGAGAAGAGCAAAGCCTTTCGGTCCAGCTACATGGCTAGGATTTCCTATAAGTAGCAGTTCATCTTTATCACCGTTCAGTCTAACAAAATTGCCGACATCCAGGATTGAATGTCGGCAAGGCAAGCATTCAGTTTATCAGTTGCTGCACGACATTCCGACGGTTTAAATGACAAATACAGCTGCGTCAAGTCAGCATAAAAGTGATACCCTATTTCATGGGCCTGAATCACTTTTCCCCGAGTGGAAAATATTATTCAATAGCATGCTCCATCAGCCCCTCTACATTTATTACAGACTGACTTAAATAGCGGTGCTATTAAGCTATGCCACACCGGGCAGTCAGTTGGATACAAATGTGGGCTCGTTTATTAATAATCTCTTTCGGTTGCTCTTTTCCGTGTTTAACGTGTGCTATGGTTGTGCAAAACAGTTCCCAAGCTCACGAGTGGTGATTTATTCTTATATGCTTTGGAACGATGCATCTCGCAATTGTATTCATTATTTTATTATTTAATTATATTATTTAATTATTATATTATTTAATTATATTATTTTATTTAGACACTATTCGTGTGGGCAACACACACTGAATAAGTAAGCACTAATAGCAGCGTTCCAGTTATGCTGCGACTTCATTGAGCTACGTAGCAGACTGCAGCTTAGGTTGGCAGCGTTGGCGTGCGAAGTAGATCTATCAGGTTTGGCTACTCCCCCCTCTGCCGCTGACTTTTCCAAACCCAGTACGAAACTCACGAAAGCCATAATCTCGAGCTTTGGTAGCACGGAGCTGGAATCGAAAGCATTCACTGAATGGCCTCGTCAGTATCGCTACCGCGCGTTCGATTGCACTCGAAGCATTACAGTGGGACGCGAACTGTCCGGGCAACAACATAGAACATTGTCTTATCATTCGCGACAGCGAGCTACGAGTAAGCACGGCAGCAAGCTGTCTGCAGACGTTTCTGTTTCGGAATTGCCAGCGGGATTAGGACCTGGCCCTGGAACATGGTAAGATCCTAATCCCGGTGGCACATTTGGCACGTCGAGTGCTTTGGCACATGTGCGACGAGGTGAAACGAAACCACATGAATACCTCAGAGAACATTGAAGAAGAAGAAGATGACGATATTGCAATCGGCCAGAATATTTCTCAGAAGACTTCTCATTCCTACGCCTTTAAAACGCTGGCCACAGATCGTCGATATTTGGAAGAGAATTTCACTGAATATGATGAGCTTATCTTACTGAAGATATGAATGAGAAAAATGCTTTGAAGAATCGTATTCGGAGCAAAATTACAAATTTCATAGGATTGATTTTATAGTAAACTTTGCTTAAGAAAAAACTTGTTGACTGAAATAACGCTTGAACATCGCCTATAACCTTGCCTTAACCAACCTTGATACAATTTTGCTGACCGAGTCGTGGATGACACCCTGCTCCCAGTGGCTGCACATCTGGGACCACCCTACCCGGATTCTCATTCTTTCAGTCCATGCGGTCAAAAACGGTTGCTACTTTTGTTCGGGAATCTTCCGGCTTTAAGACCTGTGTTTTTTGTGTGGGCCATAGTTTGCATCCTTTGCTATCAGACCTTGCCTATAACCAACCTTGCCTACAAGCAAACTCGATTACAAGCAACTTTTTGCATTTGATTTTCTGCTTGCTTATAACCGAGGTTTACTGCGGTTTGCTAGGGCTTTTGAATCCAAATCCAGCCTTTTTCAAGCATCAGTGATCATAATGGCCGATTTGAAAGACATTGGAACAACCCACGTTATCCAGCTAAGTATTAAAAATCCAAAATAATGCTAGACAAAGTTGTTCTGCCTCTGAAGATGTCAGAGGAAGCCGCTCAGGATCTTCAAGTGACAAGCTCTGTATAATGTACTTTATTAAGGTAGCCACATACCATGCCGTAACCTTGGAAAATCTTGCAAGGAAAGTCATAGGTTGCTACTCAACAGTGCTTTAGTCGAAGGGGTCTCAGTGGAGGCAAGAACGTTCGCAACTCTTCAGTGAGAAAAGCTAAAAACTTGTCGGCCAAGCTGCTTTATATTCTGGGAGTGGGACATTCCAGAGTTGGCAAGCAAACTGTTCGCCGCCTTATAAATCTGTTTTGGGTACCTACTGGCAGGGCTTTGGTTTTCGAGTAAAAGAAAACCTGGACTTTCTAAGCTTCCTGGTGCAGACTCAAAAGAAATCATTAAAATCGGATAGATCGCTCTCAGAGCAAGGCTTTTTTAAACGACTTTCTAGCCTGCACTTTACACCACGTATCTTTTGAAGGGAAAATTGGTAAATTGAAAGGAATCTCCGCGACTCGATGTTCTCGAACTCTATCCAGAAAGTCAAGAGATGAGTGGGTCTGGCTGCTGCTATAAACTTAAACGTTGATGTTGGTCTCCCGCAATCAATAACGGCCCTCCCACACAAGTATTTTAGTGGGGAACTCCGAATACTTCACAAACATGGTTAGACAGCCGGAAGGAGGTCGGTAGATCACAGCCGTGCGAGGCATAGTCTTTGGTGGCGATCTGATAGCAAAGGATGCAAACTATGGCCCACACAAAAAACACAGGTCTTAAAGCCGGAAGATTCCCGAACAAAAGTAGCAACCGTTTTTGACCACATGGACTGAAAGAATGAGAATCCGGGTAGGGTGGTCCCAGATGTGCAGCCACTGGGAGCAGGGTGTCATCCACGACTCGGTCAGCAAAATTGTATCAAGCTTCTCATGGATGTTTGTTCACGTTATTTTGTCACATATCCGTACATCGCAGCTTTACATAGATGCGCCAGCTTTACAGAGCCTGCTAGTATGGCGTCGACTATGCATAGGGACAGCAAACTTTCTGCTATGGGCACTATGTCCAGACCAGGAATCTCAACCTGGTACCCATGGTCTGCTTATGTTTACTTTCAAAAACACGTTTCAAGTTATCTTTTTGTCTTAGGGTTTATTATTTGAGTAATTAGGATTTAGAGTTCGGTGATCGGCGATCGGTGCTTTAAGGTTTGCATTCTTTTTGAGTTTGGGGTTTAAGGCTTACAGCTGCAGGCTTGGGTTTTAGGACTCAGGGTGTATGATTCAGGTTTTAGGCTTTAGCGTTCACGGTTTGTGGACAATGGCTACCGTATTGAGCTTTCTACTGTGGGTGCAGTGCCAACAGCAAACAGTTCGCTATCTCTGGGCAAAGCGGTCGTGTCAGCTGTAATAATAATAATAATAATAACAATATTGCACTTGATAAAGCGCCCTCAGAGAATTTAATCTCTTTCTAGGCGCTTTACATTTGCTGCAAAGTGATATGCAATTGAATAGTAAGTAAAATCATGCTTGAAAAACAAAAATGAATAATATGGTTAGGGGTGACATGCACAGGGTCAGCATGCAAATGTGGTTAGTGGCAGCATGCACAGTGTCAGCACGCATAAGCACATCAAGGACGAATCACGGGGACCCACTAAATGCTGTCCTAAATAGGTGTGCTTTTAAGTTCCTTTTAAATGTGGTCAGGTCAGGGGATGTTCTGACGCAGGTCGGGAGGGAGTTCCAGGCTTTGGGAGCATACGAGCTAAATGCACGGTCTCCAAAAGATTTAAGGTTTGTACGAGGTATTTCCAGACTGTTGGATTCCGAAAAGCGAGTGGTACGATGCTTGGCCTGATGGGGTAGTATATGACAGATAGGCTGGAGCCATAGAATGAAGGAACCTAAAAGTGAGCGACAAAACCTTGAAGTCAATCCGTTGCTTGACTGGTAGCCAGTGCAGGTCGGCGAGAAGTGGAGTAATGTGGCAACTGCGACGCTCACGACAGACAAGCCTAGCTGCAGAGTTTTGCACCAGCTGCAATCGCCTGATCGCACATGCTGGTAGGCCAGTAAGCAGTGAGTTGCAGAAGTCGAGACGGGATGTCACGAATGCATGGACCAACTTAGACGTGGTATCCTTATCTAAACAAGCCCGAATTTAAGCACTGTAATGTAGCTGAAAGTTGGCAGACTTTACTGTGGAGCTGATGTGGTCGTCTAGCGAGAGGTTGCTTTGGAATATGACACCCAGATTTCGAGCCGATTCAACTGGATATTAGAATAGCTCCGAAATACGACAACCAGCTGCAAGAGAACAACCAACCGTTCAACGCTTTTCGTTTCCAAGCGTAGCGATGACCGTTACAAGGAAAGCCGCGCCCGTGTCGTTAACGACAAGCGACGTTCTCGTAGATCGCGGCGGCAGGTTCCGGTCACGGCGCCCAGGGACGGTTAGTCTCGAGGGCTCAAGCGGCACGCTGGCGTCAGCTGAAGAGGCGAGGTGGGGGGCGGCGGCTGCTGCCAGCAACGGCTTCCACTCGCATCGGCTGGAGGCGCGAGCTCGGCGCTTAGAGTTCACCTCCGTCGGTCGCGTAGCGCTCGTTTTCAGCACCCCGTCGGGACAGAGGCTGGGGAGAGTCTTTCGGCGGCGGCGGCGGCGGTGACTATCGCGGCGGCGCGAAGACTTCGACGGTTCGCTCGGGTCGCTTACTCGGAGCAGAGGGCACGAATCTCAATTGCCGTACTGCCGTCAAATTTATTATCTGGCAACACGTGCCGGCGCCGGCTGCGGCTCGGCTCGCTCGCTCGAGCCGCTTCTCCACGGCGACGCGACCGACAGCGAACGCGTCGATGCCACGTCGATGCACCCTCGCCACCGCGCCTCACGGTGTATCTCTTTTAGTAACCGGCGGGGAAGCAGCTTCGACCCCGAGGAGCGAAGCAAACTCGAGCGATCGTCTCTCGGGCACGCATGCGTCGCTGCACCGGTTATACTTCCGGCGACCAACTCGATATGCGGCGGCGAGCGGCTACAGCGATCGCGACGACGACAGCTGCGCCGCGGGTCGGACGAGCGAGCGGCGGGCCGACCCGCGTGTCGCCGGTCGCCGCTCGCTCTCGCACATGGGGGATACGTGCAAGCACGTAGTTCGCTGAGTGGACACGTAGCGACATTTTCTTCCTTCGACTGACCGTCTTTGGATCGAACAGACAGCTAGCTAGCTAGCTAGCTAGCTGGCCCTCCTCTTCTCGGCGACAGGGAAATCCGGGCTGACTGCTTTCGCGGGCAGCAGCAGCAGCGACAGAAGAAGCCAGTCGCGATCGAGGCGGTCTCGTCGTCGTCAAGGTCCGCGACGGCCCCGCCGCTTGCTGCCCTGAGCAGCTCTGATCCGAAGAAGGCTGGTTGAATCCGGTCAAGTCAGCACTCGTCGTCGTCGTCGTCGACGGCGGCGGCGATGGCGACGCCGCACGCCGTCGCCGCCGAGCCGAACCGATATGGCGACGGGAGAGTCGCTGGCGACAGAGCCGACGCAAGCGACTCTCGTGCACGGGCACTGGCGCTGCCGGACGTCTGCAACGAGCGCGAGCGCCGCTCGGTCACGAAACGATGAGGTCAAGGCGAGCAACGCGAGGCCAGAAGAGGCCGGGCAGCCTGCGAAGCCAAAGCCACCACCGCGAGTCGTACCGTTGGCTCTCACGGCGCCGGCAGCTCAGCGACGAAGGGATCGCGACACTCGGCCGCCACCATACGGCAGACGCGTAGTGCGTTCGCATCCGGGGCACTGAGTGCCGCCGCCGCCGAAGGTGTAGCTTCCTGTTCGCGGGCAGAGAAGAGCGTTGAAGCTAGACAGGGAGCTGGTGACTGGTGGCCACCGAGGCATCGGCGCGCGGAGGCGAGAGCAGCAGGGCAGCTCAGACAGCAGGCCGAGCGTCGAAGCCAGCGCGGCCGGCAGCAGCAGCAGCCGCAGCGGCAGCAGCCGGCGGCGGCGGCTTACCTCGACCAGCAGACAGCTGAACGGGCTGCTGCTGTCGCTGCACGCCGAGTCGCGGCAGCCATCGACTATGGCTTTCAGCTTCGCCGCACTGTCGACCTAGAAAGAAAGAGGTGGAGGGCATCCAATGCAGTTCGCTCGAGCGAAACGACCGGTCGCATCGAGATCAACGCAAACGGACGCAGGCAGCGAAGGCGACGGCCGGCAGCAGCATTTCCGCTTCCTGCCTCCGCTCCGAAAGGGTGGCATTCGGAAGAGACGAAAAGAAACGCGAGAACAATCGGAGAAAGTCAAGAAGGACTGCTACGAATGCCCAAGGCTGCTGCGAGCGCCTCCTCCTTACCTTTAGCACGGGGATAAAGCTCTCCCAGCAGAACGCCTCGAGCAGAACGAAGCTTATGTGAGACATGGCGTCCGAGGCGCAGTCGTTGGCCAGCACGCACAGCGCGACGTCACTCGAGCTCCTGCAAGGACAGCCGGCAGCCGGGCGAGGCAGTTAAGCAGTCAGCTCTCGAGCCGGCCAGCCAGCCAGCGAGGACCGGCGGTGCGCCAGCGCGAGGTCGCGCCCGACGGCGATCCCACCGCCCCCCTTCCCGTCCGCCGCCGCTGCGGGTCGGCACGCGCGTCCTCCGCCGCTCACTTTTGGAGTCGCGTGGCGCAGTCGTAGACGCCGCACACGAGCCGCTCCTCCTCCCGGGCGTCCGCGAGCGCCAGCTTCAGCTGCTCACCGAGCTCGCACTCGCGGCGGCGGCCGCCGCCGAAGCTCGCAGTACAGAAAGCTGCGTCCATCCTAGAGAGAAACGGCAAAAGGCTGCACGCTGGCAAGTGCGGAATGATCCCTCCCTCCGCAAGCAAGCGTCGGCGGCGGCTGCGGTGACTCGTTATCTAACTACCCGCTCCTTCGTTCCCAAGATGCAGCGGTCGCCGCAGACGAGCGGCCGCGAGGCATTCCCGGACCAGTCCACTGGCAGGGGGTGATGACGGCTGACCCAACCGCGGCGGCGCAGCCACGCGGAGCAGGACGGCAGCCGGCGCGACGGACCACCAGCGTCCCGGACCGCCAGCGTCCGGCTCGGTATTGGGGGGGGCGCGCGCACTGTCGCGCCCGCTCCCCGTCAACAGCGACGCTGGGCTCCCTAACCGAACGGACCCCCCCAACTAAGTAACACCGCCCACAGTCGACTAAAGCGGCATCTTCCGGATGAGGCCGACACCGGAGAGGGCGCCCGTCGACGACGACAGCCGCAATTGCCGGCCGGCGGAAGTAATGATGCTGCGAACGGGGGCACCGTGCCGTGCCGTGCGGCGCCACCACCACCCACCCCCCCCTTCCGCCGGCAACTGAGCGAAGGCGCCGCGCTCGATAGAGCGCACGCGGCGGCGCCGACCGCTCTCCGCTTGCCCGCCTGCACACCTCCTTACTCCGCTCCTGAACTGGCCTGCCGCAGAGGCGCCGATCGAACGCTGGATTGCTACTCGGCGGCTATTCGGCGACAGTGCGGCCACGGCACCAGTCGCCGCCGAAACCGTGCGGGCAGGGTCGGGCAGGCCGACGCACGCCTAGGCCACGCGGTCGCCCCGCGCGTCCGCGCTAGGGCTGGGTACTAGCGGAACCAATCCAGCTAGAAGCGGCTGTGAGATCGGCGGCAGACAGCACAGGAGAATCTTCGACTCCGGTGGCCGACCGCGGCCGCCGCCGCGACGGCGCAGTCGGCGCAATCGGTCAGCGACGCAGTAACCTCCCGGCGGAGCAAAGCTGGGGAAACCCGCCCACGGCAGGCGCTGCCGAATGAGACGCGCCGACGCCAGCTAGCCACGCCGAGGAACGTACCTTTCCGATGGCAGGCGGTCGTGACTGTGAACCATGGCTCTTTGCGCGATGCGTAAATCCAGCGAATGCTGTTGAGCGTAACGAAAGCAGCACGCGACTCGCGCGAGCTGGCAACCGGACGATGGCGTACGCCGTAATACCCGTCGGACCGGCGGCCGCGGCTCTTTATGCGGGCGCCCGAGCCCGCCCTCGATGCGACGAACGCCATTGGCTGTTTTTGTCAGCGGCCATGAACATCCCGTCCGGGCATGCCCGGACTGGCTCGCCGAGCCCCAGCGCGCCTGCATTCGGCTGCTGCTGAAAACTCGTGTCGGTCCGGTGCGCAAGCAGCCCGGCGCTTCGGCAGTCGCTCGAGCCGGGGACGACCGGAGGCGGCGAGCGAGCTCGTACCAGCGGCAGCGCGCGAAACCGATGAGCGTGCTCGCCTCGCGCCGCGCCGTCCGCGGTCGGAGCGCCCCGCCCTGGCTGAACGTGCGGCGTCCAGGCAGGCCTGGGCGTCCAAGCCAGTGGGCGCGCGCGCGAGAGAGCGCATCAGCGGTGCCCGCGGGGAAGCGCCGCGGAGGCACCCCTTACCCCGCGCACGCGCGCGCCCGCGAGCACCCCTTCCAAGCCCCAGCCAAGGCCAGCTAGAGCTCGCACCAGTTTCAGCGCCGAGCTAGGACGACGGACCGCCAACGCTAGCGCTTCCCGTACAGTCGGCTGCAGGATAGACGTTCCTACGCTGCAGCTTTCCCATATGCACTGGAGTGCTTCCCACTTACTCACTTTGTCACTTTGTCGCGTGAGATAAAGTCTATCGGCTGCCGAATGCGGACCGAAAGCCGCTTAGGCTGTGAGTGCGCTATAAAAAACTCTCCTGCGTAACACCCACATAGTCTTTATGGCTTTGTCGAGTTACAGACGGAGATGCATTATTATTAATGCGGTGGGAAAAATCCATACGGCAAATGTCCGAGGTGGCGAGATCGCGCGGGAATCGGTTCTCGAGAAGCCGGCATCTCGACGCATTCGACGGCTGCTAGCTCAACCAAATAGCAACTCCTCGGAGGTTGCGCCTCGGAGGCCGGCTTAACCGATCAATTGCGTAGCACACCGGAAGCAGGAAGCGAACGCAGGCGAGCGCGTTGCTAACAATCCGCTAGGGAGGCGGCTGGAAATAGCCCGGCGCGAGATTCCGCTTGGCTCAGCGCAAAGCGGGCACCTAGTCTTGAGGAGGCGACGAGGAAGCGATGAGGAAAGAACACTTTCTAATTCGCAGTGCGATCACTTCCAACAGCGGCAGCAGGCTTGGACTTCGTACACCGAATAGCACCCAGCGCACGCCATGCTGCCTGAATCACGCACTCCTTCTGTGGAAAGCGCGCGAGTTCGCGTTCAGGATCTCGCGATAATCATCCAAACTGCTCCGAATGCCGCGCGCGGCCGAACAAAACAAATTCGTAATGACCCCTTGGCCCGCGCCAAATCAGTCGCGAACGCCCACTCCCGCCGAGGCTAGCGAAGCCAGATCCGGCAGCCGGATGTAGAAAGCAATTTGCGGTGCTTCGCAGTGGCAGAGGGAAGCTAGATAGCGCTCGCGTCGTCGTCGAAATTTCAAACCGCCACCTTCGAGAAGGCATGTCGACGTGCGACGTGCGACACGCATGGCGACCTCCAAGGTCGGTCGGCGGCAGTCGCTTCTGTCGCCCGATGCCGGCAGAGGTCGCTCGATGCCGCATCGGCCATCGGTCCAGACGAGTTTCCGTTGCTCGCATTGCCTGCCGCGATCTCTGTCCGACTGCTAACTTTGCAGAACTCGTCCCGACTCTCGCTAGAACGCCGCTAGGCGACTGCTGCGAGCGGTTGTCGCAAACGTGCATCCTCCTCTGCATCCGGGTCACTTGTTAGAAGCCGGGGGGCATAGGGTAACCGAGTGTCAGCTCCTTGTTCGGCTCACCGAGCTGCCGCAATCGCGTCGCCAATGGCGCCGGCCGCTCCGGCCAGGGCTAGATAACGCAAGCTTTCAAACGTCGCCCGCCGCGGCCAGCCTTGCTTACATGAAAAGTCCCGAGTCGGCGCCGAGGCTGCCGAGGTCTTTCAGCGCTCCGTTCTCATTTACCCCGGTCCAACTTGTCCCCGTTCACCTGCGCACAGCGAAGCAGCGAAGTCAGCGCCGGCGGCTCGAGATGCCTGAGAGCGGAAGCCAGGCCGCACTAGTAGATGACATACGGTGCAACGATATGTGCAGCATTGCTTCCGCGACCTCATCTCTTGCAGTAAAGGTAACTGCCTCGACCGCTGAGGGAGTAGCTTCAAAAGACTATTTTCTGTCTAGTCAGAGAAGTTGTTTGATTCATCTCGCTCATTCACTCTCTGCCTCTCCATTTCCCCTATCTAATCGTTCCATCTCCCCATCTCACCTATCTAATCTGTCCATCTATCTATCTATCTATCTATCTATCTATCTATCTATCTATCTATCTATCTATCTATCTATCTATCTATCTATCTATCTATCTATCTATCTATCTATCTATCTATCTAGATATATATATATACATATATATATATATAATACATTTGCATAACGCCCTCAGAGATCTGAATCTCTTTCCACGCACTTTACAGATGCTGTATATACGCTTATATACATCATGTATACATCTTATATACATCATAAGTTCATTCGTCTAGCTATTTAAATATTTTATCTCTCTGCTTCATCTCTTGTCCCTCAATCTATTCAATCTACGTCTATTTCAAAATGAATGTATGGCCATTTTAACTACGGGGTTTCTAGGTAGAATCATGAATCAAGTTAGATCTTGACCTTATCAGCTGTAGTTATCATTGAGAAGGCGAACGGTCGCGCGTGGGACCTCTATTCGTCCGGCACACGCCGCGTCAGGTCATTCCGAAGCGGTCGGAACCCAAGGTGTGCCCCCTTTTCTACACTTCTCTCTTTCTTGCTTGCTTTCACGATGCGGAAGTCTTTTATCACACACTCACCGGCGCCCAGTGGAGCCGACCAGTCGACCGTTCGCGGCGTATTCGAACGAGCCGCTCAGACCTCCGGCCGGTCGCGCAGCTTGTTCGATCGCCTACGCCTAACGGCGCGCCGCAGCTCGAAGTCGAGCGCGCGCGCCGGTCGCGAGACGAAACAAGTCCGGACGCTGCGCTGCCTGCGCTGCGCGCCGCACCGACGCCGCGAAGAGCCCGCGCTGATCGGGCGGCGCTCGAAGAGGTCACGGCCGGAGCGGCCTCCGTCGGGCTCTTCGCGGCACCGCTGCCGCCGCTCACACTGTCGCGGCGCGGACGATGATCAGCGTTCGCTGCAGCCAGCACAGCCTCAGCGCAACTGCAAGCTGAGGGGGGCTACAAAACATTGAGTAGCACCGCGTGGGATGCCCGTTCGCTGCAAGTGGGTTCCGCCTAGAGTCTCCCATCGCGCGACTTATCGGGGCAGACCTGACCGGCCTTGGCCGGGTGGCGGTAAGCTTGGGGCAAGTCGCACGAGCCGCAGACACGCATTCGAGCCGGCGCTGGCACTGGTGCCCGTAGGGAGAGAGAGAGAGAGAGAGAGAGAGAGAGAGAGAGAGAGAGAGAGAGAGAGAGAGAGAGAGAGAGAGAGAGAGAGAGAGAGACAGAGAGACAGAGAGACAGAGAGACAGAGAGACAGAGAGACAGAGAGACAGAGAGACAGAGAGACAGAGAGACAGAGAGAGATAGAGATAGACAGAGAGAGACAGAGAGAAAGAGAGAGAGAGAGAGAAAGAGAGAGAGAGGGTGGGAGAAAGTGCGCACCCCCCGACGAGAAGTCTGGACCCACTTAGGCAAGACTAACGCATTCAAACTGGTCTGTTAATTTTGGACGTACCGTCTCGACTTTTGTAACTCACTGCTCGCAGTTTTTTCGGACTGTGTGCTAAGGTGCCTACAGTTAGTGCACAACTCTGCGACGAGACGTGTCTGTCGTGACTGTCGCAATCGCCGCATTGCACAACCTCTCACAGACCTCTACAGGCTTCTAATCCAGTAGCGTATAGACTTTACGGTTTGCCACTCACTTTTAGATCACTTCATTCTCGTGCTTCGGCCAACCCTTTTCTAAGTAATTCTCAATCAGGCGTCTTTTCATACGATCCGCCCGTTTAACTCAAAGTCGTTTAGCTGTGCCTCGAACCAACTTCAAATCTTGACAAGTCGCGAGAATGGAACAACTATTATCAGTAACAATTGGAGTACTTCCTGACCAGCAAATGTAAAGCTCTTAAAGACAATTTCTTTACCTAGGGTATTCTACGAATGTCCTACTACTACTATTATTACTATTAGCCCGTTTGGCCCAGTGATTAAAGGTCCTCACACCGACCAAGGTCTGGTCAAGGTCGTGGGCTTGAGCCCCGTGGCGTATGTGAAGCATTAGAATAGATATCAAGTTCTCTTATGACACAATACAAATGCCAATGAATTATATATATATATATTATCATTTATTTTATTATTATTATTATTAGCCCGGCTGTAAGGTATTCCCCCTTCACGACCCAGGTCTTGCGTTCCACTCCGGCAGCTTGCAGTCCTTCTATGCCCGTGGCGAGCAGAGATTATCTATTCGCTAAGGTTGTTCTGCCGCTATATACACAGGGCTACTGAATCAGCCAAAGTTTACTTGATTCGTGTTTGAAGAGTCGGACGAACGGTCCCACAGAGCATGTGTGAAATGCGACCGGATATAGTATGCATAGCACATGCTCAATACCTGTTCTCGACGAGTCGTTTCGAGCGAGTCTGGCCAGAGTCTGACACTTACGCACCGGTGAGCGCGCACAGCGAGCGAGCCGATATCTCCTCCGCTCGGAGCGCGCGAGCCGATCGGTCTCGCGCGTCCGCATGCGCCGGACCGCCGCCATTTAAGCAACGCCTTCCGACGCACATTGCACTGACTTTCCTTCGGCCGGCCCCTAGCACCAGCTCCGGATGCCAGAGCGCGAATCGGCATCGTTCGCTCTCTCCGTTAAACGGACGCAAGTGACGAAACGATACGAACAGAGCCGAACGTCGCGGCCGCGGCATCGCCCCGAGCTGAGAATGTCTCACGGTCGCGGCAAGGCCACGGACGAGCCCACAAAGTCCGGGCCAGCGCAGTGCCCTGTCGATGCGGCTCGGTTTCGCAGCCGCAGGCAAGCGGCAACATCGCTACCCGCTAATGCGCCGCCGCCGCCTCCGCGGTGCTGCGGCGCCCACGACGACCGAGGCCACCATCGCCGCGACGACCGCAGCGCGGCGGGCCCAGGGCACTCGGGCTCGCCCGCTGCGGTCGAAGTGCTGATGCGGTGGCCCGCCGCAGCGGTCGCAGATCCGCGCCCGTCGGCGAGCTGGTCCACAAGTCGGACTTCGGGCCGTTTATGAGGCTGGCCGTCGCGAACTGGCTGCTTTTCTGCTGCCTGCCTGCCTCCCCTCAATCCGCCAGTTGGCGCACAAGCAGCGAGCTCTTCGCGACCACGGCGGCTGGGCGGAGTCGAGCCGTCGGTCGATGGCGGGTCGGCTGCGGTCGCGCGTCCGCCGCCGCACGACGCCCATTTAGCCATTGTAGCGGCGGCTGCTGGTTGGTCGCCCGTCCGGGAGGGGCGGTCGGCGGTTGAGGAGCCCCCCCCCCCCCGAGGAGAAGGGGAGGTTCCTGAGGCATGTTGTGGCCGTGGCAGCGGCTGCGGAGACACGTGCAGTGCGCGACGACGCCGGCAGCGCCGCAGCACGTGTCTCGTGGGTCGCGCCGTCAGCCTCGCAGCCGGAGCCTAAATTCAAGATGCGCCGAGTAGCGGGCCGGCCTGCGCAGGGGGGAGGGGCTGCCTCACCTTCGTTGGCTCCCACCCAGCGCGCCAGTGGCGACGCTCAGTCGATCGAGCGCGAGCGCAGGAAAACTCCGGCGGCTCGCGACGCGCTCTGCTGAACTACTGCTCTGCCCTGCCTTGTTCTGCTCTGCTCTTCTCTGTTCTGCGCTGCTCTTCTCTGTTCTTCTCTGCTCTGCTCAGTGCGACGGGTGCCCCTGTGCCTGGCGCCGGCGCCAAGCGCAGCTCGCGAGGCGAGATGTTGGCTCACGAGATTCGAGGTCCGACACGGAGCCGCACTGCCACTCCCCAGGCGGGCGCCCGACGGCTTATCGGCGGCGCCGCGCCGCGCTGTGCAAACCTAAAGGGTACGTCAGCCTTTGAGTTTAATAATGATGGCCGACCGTATATGACGTATGACTCAAGAAATCTCAATTTTTTACATGGATCAGCAGCACCTTGCTGCGCGGTATATCGATATATCCTCTTAAAAAACGAATAGCCCGATGCAAAGACTGCATCCGCCTCTTTTATATGAGGGGGACGCGAAGCGCTGGTTTAACAATAAAGCATGTCCGCTGTGTGCAGAGTGTTATAAAAAGGGTTTAGCTGCATCCACGTCCGGGCATAAGTATGCCGCAAAAGCAGCGCTCGTACGGGGGTTCGAGTTCTTTCTGATTCGCACAAAAACCGGTAAAATCGCGTGGCTTTTAACCAGAGCTGGCGGCCTATAGGTACAGCACCAAAGCACGCTGGCTTGTAATGCCGTCAGTAGAGGAACGCGGCAAATACGAAGAGCGCCCGTACCTCAAACAAATAAATATATATCAGTAGGTTAGCTGATTTAACAGCCTCGTTTGTGTAGTGGCAGCAGAGCCTTAACGGTTGTCGCCACCGCTTGCATTGTGCAATATTCGATCGCCCACTGCAGGACTCAAACCCACAACCTGGGTCGCAAAGAGTAAGAACCTTTACCCCAGGGCTGGGAATCTTGCGGCAGCAAGACTATTACCGTTGCGTACAGGAGTCTACCCGTTCGCGACGGATGGTTACAGAGAGTCCCGAATCAGCCACAGTGTACAGCAATTCTCGCATGGCGCGCAGAGCACCACTGAACTACCGACCGGCGCACAGCCTCGGGCGCAGCTTGCGCCCGAGGCTCAACGGCTAGAGCTCATCTTCTTCCGCCCCGGCCTAACCATCTGTCGCTCTTCCATTGCAGCAAATGTAAAGCACCTAGAAAGCGATCGAGTTCTCTGAAAGGGCTGTACTGACTATATTATCATTATCATTCTTGTTATTACATGACTTCGTCTTGATTGTCGCACAACCACCTTCTCGGCGCTGTAGGTCAGGAATCGCGAATACTCTTTCAGCAGTCATGATATGGCTGATCTGGCACGCCGTCGTTTCAGGGGCTCGCTGCTAGTCGCATACGTGAACAGCTGTGCTGTCGGCAAGGACCCAGCAGCCGATACCGAGTCGTCAAGGACGGGGACGCTCGGAGGGGGCAGGCCTCGATGGATTCCCGAGTCGCTGAGCGATTTCGAGGCCGTCCTAGCGACTGAGCGGCTGAGTGGGATCGCACACCTCGACCCTAGCCAGAGATCGGGCGATCGGGCGAGATCGAAAAGGTGCGTCTGCAATCGTGCCATCCGACACTCTCCATTCGGGCTGGGCCAAAGGAGGGTGGCGCGAGAGTGCGCGGCGCCCCCTTCTGTGCGCCTAGGCCGCCGGGCAGCGGCACTTGGCCGCGAGAGAGACCGCGAAGAAGGCGAAGCCGACGGCTTTGCGCAGCAAAGCCCTCGTCCCGCGGAGCGTGGCAGCCAAGCCGGTAACGCCAAAGTAACGTGCGCTGCTGAGGAATATCTCAGCTCGCTCGTCACCTTGACCCCGAGCTAGAATCGAGTGCACCGAGCCCGGAACGTCGGGCGAAGTGCCCTTGTCTGGCGTGGGCGGCCATCCAGAGAATCGTAGCGGATGCTGCCCTACATCCAGCTTTCTGCTCGAACGCTCTTTCTAGCAAATTGAGTTCTCAGGCAGCGGTTGTAGCAGTCAACAAGGCATTTATCATGGGATTATAGCTAATAATAGATTAATAGCAGCGCCGAGCCATACTGAGACGTGCTTTTGCTGCGCAGAAAGGTTGCAGTAGATATGCAAACTTGTCGCATTAGTTGGCTGACGTAAGTGAGCAGGCGGCGGATACTGAGGAGTGGAGTGAATGGCTCGAGGAAAGTCGAGAATATCAGTCAACGTGATGAGGAGCGTGGTAAATAGTGTTCGCAGATGTTTCTATTACTTCTCGTCTTTCGCGTTTTTATCAGCATATTTTTATCACCTCTTGATTATTGAATCTCACCGCTGCGTCACTAAGGTAACTGCTAGCATTTATAGCAGGCAGCGATATTGCTACTCGTTGACGCTCTCCCCTCTCTCTCTCTCTCTCTCTCTCTCTCTCTCTCTCTCTCTCTCTCTCTCTCTCTCTCTCTCTCTCTCTCTCTCTCTGTCTCCCTCTGTCATTCCTTTTGCCGTCTCCCTATGTCATCCCTTTTGCCTCTCCCTCACACATTCTCTCGCAATTTATTTCCCCCCTCTCCCTCACACATTCTCTCGCAATCTATTTCCCCCTCTCCCTCACACATTCTCTCGCAATCTATTTCCTCACTCTCCCTCACACATTCCCTCGCAATCTATTTCCCCCTCTCCCTCACGGTTCTCCTTTCTCACTTTTTCCAGCTGGGCTCTTTTTTTCCATTCAACCTGGCGGGCTGGTTGCCAAACGGCCCATCGGTCGCCTTCGGGTATTGCGCACACCGCAAACCATGGCCCCATGGAGGGCCAAAGTGCATCGGCGTCTTAGTGTCCCGCTGTAGGGGAGGCGTTAGCGAGCTCCGTTGCGCCGACCCTCGCCGCCTGGTGATGCCGAGCGCACGATCGGCCGGGCATTTACCAGAGGCAGAGGCTCGAGCGGAACGCTCGCTTTGGCTGCGCGAAGAGGTGGCGCGGCAGAGCACTAATCCAGACGCCAGATCGCGGCGAATGCAGCCTACGTGTGCCACCGAGTGTGTCGCCGCTGTGAGTGTGCTCTACAAGGATGGCAGCATTCGACTCGAATGCGTACGTCGCACTGACTACCCACGCGAAGCTCGCTCGGAGAGCGGTCTCTCTTTAGATGCCCATCCATACTGCGCTTCATTATGGCGCACAAATCGCCCGAACGGGTTGGGCTTGTCTGAGCTGCATAGCCTCGCCTTGAGAATTCGTCCTTGGCCGGGCGCAAGCCGCTCTGCCGCAGACCGAGCACGCGGTCTCGCGCCTGAAGTCCTTTTGCGGATCTTTGCAAAGGGACGCTCTCGCGTGCGTCAAGTCACGACGCCGTGCACGAGTTTGACGGAAGAACTCAAAAACGATTTCGAGATCGACGAAACCGCCCGAGCAGGAGAGCACGTTCGCGCCCGAGCGATTCGTCGCGCCGCGCCCGGATGTTCTTCGAGCCGTTCGCGGGCGAGCGGGCTTTGCCGAGAGCGCCCCGCCGGCCGCCGCCGTCCCGGCGCCTCGCCGACTGCTCGCTCGCGCGCGCAAGCGGCGGAGGAGGCCTTGCGCGTGCACGCCGTCGGCGCGAGCCTGCGCGAGCGGGTCGGCGAATCCTCGTCGTCGACTCTCGCCCGAAGACCGCCAACGGCGAGCACCTGCTCGCGGAGGCGTGCGATGGCGCTAGCTGTAGCCCTCCTACCACGCCCTCCGCCCCCCCCCCCGCGCTCGGTCCGTGGGCCGCGCCGGAACGGCGCAGGATGGAGCGGTCGCAGTCACCGAGTGCGTTCGTTCCACGGAGACCTGGCAGGCGGCGAACGGCACCAACGCAGCCAGCCGCAATTAGCGAGCCCGGCGGCGGCCTGTGACGCGCCGAGTTGGCCCGCAGCTTGCCCATCCGGAGAGACCCGTCGAGGAATGGCCGGTATGCCCAGCGGACGGACGTTACGCCGTCCGAGTGACTAACGGCAGCTGCCGCCCGTCCGCCCACGCGCTGCGAGGGCGGACGGGCGCGTTTTATCGCGGTTGGCATGGTCGCGGCTCTTCGCGCCCGCGATAAAGGCTTGCTCAGAAGCTACGCAAAATTGACGGGCCGCGATTGGCGCACGATTCACTATATTTTTTAATCTGACAATCTGCGCTGGAAGCTCCTCCCGGCGGCTGCCGAGAGCTCGGACCAGACTCGAAGGCGTGCGGCGTGAGGGGCGATGCGGCGGAGAGAGCGACGCTCCGCTCGGCGTCCCACGTTCAGCGCTAATGGCGGCGCATTAGGAGCGCGGTTAGACAGAAGCCGGTGCGAACTACTCCGGTCGATTGTGAACTCGGCCGCCAACCTCGCCCCACCTCAACCAACCTCGCCCCACGCACGCACGCACGCGTCCCGATGTTCTGCGCTGCTGCCGGCTGCTGGTTCGCGAAGCCCTCGGGCCTGCGGTGAGAGCCGCCGCAAGCGCGACAGTCCATCCGACAGTCGTCTGCCCCTGCATCCCGCTCCGCTTCGGGTTTGCATAGACGTTCCGAACAAGGCCGATCGGGTTAGAGCCTCTCTGCTATCGCTCCTTGATCTATCGGCTGGATAGGGCACTGGCGATCCGCCAGATCCTGCTGCTGGAGTGCCTCTCCACACGCTTAGGCATCCTTGACCTGAAGCTTAGTATTAAACCATGTTAGGTCACACCTCAGTGGAAACATGTCAGAGTGTAGATGTAAATGCATCCAGGGAGCATGTAAAGCACGGGCTATCCCAGGGCTTTCTTAAGCCACCTTCTTTTTACTATCTACGTAATCAGAAGTCATCGTCGAAAGAAAAAGCGCGGCTTCATTTTCTACGCCGACGACACTCGGGCTCTAGCTGTCTTTCGGCTCTGCTCCTCATGCGACTCTCTCAATTTCCTCGCTGCCTGCACCGACGACATTCGTGATTGGATGGCTGCTAACTTCCTGAAGCTTAAAGAATGACCAACCTGACAGTTATAGGCAAGCCTAGTGCCACCCGAAAGTTGGGAGACCCAAGATTGATTCACCTTGAGTCATTCTCATGACCAGTGGCGGAGCTAGGATTTTCAGGTGGGGACAACCCTTGCCAACAGCGATAGCTACAGTGGAAATTGCAAGATCTGTATCTGACAATTGAGCGCCCGCACACAGTTTGCAAATAAGAAAAACTAATAATAATGCATTTGTGTGTGGACTCTCAGAGAACTCAAACTCTCTACGGCAACTGTATATCTAATGATCGCGTCATCCATCGCGTCATTACGGCTTTTTTTCGCAACATCCGGTAGCATGGAGTCTCTGTGGTAGTCGGAAGCCATAGTCGCTCGATGGCGTGTCTTGATAAGTGTAGGTACGCTGAACGCACGTTCAGCTTTAGAGGTTGATCATGGCTGTGTAAGGATAAGTCGCATTAGCTTGTGCGGTGCGATATATCCGGCCTCGGCTCAACCAAACTCTGCAAACGTGAATATCCCTGCAAGGTCGGAAAGCGCCCCGGCATTCTTCAGTGTCGTGTCAGTCCCGAATATATTTCCATATACAATTTTTGAAGTTGCCGTCTCTGTACGATCGTTGCATCGCCATGAATAAACTTGGTAGAATGGCTACTGCTGCTGTCATTCCGAGACCGCTATACTTCGCTCTCCATTTAATCTCAGAGCGGGGCAACCCACGGACGTTGGCCTTTCTTACACTGCCTCCGAAGTTTTAGCGGGCCTGCGGATGACGGTACGATGTGGTGCTGGCGGCCCAACTAGACTTGCCAACGCGTATGCGTCTGTCTCTGTGTGCTCTGAAGAGAAACTGTGAAATGAGGCGCAGTTGTGCTGATTAAAGTTCACGCGGGCACGATTGAGCGTCGAATGGGACAGTTTACCTCGTGGTGATCAGTATCGGCGGCGAAAGCGTTTTACTCCTCGGCGAAAAGCGGTTCTACTGGATGAAAAAAAACCAACCCCGTCAATCACGCCATATCGAACCATCCCGTATACATGCGATCGCTAGTGATGATCTCGAACCCAAAGTTGGACGCTACAGCGAAGCAAGATAGAGCGACAAGCAGAGTAGCCACCACGGGCGCGAAGTCCAAGTTTCACTTTGTTATTTGTCCTCGTCTCGTTCGGTCTCTCGTACTCTTGAAACGTATTCTCGCGCTTTAGCTACCGAAGCCGTATCTCCGAACTCTCCAGGTACCTTACTCCCTCCTATTCGCTCTCTCTCTCTCTCATCTAAAATGTCGAGCTTCGATGGGGTTTTTGATCTTTCGGATACTACTCTCGTTGGCCATTATTAGGTGTATCCATGTCATTAAGGGAGCATGTCAAGAATGCTCTTTGTATCCTTGGCTAATGAACTCTTGCACTTGCCTTCCAGCCTAGCATCTTAGTTCACGAAGCCTATTAATCAGCCTCCTCCCCAGACTGTGTCGTCTGTCTGTGCGGTGGCTCGTAGCTCCAAGTTATTCTAGCCTCTGACTCTTCCTGGCCAGTGCCCCTGGATTCACATCCCAGATGCCACAGTAAAAAACCGAGTAAGGCAAAGACCCTCGTAGCGGCTAATCTTCAGAGCTGCTCCAGTGCTAACGAAGGGGGGGGGCAGCTGCCCCCCTTGGCTCTGCCTGTGCCCGCGACGTCTGCCCTTAATCGATGCTTACTATTCCAAAACGACTTTTCATTGGACGAGCACGTATCTTCAACTTTCAAGTAATCCTGCTTTAAGCTAAGAAACACTGCCAAATTTATCGCTTAGATAAGAGCACGAGAGCTAAACTAGTTCATGTTGTGTGACGTTGCCTATGGATGGATTTACATTCAGGACTCTTGACCTGTGTCCTTAATTTCTCTAAATGGTGTTAAACTCAGCTGCTCGTACTAGACGAGCAGCTGCGGTCTGTCGTCAAAGGCTTAAGTGCTCCATCACCCCACTTCTGTGGGAACTTCACTTGCTCCCTATCGAGCACGTTCAAGATCCCCAGTCTGGCTTACAGGATCCTCACTCCTTACACCAGCCTACTTCCTGGTTCATCTAAGTAATAAAGTGCTCTCGAAACGGCTCTGCAGTGTCCAGTAACACTACCGTTCCTGGTACTAAATTTAAATCTTTTGGTGATCGAGCCTTCAGCTCATGAGCACTGAAAGTACCGAACTCTCTTACGGCCACGTCATTACGTGGAATGACCTTGCACCTAGAAAGTCTGAGCTAAAACGCATGCGTTCCTGTCAGCTCTCCCTTCGCCCGAGCGAGCTTGTCTTTTCTTGTGGCGGAGCGCTTTGCCTGCTTAAAAGTGCGCGATTCAATTCTCAATACTCGCCAGAGTTTCTTGCAACCGTTGCCCCTTAGTGTTTTAGTGTTTGCTTGAGAAAGAGGGCCTCAGCATGACACTTATTGGCTTTTGCATGCTCGATACCGTGCACACGTTATCGACGCAATGGGTGTCGATTCTCTTTCGGCAAGCCGCAAAGCGCCTGGATAGAGATGACGCGTTCCCTGAGTTTTTGTGGAGCAAGCACCTTTTCTTTCTTTCTTCTACGGCCCTCGCGAACCGATCTCGCTCTGACTCCTGAGAGCGAGCGTCCCGTCCAGTCGGGCGACGCAATTGCTGAACCGTCGTCGCCGCCCTGTCGCCGGACGATCTAGAGCGTTGCTGGGCGTGCAGCCAGCCCCAAGCTCTGGCCGTTGTGCTGCTGGGCGAAACAGCCACAGCTGCGTCACGACTGACGTCTGCTGTCGGCTAGAAAGGACGCGAAACTCGAATTCGAGGTGCACAAAGCCGGTTGGCCGTCCTCCAGGTTTGCGGCTGCACCGGTAAGACTGCAGCACACAGGGGTTCGGCTCGACCTCTCCTGGCCATCCACTCTAGGTTGGCTCTGCTGGCACCTCCCGGCTCCGAAATTAGCTGGATCTCGGGCGCGCAGCTGGGCCACTCGCCCGTCGCCTGCCCATCCCCTGCCCATCGGGTCCGACCAGGCTCGGTGCGGTACGTAGCTCACGTCGTGCGTGGGTGTTAGTTATCTAGTGGTCGGCGTTATTGGGAAGCAGAGTGGCATGCCCGGCAGCCGCCTCCGAACCATTTCCTTGCCCTATTAGCATTCCAAGGGCATGAAAGCCTCCTACTATCCTGAGGGGGTGGCTGGGGGGGGGAGGGGGCATTAGGTCCTCTTTGGCCGTGCTGCCGGTGAAGAAGCACTCGGTGAATTAGCTTTATTTTTTGTGTGGAAACTTTTCTTTCCGGGAAAAATTTTTCTCTCCAGTAACAGCTCCATGAGCGGTCGGCTTCACGTTGCCGAGGGCTTGACTGCTAGGGTTCGGCTGAGCACGACCCTGGCTGACGGAGCTCGGAGCAGCATTAGGGGCCACATTCGCCAAGCGCTCCAGATTGGGAAGGCAGATATGTGCAGTAGCAGAAGCAGGAGCAGGAGCAGGAGCAGGAGCAGGAGCAGGAGCAGGAGCAGGAGCAGGAGCAGGAGCAGGAGCAGGAGCAGGAGCAGGAGCAGGAGCAGGAGCAGGAGCAGGAGTAGGAGCAGGAGCAGGAGCAGGAGCAGGAGCAGCAGCAGGAGCAGCTGCTGCTTCTACTAACAATCGAGCTGTTGCTCTTCTATTGCTGCTGCGGCCGCCGGCACCTGGTCGGCATTTAAGTCACATCTCTCGTCGTGTGTGTCAAACTTCTTTCGAAAAACCGGCTCTTGAAAAACTCTGGCGTTCTAATCTCTGGTTCTCAAATTTGCCCTCTGGGTAAAGGGAGGTTACTTGCTTGGGGCTCGAAAGCTGGTGGCCAATGTCAGGGACTTGAAGCCACCGGCAGGTAGCCAAAGTAAGGTAAAGTAGCTTTTAAGATTGTTGGCTCTGTCCTCCCAGCGAACTGCTTCGATTGGCATTTGATACCGACATCACAGCGGCACCGCTAAAACTACAGCTCGCTGCTCGATGCAGTCTTTGGCACGGCTAGGTCGAGACTCGATCTCAAATCAGCTCGAACACAGAGCTGAGTAGCAGCGAAGGAGCAGGCACGTCAGCGTCACCAAAGTGTGTGCACTCAGGACTTTTGGATTTTCTCTCTGGTGCCTGGCGACAGTTGCCGTCTCCCAGGATTGCCAAGCTTCTCAGGCTGATCATTCAGCACGGTCTGAAGCGTGTCGCATTCAGGGACAAAGAGGGCTTAATCGCAACAGCATTCCAGCACGGAGCATATGGGTTTTGGCAGAGGTGGATCCAGGAGCCCGGTTAGGCCTGCTGCTGTAGCTACCGATGCTCCAGCTGCAGTTTTTACATGCAGGCGCCACTGTTGCATACCTTAGTAGTCCAGCCTGCCTTCGCATGGATTAAAGAAGCCAAGGATAACTAAGGTATGTTCGTCGTACCGTGATGTTGAATTAATCCGAGTACACGTGTTCAACTCGGTAGCACCAACGTGGCACAAGCTCTCCCTCTCTCTCTCTCTCTCTCTCCCACTCTCCCACTCTCTTCCTCACTCTCTATGTCTCTCCTTTCTCTGTCTCTCTATTTTTTCTGTCTCTCCCTCTCTCTCTCTCTCTCCCTCTCACTCTCTCTTTCTCTGTCCGCCTCTCACTCTCTATCTCACTCTCTATCTCTCTCTCTCTCTCTCTCTCTCTCTCTCTCTCTCTCACACACACTATTTCTCTCTCTCTCTCTCTTTCTTCACTATGGAATAGTGAGCCTGCTGGACGCCTTTAGGACTCTCAGCAGGATCGAGCTTCTCTGGTCGTTGGTCTGCCTAATTTAATTTATTTGCATTCTCCAGCTGTACAATGTATCCATGTCTACTTTATGCTGGCTAGTGAGTACCAACTAAACCTGCCAGCTCCCTGAATGCGGGGCAGCACTTCAGCAGCAGCAGCACTTGCAGCCGCAGCAGCACCAGCTGGCCGGTGCCTGTTGCCGGGAAATGCCCTTCGGCATGGCCTGGCTCCTCGTCAAAATCCAAGCTGCACTACTCTAGCTGTGGCACTCTCAGCGCTGCCATGTTCACTGATAAGACTCTCACGAGACAATAAAAATGACGATGCCATACTCTCTTGGGGCTCAACCTATTTCCGGCAGCCTTTTGCTGATAGCACACTTCTGCCCACTTTCTCGGATTTCCCCATAATTTGAGCTATATCTGCTTGTCGTTGTTGCTGAAATGCACAGTGCTGGGCACTGATTGAGCTCCTAGAGCCATCTAGGCTCGGACCGAGCTGTAGAAATTCATTCACCTTCCGATTAATGTAAATACATCCAGTACATTGTGGTCTGCTAGAGCCAGGCTTAGCTTAAGGAAAGCCAGCTGTTGTAATAGAAAATGCACCGGTGGCAACAATTCCTGCTGGCTGCTAATGGTGGAAAAATTGCAGAGAGATGTGTCATCCTCGGTATGTCGTCCAACCAAGAGGCAGTGGTAGGCAGAAAACAAGGTTTGCTCACTGCTGCTGCTGCTACTGCTGCCCACCGGACCTTGTGTCAGGTGGGCTGGCCCGGGACAAAAAGCTGCTGCTGCAGACAGACTGTTGTTAGCCGGTGGAAGCCAGGATCTGCCGCATTGGATTGTGAGGGGGGGGGAGGATTGCTGCCCATCCTGTTGCCTTGGCGCTAGGGGCCACGGCCGTCGGAAGAAGAAAGGCAGATCCGGAGGGTCAACGAGGCAGCCGTTGCCTGAGTGACATCTTTATTCTGAGCCGGCAGGGCTGAGGCAGCCAGTGTGCCAGGGCTTGCTGACACAAATTTGCCATTAATGGCGGAGCACTCACCTGGGCATGTCGGGCCACAAGCACTCAGCTTTCAAGACTCAAAACTGGTTCTGCATGAGGCAGCAATCTAAAGCAGCAGCAGCAGTCAGAAGAAGCAGCAAATTCCTGTGCAGTCGGAACAGCAGCAATCAATCGAAGCGATCAAGTGCCTTCACACTTGCACGCAATGTAGCCCAATGGGTTAAGGTGTTCGCTGCTGACAATTGGCACACTTGTTCACACAGAGCAGCCCTTGCTAATCGGAAATGCGAGTCGTGGTCACACTTTTATGTGCTGATGCCTTGGCAGCTGCCTAGAAGCTGCCGAAGGCAAAGCTGCCAGTGGAGGATGAAGCAAGCCGACCACCTGGTCCTCGGCTGCATTGTCCACTCGCCGGTGCCTCACGCGAGCCAAGTTCTTGAATTTGTAAGAATGATGAGGCTCATGCCTAGGAATACAGAATGACAACGATGTGCAACGTGGCGGCAGTCGTGCATAGCGCGACTGGACCGGATGTGTCAGCGGCAGATTGCCCATACTCTCTGCAAACGTGTAACTTGAACTCGAGCAGTGCCTATAGCCACATATGAAATGGCGATTTGCTCAGCTGGCAAGGATGGCGCCACTGCTACATCCCCATCATACTCTCGAGCAGCCGCTTCCTCTCCTGAAGCAGCCTTGCTGGTCAAGGCGAATACTATACATTGTGTGAGCAATTCATTTGTATAGCGCCCAGAGGGAATCCGATCTCTATCCGGGCAGTTCACATGTGCCTCGAGGCTCGAGCCCATGACCCTGGTCATTAGAGGTGAGCACCTTTCCCCGTAGGCAGCAGATAGAAGCCTCTTTCGGGTCTGGTGACGAGATCTGGCTGGTTCTAAAGAAAGGGAGCACGAACATTATATGCAAGTTCCTTGCCATTTTGAATTGCCTGCTTTATGGCTCTTGGAAGTCACCTGGCTTTGAAGGCGTATGCTGCTCAAAGCCAGCTGCAGATAGATTTGCCCAGTCAGTAGGGAATTCTAAACTTCCATGTTATTGTAGGGCCATTGCTAAGATTAGGCCAGTGGACTGGCCAGACTTTGACCTTGCTAGAGGCAGCAAATAGTAAGTTTGAGAGGGCAGCTTTGGTATGTTACAATGGGGGGCCCAAGGTACTTTTAGCTTTCTCCTGATGCCCGATGGTACTGCGCAAGTGCATTGTGCTGGCACCTAGCTTTGCATGCAGAGTTGATCAATGGCTGTCTCCCGAAATCATGCGTAGCACCTGGTGTTTCTTGGCAAGTGGTTGCAAATGTACTCAAGATTACTAGAAGCAGTATGTACGTATATTTCGGAGCAACATGACCTCTTGTTCCATGACATTGCTTGCAGAGGTGAAATCAGGGGGTGGTAGGCTGGCAGCTGCCACCCCTAGCCTGGTAGGTGGGAGCCGAGTCTGACACCATGTCGGGCGGCTGGTCTCTTGGCCTGGGTGTCATTTCGACCAATTTTCCCATGCTGTAGGTGCTGGGGGTGACCCCTCTTTACGGAGGGCTCCAGTCCCCAGACCCCTGTGCCAACCCGAGCACTCCAATCCTGGCTTCACCTCTGATTGAATGGATTCAAGCGATAACAAAGTGGGCTCAAGTGCATGCGATATGGTTTTCATTTTGATTCAACGCTACTTAGAGGCCGGATGATGGGCAAAACAGGAGTCCTTGCTTTGCCACTGCACCTGCTCAAGGGGTACTGCTACAAAGCTCACGATTGAATGCCAGTACCCAACCGTACCAGAGGACGGTCCTAACCCCTCGATCGTTACCACAGGACATGCCGGACTACATGCTGCCCGGACATGCCCTTCAGCCCCCACGATTTACTGCCTGGTAAAGTTTGGCCATCTACTTGACTGAAATCCGGATAAGCTCGTGGTGCTGCAATGACTAAAGCTTGCAGCTGTAAATAGAAGTGAACATCCGGGTGCTTTAGACCAAAGTAGGGCATTTATATAGCAGCTGACAGGAGCACTGGAAGCAAAAACAAACTAAAATGGCTCCAGCTCAGCCGCTCCCCCTGCACTTGCCATGGCGACGGAGCAACTCGGTGGCCAATCAAAGGAATAGTGAACAGATGGCAGGGCTTCTAGCATTAATGGTCAAATCAATCGTTTTTTTGCACACAGCCAAGTTACCTGACAATACAAGCATCCGGCTCAGCTAACCACTACTGGAGAGCTACAAATGGTTTGGTGTTGGAGCTGACTTACACATACAGAATTAATCTCGATCGGGTGTCGGGAAAGCAAAGCTTTCACTTAAGTGGTCAGGGCAAACTGATTCCTACCAAATTGCTGAAGCATGAATATTCTTACCCCGTTCAAGTGCACGCAGGTGCAAATGCTTCGTGTGGAAGCACTTTCTTGGCAGCTAACTATTGCTTGCCTTTTTATGATTTCCTAAATTCCGTTATTTTTCACGGATTTTACATGTCATCATCTGGTACTTTACACAATGCATTGTATTTCAACATTGAGTGTCACAAGGAAGAAGAATGACGGGGTCGAGAAGAGTGACGGAAAATGCACAGAACAGACAACAATAAAATGCATTCGTATAGCACCCCAAGAGAACTTTATCTCTATTCAGGTGCTTCACATATACCACAAGGCTCGACCCCACAACCTTGGCCAGACCTTGGTCGGGCGAGCGCACCTTAACCGCTGGGCCAAATCAGTGCGACAAGGCAACAGAGACACTGTTAGAAGCATGGAAATGGATGCCCGTGCCGCAAACCCACACACCCTCGCCTCCCCCACAGGCAAGTTAGTGTGCTCGTATGCATGCACACCGCCGCGCACGAGCAGACGCGCGCGCACGCACTTACACACAGACGCGCACGCGCACGCGCACACATTCACACACCCACGTGCACTCACACGCACACACACAAGCATTCACACCTACTAACAGACATACGAGCACACATAGCCACCGAAGAAACCAGACATTCAAGCCCACACACGTGCAGATAGAGGTAGAGATAGAGGAGAAGATAGGCAGAGGCAGAGAGAGATAGGCATTAAGATCAAGAGGAGATACAAGAAAAGATTATGGAAAAGACGAACCTGACTAGTCTGTGAACACGTGGGCGAGCACTTGCGTGTACAATCGCACTTTGCGACCGTAGAAGAGCCGAGTTAAGAAGTGAGTGCGATCGCCTGTGAGAGCATGCCTCAGGGTTTCCGGTGGGTAGTTCCTGCTTTGGGTAGCCTCTTTGCCGACACTACATTAGACTTCGGTGGATATGCTTCACGAAAAGCAGACCATTAGTAGAGGTTAGCCGATCAGGAATGTGCATCTTTCGAGTGTCTCAGAAAAGCGAGGAAATACTGCTGAGGTGTGGAAGGACTTTAAACAGGCTGCTCCTGGGTCTGAGCCCAGGAGATAAGGTGATCGCTCTTTAGGTCCCGGGTTGTGGCTTTGAGTCTTGCAGTGGGTGAGCCTTTATTGACCATTGCAAGTGGTTGTGATAGCTGTTAGGGCTCTTCTGCTGCTACATAAATGTGGCTGTTGAATCAGCTAACCTTGAAATTACCTGCCCTCAGTAGAAGGAGCAGAACCACATAAGAGGGGGGCCGATTAGTACCAGTGCAGATAGGCTTTACTTGATCCGAGATTGAGATGAAAGGCTAGATATCTGCAATAGCAAGAGCGGCTAATATTGATCTGCTTGTTCGGGTAGCAGTTACAGAAGATATGCAAGACGAGCTAGGGGCACTGACCCGGTCTACTATTTCCCCACCCCTGCACAATCCAGATGCCGGCGAGCTGAATGCTTTCCCTTCGTCCTTTCAGTAGTGAGTGTCCAGGTAGCAATAGGTAGACCCTGGGTTATCAAGAACACAGCATAGAGGAGCTAGGCAGCGACGGCTAGCTGTATCTTGGCGATCGTGCAGGGGGGTTAAGGGACAGGGTAGGGGTGCTCCAAAGCTTTTGAATCTTGGGAATTGTGTGATTGCTCCACTATGCTCACAGCCGATGCGACACGAGCAATATCCACTGCAATCACAAATGTGGTACTACGTTGAGCACACGTAAGTGGAGTAGTGGGGGGGGGGGGGCTTGGGATTTCTTTGGCTGCCGCAGCTGCTTTATCTATTGGCCAAACTGGCAATGGCTGCTTGTTGCCTGAATGCTGTGAAGTGGATCGCCATGCCGTGCCTCAGTTCTTCCAGGAAAACCATAAATCGTGTGCTGAAGGGCCATGCTTAGCGATGAGCCACTCGATTGACAGCATCAAGTTCCTGCTTGTTTGCCAAGCTTCCCTAGAATAGCCTATCCCAACCTAGAAGCAGCCATATTGACGTCACAGCCTCGTCAGGCGACCATAGTGCGATAAGCTTGGATGAGATATTAGCAGGTATGAGTCTACAGCGTGCCTGCCGACGGAGACCTGTTTGTTGCTAACACAGTACCATGTGCGCTAGCAAAGCCCACCTCAGACCAGGAAGACGAAGTGGAAGCATGGGTAATGCCATTCCATCCTATGACAAGCCGAGTAGCTGGCATGTCATTAATAATAATAATAATAATAATAGTAATAATAAGGCACTTGATAAAGCACCCTTAGAGAACTCAATCTCTTTCTAGGCGCTTTACATTTTCTGCAAAGGCAATTTGCAAGAAACCACTAATCTCACCATTTAATTTGAAGAATCGCCATTATGCCAGTGGGGAGACCCTCTCAAACCTGCCCCACAGGCTAGCAGGTGGCCAGAAAGTACCATACACCGGTTAATAATAATAATAATAATACACTTGATAAAGTTCCCTCAGAGAACTCAATCTCTTTCTAGGCGCTTTACATTTGCTGCAAAGGGAACCGCGATCGAATGATGAGTGGTATCGTGCTTAATAAAAAAAAACATGAATAACATGGTTAGGGGTGACATGCACAGGGTCAGCATGCAAGTGTGGTTAGTGGCAGCATGCACAGTGTCAGCATGCGTAAGCACATTAAGAACAAATCACAGGGACCCACTAAATGCGGTCCTAAATAGGTGTTTTTAAGCTCTTTTTAAATGTAGTCAAGTCAGGGGATGTCGTGATGCAAGTCGGGAGTGAGTTCCAGGCTTTGGGAGCATACATACTAAATGCACGGTCTCCAAAGAATTTGAGGTTTGTACGAGGTATTGGTAAACTGTTGGAATCTGAAAAGCAGGTGGTACGATGCTTAGCCTGGTGGGAGAGTAGATCTGAGCGACAGGCTGGAGCCAAAGAATGAAGTGACCTAAAATGAGAGACAAAACCTTGAAATCGATCCGTTGCTTGACTGGTAGCCAGTGCAGGTCGGCGAGAAGTGGTGTGATGTGGCAACTGCGACGCTCACGACAGACAAGCCTAGCTGCAGAGTTTTGCACCAGCTGTAGTTGCCTGATTGCACATGCTGTTTAGGCTAGCGAGCAGTTAGTTACACAAGTGAAGACCGCATGGACCAACTAAGATGTGGTTCTAGCCAACTCAAGCCTTGTATTTGCCCAAGTTCGCGAGTCGCATTCTATTTACTAGCCTGCTCAGAACGCTTGGGCCTGTGAGAGAGCTCATCCTGAATATCGTATTCTTGTGAGGCTTGGCAATGGTAAACAGCTGCTGCCCACTTTAGTAGCAACATATGCAGCATCCTGACACAAGCAGCTGGTCAGGATGTGATCTAAACATTGTTGGAGCTCCTAAGCAACCAACTGAGCATTTGATGAGCAAGCTGATCAGCAAGGCTGGGCAGAAGCTGAGGTTTTTTCTTGAAGATTCTACCAAATGACGTCTGCATTCGGCTAAGGACAGCTGACGACTGCTAATGCCCAGTGCATATATGGTTTGTATATTCGTTCTATTTCGACCAAAATGCAAGGCCAAGCAAGCAGGGAGCAAGCCAGCATATCGCCACAGAGTAAGAAAAATAGGCTTTTTGCTGGTCCTAATTCAATGCATAGAAGTACCCTACAGAACACAGCAGAGCCTATAGAAACCATGCTTACAAGCAGTGGGTCATTAAGAGGAGCTGCCCTGTGCCCGAACCTATGCTGTGCTCTGCTTGTTTGCCATGAAGTGTTTGCTCAAGCTGCCAAGATTGCCAGGTTAGAATTTAGTGTCAGCTCCTGTAGTCTGTGCTCTGACTCTCGACATCAGGCTGGCATTCTATGTACTGCATGGAGACCCACTCTACATGGTTCAAGCTCGTGCAAGGCTTCTTCATTCTGAACCAACCCGGAGCTTCAAGTTACACCTGGGACAGCCTTCTTAATTTGGAGACTGGGGTTCTACGGCGATCGAGGGGCGGCTCCTTATTTTGGATGTGGGGCTGTTATTTCGGATATAGGTGGATAAACAGCAGCAGGGTATGCACTAAGTTTAGTAGTGGGCCGGCCAGCTGGTGCCAGCAGGACTTCCAAGTTCCGGCAACGACGGTGGAACAGATCCTGTTTGGGCTGACTCGTCTGGTTTATGAGCAGGTATTATATTACCAGCTGCCTAACCATTTCAGTCGAGCAGTTTGCTGCAGCTAATTGGGCTCCTGATCGAGGGATATCGGTTTGAGGATAAAGCAATCCAACGATCAGGTATAGCCTACCAGCACACTGTGCAGGTTTTTCCAACACACTATGCTACTCATCTTTGAGAGATCTCTCGGTGCGAATTATGCAGTGAGCCGTGATGGCACACTAGGTATGGCAGTTGGTTTTCACGACCTTGGTCCCGAGGTCGTGGGTTTGAATCCTTCGGTGGGCGATCCCTTGTTGCAGCTGCAAGCAGTAGTGGTGGTGGTGATAGCCATAAAGCCTCTCCTGTCGCTATGCAAATTTGGCTGTTGTATCAGGTAGTATGTGCTCCACTACATCCAGCTAGTCGCCCACGCCATTGATAAGCACGTAGAACTAGCCGAGATAGTTCTTCATATCTGCTTGGGGGGGGGGTCACGGATGGCTTTTCGACTCCACCACAGGCCCACCTGTCCACTTGGTTTACCTGTCATTAGCCGATCGCAGAAGGGCCGATGACACATTAGGGGCATTCGGATGATTTCTGGCTAAGCATAGAGAGGCTCCATCTCTTGAGCTCGGTCATCAAGGATACAATGGTATAAAAAAGTACTAGCTGATTTAACAGCCTCTTTTGCATAGCGACAGAAGAGCCTTTACGGTTATCGCCACTGCTTGCCACTGCGATAAAGAATCGCTCATCGCATGATTCGAACTCACGGCCTCGGGACCGAGGTCGTGGGTTGTAGCTTTTGGGCAAGCATTTATTATGGCACGATAGCACAGTAGTTCTTGTACTGCTGCTGCTCAGACATGGGTGCTTATGCCATAGAACCACGGCCAAGCCAACCTGATAATGTGACTCCCGTGTGTAGGCTTGATGAAGGCCAATGGAAAACAAGGAGAACCCAAAGTGTATTTGCCTGTTACCCAGCCTACCAATGATTGGTTTCCTTTGGGAAACTCAGCAACTGGCCCTCAACTTGGATTAATCCTGGCTGTGCCGATGCTCAGAGTGCACTGGGGCTGACAACTTAAGCCATGCACCTCTCTTGTACGTAAACTACTGCATGCAAACTAGCAAGACCAGTGGTTCACAGTCTTACCAATTATTCTTTAGGTGAATATGCTTACAACATTGCTGCTGCACAATAAGCATTTATACCAGCAGCCGTAAGAAAACTGGCCAGCATCGACTTCATACCAGGTATGTCAGGCTCCCCCCCCCCGTGTGGCTTAAGAGGATTCTTCAGCTTTAGCGGTAGTACACCTGTACCTGTCAGCTGCTTGCCAATACGCTTGGCTTGACAGTTCCACCAGGCAAGGCTGGAAGTGATCTTAGAGCCAAACAGAAAGTTGGAGCACGAAGGAGGAGCGAGCGTCGGTGCACAATTTTATATGCCGATTGGTGCGATGTGCCACTAACCGCACTTGCATGCTGAACCTATGCATGCCACCCCTAACCATGTTATTCATGTTGCTTATCAAGCATGATATTACTCATCATTCAATCGCGTTTCCCTTTCCAGCAAATGTAAAGCACCTAGAAAGAGATTGAGTTCTCTGAGGGCACTTAATCAAGTGCATTATTATTATTATAAAATAAATAAATAAATCCTAGCTGATTAAACAGCCTCTTTTTGTATAGCGACAGAAGAGCCTTTACGGCTATCACCACCGCTTGCAGTGGCGATAAAGGATCGCCCCACCGCAGGAATCGAACCCACGACCTCGGGACCGAGGCCCTGAAAGCAACCGCCTTACCTAGTGTACCATCACGGCTCACGGGTCCTTTTTTGTTCCTGTGTGTTATTCGTCTGTACCTGTGTACGACTCACTGCATGTTAATTACAAATAGTGCTAATAACTGGCATCCCAGAGTGTCTTTTTCTGTGCTTTTGAAATTTTGTTTAAACATGATAATGTTCAAGCAATTACCCTGGACTACTGCTTCTCTTGCAGAAGCACCTGGATAGACATTTACGTAGTTCCCATAGGCCACTAGATCAATGAATTAACACTATTATTATTATTAATAATATTATTAATATTATTATTATTATTATTGTTATTATAGTCTCATCTGGCGATAACTGACGGCTTGGTAAGAGTCATTAAAATTGAGCCTGCTTTTTTACAGGAGGGTCACTATTTTTATACCTGAATGCTCACATCTACCGAGAGCCAAGTCGGAGCCATCTAGAGACATTAAAGCACCATTGCCAGAGTTCTGCCAGCTTAAGGTATGAAAAGTCCTTATACCACAATGGAAAATGCTACATCATAATGCTGGTCAGTTGGCTGATTAGTGTCTGCTGCCTGCTGTCAAAGCATTTTTCAACAGCAGTAGAACAAACTTGTCAATTCATAAATAGTCTACTGCTTCCTGAATTTGATAGAGACTTTCCAGAGGTAAAATGTGTGTTTACGATTGAGTATCCTGGCGGCCCAGTGGGCTCAACGGTATACTCCAAGAACGGCTGGTTCTAGTAGGACTTATGATAATAATAACACTAAATATTTTAAGAAGTGAGTGGCACCCTTAGAGCACCGAATCTACTTCTAGGCACTAGCAGTTTACATATAGAGTTATTAACCTGGCTGATCTCACCACTCCTGTTGAAATTCGAGAAGATGGCTACTGGATCTGGCTGTAATTACGATATACAAATCAGAACCGCCAACACAATGAAGTCCCGCTTTCGGACCGTAGTACCCGCCTTTAGTGGCAACAATTTTGACTTCTGCATCGTCAACATCTTTTCCATCTTTCCTATTCAGGTGCTGTCATATTTATATACTTTCAGACTGCCGGAGCGCTGTTAAAATATAGCCTCCGATTCGAAGAAATTTATATTGAGTTACATTTTACTTGAAAGCACCCCAAAAGACAATGTAATTCAGATAAATATGTTTTAAATAAAAAGTATATCTCCTTACATCTAGATAAACTGCATTAAAAGAGAAAAACATGCTGACTACCAATGCGAGCCCTACTAGTTCTTCTAGAACGCTTCATTGAATTATATATAGTTTTATGAATCCGTTAGTCTTGACTCATGAAACTCAATCATTAGTCTATCAGTGTGCATGTACATGCTTACGCTGTGCCTTCTGCTTGCGGATGTTACCACCAATAATTTGGTAACGCTGTCTGTACAGCATCTGTAAAGTGCCTAGAGAGAGATTCAGTTCTCTAAGGGTGCTACACAAAAGTGTTATTTTTATTATTAGCATAGTTAATAATAATAATAATAACAATTCACTTGATAAAACGCCCTCAGAGAACTTAATCTCACTCTAGGCCATTTACATTTGCTGTAAAGTGAAATGCCATTGAATGGTAAGTAAAATCATGCTTGAAAAAAATAAACGAAATGAATAATATGGTTAGGGGTGACATGCACAGGGTCAGCATGCAAATGTGGTTAGTGGTAGCATGCACAGTGTCAGCACGCATAAGCACATCAAGGACGAATCACAGGGACCCACTAAATGCTGTCCTAAATAGATGTGATTTTAGGTTCCTTTTAAATGTGGTCAGGTCAGGGGATGTTCTGACGCAGGTCGGGAAGGAGTTCCAGGCTTTGGGAGCATATGAACTAAATGCACGGTCTCCAAAGGATTTAAGGTTTGTATGAGGTATTTCTAGACTGTTGGATTCCGAAAAGCAGGTGGTACGATGCTTGGCCTGATGGGGTAGTATATCTGACAGATAGGCTGGAACCATAGAATGAAGGGACCTAAAAGTGAGCGACAAAACCTTGAAGTCAATCCGTTGCCTCACTGGTAGCCAGTGCAGGTCGGCGAGAAGTGGAGTAATGTGGCAACTGCGACGCTCACGACAGACAAGCCCAGCTGCAGAGTTTTGCACCAGCTGCAATCGCCTGATCGCACATGCTGGTAGGCCAGTAAGCAGTGAGTTGCAGAAGTCGAGACGGGATGTCACGAATGCATGGACCAACTTGGACGTGGTATCTTTATCTAAACAAGCTGAATTGTTATAGTTGAATTAGTAGAAAGCATTCAGACGAAACAAGCGAGACTTGCTCTTTCCAAGTAAAACGTTACTTTGGCAGAGCTTTTTTGCATCCAAACCATAGAAGAGAAATTCTGATATCTCCTGGAGAGAGAGAGAGAAAGAGAGAGAGAGAGAGAGAGAGAGAGAGAGAGAGAGAGAGAGAGAGAGAGAGAGAGAGAGAGAGAGAGAGAGAGAGAGAGAGAAGAGAGAGAGAGAGAGAGAGAGAGAGAGAGAGAGAGAGAGAGAGAGAGAGAGAGAGAGAGAGAGAGAGAGAGAGAGAGAGAGAGAGAGAGAGAGAGAGAGAGAGAGAGAGAAAGAGAGAGAGAGAGAGAGAGAGAGAGAGAGAGAGAGAGAGAGAGAGAGAGAGAGAGAAAGAGAGAGAGATAAACAAAGGCTCGAGGGGGAGTTTACGAGATCGAAGAAAAAAGACGGCTCGCGAAGACAGTACAGCAGTCAGCGAAACTCTGAGTCATCGCTGAATAACTTGGGAGTCGGCTCTATCTATCAAGATCATGTGCACGGACTAAGTCATGGTGCTCGCAACCCGACTGGCTGGCCGTCTTGCATCACCCTACATATATATAACCTTTTCGCATTACAGCTTAATTTGGTCCGGTGGTAACTGCCAAGGACAAACGGTGTGTGAGATGTCTTGCAGTCTCGTCGTTGGAGCACGTTCTATCAGATTGCAAGAGTCATTGCGGACATCATGCAGACGGAGATACAATCGGGTGCTAGCTGTTCAAAGGAAGCTGACGGTAGAAGCGAACAAAATGGAGCATGATTAGAACGAGATAGTCCTCACGGCTTAACAGGTGCTACTCGGCGGGAAACGATGGACGGCTTACCGCTAGTATCGACCAGGAAAAGAAGACCGGATTTGTGAATTGTGGTCAATTGAAGCTCGTTGCTGAAGTAGAGTGGCAGGAATTCAGGGGCGGAGCCGGAGTTTTCAGATCGGGGCAAGGTCAGAATTTTCAGGCTGAGGGGAAGGTACGCTGCTTCTGCCCCTTGGGCCTGGGAAAATTTGCCCCCAGGCTATACGTGTGTCCCTCTGTCCATGGGCTGGGGGAAAATTGCCCCTTGCCTCCATGGCTCCGTCTTTGCAGGTAGTAGAAGAACTTCTTTGTGTGATTTCTTAACTCCTTTCTAAAGATACCGCTAATGAATCGGACTGTGGATATTTTTATGAGGTAAAAACCCGTACAAACCATGATTTCTGGTGAGCGGACTGATCCTTTGAAAGAAAATGTGGAGGCGACGCACGAAAGTAAGGTTAGCCGAAACGACCCCGTAAGGAGTGAGCAGAGCGGTACAAAAGTTACGGAGGTGGAGATGCGAGCTATTTAATATTCAAGTTCGTGCTCGATGTTGCCGCTAGATCAACCGTCTCTTTCCTTGGTCGAATCGGCACAGGGGTAATTGCCTGCAGCAATCAGTCAAAGAAGTAGATCGTACCTAGAGCGGCCAAAGCAGCTAGCGATTGGATGTGGTCGAAACACGAGAGCGTGTCGTATGGAGAATTTGGTTTTTAGTCGGCAATCTACGACTAAATGTGAAATGTGGACCCTTACATTGGGAGGAATGTTCAGACGGTTGACAGTGAGTACCATCTCCACTCGCCCAGAGTCTCGAATGGTCAACGTTTTCGTTTACCAGTGTAGCATTGAGTCACCAGGACAAGGTGTCCGGCCATCGCGATAGTTTCTTTTGCTGTGACTACTAACGTGGGTGTTTTATTTTTTTCTTAGCGGCCATCCACTAGTCCGCGAGTGTCTGACGGTTTCCCTCGCTGTTTCGGCTACTGCTACTGGGTTTCCGCTTTACTTCCTCGAGACGTCTGCACGCCAGTCGAGCTTCGTTCGGCCAGGCAACCGGTTGATTGTGCTTGCTGGCCTGGCGCGAGGCGAATAGGACGGCAGTGAAACGGGCCGAAACTTCTCTTGCAGCTTCGGCTTGCAGCTGAAGACCGGAAGGTCAGCTGTAGACGTCTGCTGCGACACGGGAGGTATTTTGTATGCTTTCTTCTTTCTTCTTCCTCTCGCAATGACGAACAACAGAAGCAAAGCCCGCGTCATAACAAAGTTGAACTAGTAGTACTGCTAATAATTTCACAAGCTTTTGGTGCGCACCTGACGCCAGAGCGTAGTTGTTCAGGAGAGTTGCTTACAGTGTAGCCCACGCTTAAGAATCTGAGGACAAAATTGCGATCTATGAAGTACCCGGGAGACGGGGAGGAGGTGCTACACAAATACTGTGGCCACCGATCTTGATGCCAACATTTTCGCCGTAACCAAAAAATGTTGCGCTTCAGTAGAAAGCATAGGTTCTGCGTTGCTATAGCTACCCTATTAGAATGAATAGGAAAATTGTTTGCTTGGTTAGCGCACGAACAAGTCAAGGAATCAACGAGTCCCTGATTAGCTACCAACAGATCAGAAGTAGTTGCTGTCAGTACACGAGAACGATCGGACGGCTCCTTTTTCCTTGAGACTCACGAAAATGACTGACCACAGCTTCGAAAGGCGGGCTAGTTTAGCTGATCCGCATGAGGCATTTCAGCTGCTGCTATTCAACGTTTGAAATGGACCTGATAGGGTATCTGATGATTCAATAAAGATGTAGATATTGCCTAAGAGGCCTTATAGGTAGAAGGGAGCCTATATTCTTCACTTACGCATCACTTAAGGGTAGAAAGATAAGGTACGCCAGCCATCGCCAGCCAAGTTGGCAGACCCCTACATATTCCTTGTGTCTATTGTCCGTACAAAGGACAGGCAGCTATTATTTTGAATTGCACACATGAATCAAAGACAATAATCCGAAATGAAAAATCGTGAATAACTGTGAGCCATTCAAAAAGTCAATGGCACCGTGAATTTGTTACTCAGTTAATTTCATTTGTATCGTTTAAGTTATAAAGTCATTACACTTGGTGGTTACATAAAAACGCTCTGATCGTAAAAGCAGTACCCCTAATAAAGACGTAGGTTTATGAATATTTCGATCATTGAATGGGCCATATATTTTGTACGGGTCGGTGGG
>WPIO01000018.1:1890000-2027500 GCA_009760855.2 Cristatella mucedo | reverse complement strand
ATAGGTCAGTCTACTTGCAAGCGCTGTCTCGGATTTACGGCTACCCGCCTCATTACGATACCTCGAAAGGCTTTCGCATTGCAGTGTACATCCGCCTGTTGTTTTCCACCAAAATTCCCCCTTTATATTCCCACAACCAAAGCAGTTCGGGAACTAGTTATTGCTGCCGCTTGCTAAGATGTGACATAAGCGCACCTAGAGTGCCGGAAGTGCCACGCCTATCGGCGGGTTGTGGGCATTTCGCGAGTACGCCTTAATTAGAATCCACAAACAGCGAACGAGCGTTCGCTCTGGGTTGCGAATACTCGACGAGCACTGTTTTCAGAGGTTTATTGCACGAAACTAGCAAGAACAAGTTAAGCAGTCTGACGAACTTGAAAGCACGGGGCCACTGCGGTGGGGTTAATTCTCAGCCAGAGAAGGAGCCGCCTACGAATGGCGAACCTTCGGCGGTGTCGCCGGCCACAGTATCGGCTTTGAAACACCGTGTCGCAGCGGCTCGTGGGGGGGAGGGCGCGACAGCACCGCCGTTTACGGGCCCATTCTCCGCTGCCGGGTGCGTGCAAAGGGATAAGGCGGCAAATGAGCTAATCCCCTGGTCCGGTGTCTGCGTACGATGCGTACCGAAGAAGGCGAAAACACCACTCGGAACTGCGTTGCCAGACGGTGATTTCGCACGAACCCGATCTTGGCGGTCGCACGCGCGAGGAGGAGGCGGTGGCGGACGCTCGGAGCCGCCGTCTCGGACCTATGAGCCGCTCTCGTGCGTCAGCAGCCGGTGCAGAAAAGAAAGCAAAGACAATTCGGTATTTTGCGCAGCCATCGTTCGTTCGAAAATCCGCGTCGTTTACGGTTCCTGGTCACGCCTGTCATCTATGCGAGTGAACGACGAAGCCGACGTCAGAGCCTCCGACTCAGCTCCATCTGGCGCTTGTTGGGAAAAGCCGCCTGAGCCGAACCATTGACCTTTCGCAGCGCGTCATACGAGTCGGTCTTTATGTTAATGCGCCGGTTGTTGCGGCAGGGGTCGTCCGTATAGGTGCTGTTGTCTTTCTCGGGATACATAACTCCGTATATCGCATCTACGTGAGGCTTTTCGTTGCCGGCTCTGTATCGGTTATGGCAGCCATCTTGCCGAAGGCGGAGCGTCTTCGGCTGCACCCTACCCAAGACAGCGAAAGCACTTGCCGCGGGAATCCCAAAGTATCGCTTGGCCTTCACCCGAAGCGCGCGGGCGCCGCCGTATACAGCAAAGGCTATCCGTACTTTGTCCGGCACTCGCTGCCAGATTCACACTGGCAGCGACGCATTCCCATCGAACATCGGCCGCGAGGGGTCAACTTTAGGGCACTGCTGTGTCGTTCGCGAACGGAAGTCACCTGGTCTTTACGATGTCAAGGTGGCTAAGTTCGAAAGAATCGTAATCGCGACCGCGGGACCGCTAGCCTAAGCGAAAAGTCAATCGAAACCGGCCACGCGTAGGCTGTTTCGAAGCTAGCGCCTGCGAACGCTCTCTAGAGCCGAGCATTAGGGGGAAGGGGAAGCCGACGCTCGCTGTGGGGGGGGGGGCTCGTTCCACAGCAAGCAGCCGAGGCTTTGTACAGTAGAGGATTGCTGCTTAAACGGCCTCATTTGCTTAGTGGTGGAAGAGCTTAGGCGGCCATCGCCTGCTCCCAGCGGGCAGTCGGTGCTCGTGAGCCAAGGTCAGAGTGAATTTATTTAATGACCGAGGTCGTTGCTCGAGCCCCGGGGCAAGCGTGAAGCGCGTGAATAGAGATTAAGTTCTCTTAGCGCGTTATACAAATGAATTACATGTAATTATATAGAATAAAGGATTGTCTTCAATAGGACTCGAGCCCACCGATACTCGGGTCGTGGAGTTCGAGCACCCGGTCGCTGGGCTAAGGTCCAGAGCGTACGGCAACCAACTGACTTCAAATCGTATAAAAAGGGAAAAGATGAATGGGAGGCAATGCTGAGTCTGGAGACAGACAAGCAAGTAGTAGAGACAGAAAGAGAGAGAGGGGGAGAAAGAGAGAAAGACAGAGACGCAGAGACAGAGACAGAGGGGAGAGAAATATAGTAAGAGACAGAGTTATGTTATGCTAAGGTAATGCTCAATAGTTTTGGCTTTCGAGTGGAGTTCCGGCATCGAGACGCATGCCTTGTAACAACCATTAAAACTAAATTCAGTCCAGTCAGAAGGTCCCGCTAAAGCTCTCGAAGGTGATACCCGTACTGGTACAGAAGGGGGCCACGAGGTCAGCTCCACGTTTTGTAGAAGAAGATTAATATGCGAACGTAATGGGTGTACCTAGTTGTATCTAGTTCCTCAATGCCTAATAGAGAATATTGTAAGGTAGAACAATCCATATTTGAGCTGGAGACATATTCAAATTAGACTTTAATACATTTTGCAATTACAATCTAAATTATCTTCACAATGTATTATGCCAGAGGACCGCGTTTGTTTTCCTCAATTTTCAGGAAATGGCAAAACCTTCAAACAAAGAGCTCCGATAGGACAAGACTCTGAGGTCGCGAGTTCGAATCCTGCTGCTGGTAGGTACTTTCAGCGTTTGATTGACACCTGCTATTAGCACGCTGTCCATAGAAAATCAGAGGTCCTTTTTGGAGCACGATGGCAACTCACGTGGTTTTCCAAAAAGTGCAATACCAAGCTTCAGGGTGAGATTAATCCGCCCGTATATACTTACATACAAGTAAGCATGGTGGCTAGCTGGTCGTAAAACCTAAAAATGCCTACGGATGGCAATCTAGTCGGTTGAAATCAAATGTCAGTCCAGAGTTTCATAATAACTCAAAATGACTGCTAACGTCTAGGAGTCAAGAGAGCTTCAATTAAACATTTCCTAATCCGTATTAGGGGAAGCATAGGGGTTATCTCAACATACATCCTTATAATCTATTTCCGCTCTTCTGAATCCAGTTCATAAAAAGAAAAGGACAACGTTGGGATTTAGCCAATCTATCTGCCACCTTAAAAAGTGTATACTACGACAAAAATCAAATAGGAATTGAGGTTTTTTTAGGCACAGAAGCCGTTGCTAAGAGAGAGTAATTGCCCTGGCAGCTCTGACGGGTATGTCCGCCATTGCTTGTTGTACTATGATCAAGCCTAAGCCAACGTTTAAATCAAAAGTCTACGCTATTTCGACGATTTTACAAAGAGATCATATAATGAAGCATGTTCGTACCTTTTTACGCTAATGATGACAAAAGATGCCCATTACCGATTCATTGAGTCATAGAGTGATCTGAATTATATAGTTATTTTCTAACGAATCTTAAGGATGCACAGAGCCAGGCCATGCTTGCATTTTACGGCAGCTAGGTGCACATTCTGGAGGCAATCTAAAAGCTGAACTCGGTATTGGGCATATAGCATGCAGCAAGCAGTGAGGTGTGAAAGCTATATGATATTTAACGACACATAAATTTTCTTTGAAAACCAGCAATGCTTATTGAAAGGGCTACATGTAAGTGGAGAGATTTTCAAATGAATTAAGTTTTCGCATTGAGAGTTCGAGAGAAATGTAAAAGAAAGGAGAGAGAGAGAGAGAGAGAGAGAGAGAGAGAGAGAGAGAGAGAGAGAGAGAGAGAGCGATAGCCAAGTCGTTTGGTTACCTACCTGGAATCTGAGCCAACTGCTTGGTAGATCTGTTGCTTTTCAACGTCAGCAGCAATGTGAAAACTGCCGGTGGCTCCGGTCGAACCCAAAGGAATCTGAGAAAGAGCGAATGAGACAATCCGGTAACAGCTGCTATGTGCCACAGGAGTGCACGGCAATGAAGCATTGCTCGGATTTTGATTTGTTCGCTGCGAGCTGAGTCGACTAATGGCTAGCGAACCAGGTGAGTTCATTTGTCAGTCAATGGCGAGCAAATGTCTCCCCTGTGCGATCAAAAGCAGCTGCATTACCACTGAGGCTGACACGACTAAGCAGAAATTCACTGGCATTGGTGCAGAAAGGGAGTGACTACACGAGCCTGTCTCGGAGGTCCGGCCACATTCGACAGGAAATGATTGAGCAACAAGTGAAGCATGACATAGGCACTATGTAACTCTATTAGGTCGATTACACGTTCCAAGCCCACCGTCCTAGACAACGCTGGATATACATGTGACAAATGGCACCCGCAACGCCTGCCGCAGCTGAATTTTGGAGGGGAAATCGATTAAGGGTGTACTGTTTCACGACCTATCCATTTGCAGCAGTTTTTCATAACAAATCAGTTGGTCGTAGCAATCCAAGCGAACACCCATTTTCAGGATAACTAGAGCTTTTCATTTTTGTTGCTTTACAGTCGCTTTCTAGATTGTCTTCGACGAATTAAAATCTATCATTTTTTAACAGTTCAAGTCAAACATGCATACATATCTTCATCTATAAGCAAAATGTTTAGCGAAACATACTTGAATCTGTCCAATCGACATTAGGTACCTTGAATACCTTGAAATGCTGTCTTTTATCAATTTGGTCTTCAATGTAAGATAATTTCCTTCTGACCCAGCAATTCAAAGTCTGTTAGCTAACGCGTGATCTCAGAAAGTCGCACATTAATTCTAATGATATCCACGAAGCGTTTAAATACGTTCAAAGAGAATCAAATCTTTCGTTGGGAACTTCATCCATGCTAGGAACGAAGCATGTCAAGGATTGCTAAAACATAAAAAATGTTTGCACGAATTTGCACACAAAGGACGATTAGTGCGGACAAAGGAAACTCTGTAAGAAACAGGCAGATTTTTACCTTCTTTTTGAATTCCATCAACAATGGCACCTCCGCCACCGCTGGGACATCGGAGCAAGGGAGAAGTCCGTAATAATAACAACAACAACGCAAATTAAGGTAATAGCAAGTCGCTTGTATAGAGCTTTTAGAGAAACTAAATCTCTACCAAGCTAGTTGCAAGAGAATCTATATCCGCGGAGCAATTACATGCGAGGTAGGACGCTTAGAACAGCATGCAAAAGCCTAAAAGAAGCCGCCCAGGGCCGCCGGCTAACAGGACATGTGGTCAGTAGTGTGCAGCGAATGGCACACTGCTAAGCACGAGCGGCACAGGAGTAAAAAAGCCAGGTTCGCTGCGGCTCACGTAAAGCTAGGGGAAACAGTTGCGTCTTAAGCTGAGCCTTAAATGACGCCAAGCCAACCCAGGTAGTTTCCAGAAGCAGGAAGTGATCTCCGGACTTTCCGTGCACGCGAGCTTAGTGCCCGAACGAAAGAGGAGTTTAGTTTAGTTCGAGGAACGACGAGTAGGTCGGAGGCCGAGGAGGAGGAGCTGCTGGTGCCAGAGTACCCTTGTGGAGCAAGAGGTCAGAGAGACACACCAAAGCTGGTGCAGGCTAGTGAAATGAGCATAGCGGTGTCGTCAGCTATAGGTGGGTGATTAGCCGATTTGGCCAGGCTTCGTTCGCGGTAAATTAGTCGTGGGTGTCGTCAAGAATGATTTAATATGAGAGTTCATTGCATAATGAACGGGCATTGCGCGGTACAATTTAAAGAGTGGCCCTCGGGCTTTATAAGGCTTTGTTGGGTCCGCTGTACCGTGGGAGCGTAAGACAATTGCGGAAGTCGACGGAGAACAGCAGACTCAATAATACACTCAGAGATTCGCCGTAGGCAGGATCAGTTATGACCATCGTGGGCTATCACGTGAGTTCCTGCACTTGCTAATACAGTGCCTGCCTAATTGTTGGTTCTTTTTTTGCTGGGCTCAACTGTGTGCACAAACTTTACAGGCTTGATGGCTATCAAGGTAGAAGAACTCATCGCAGCGCTTGATCGAGACCGTTCTAGGTGGTCTGAAACGATGCAAGAAATAGTGGAGATGCGTCCCTTACTCCTACTTTTACTTCGTCCGGCTTTCCTACCAGACATACCGAATTCACGAACCCTGGCAAAGGCAGCGGCATCCAGGATAGGCTTGCACGATATTACCGACGACGTATGGACGCCGAGAGCTAACGAAGGTGCAATGCCAGATGGCTGGGGGCCGGAATACTTACCGACTTACGGTGTTGGGCGCCTAAGTAGCGCTAAGACGTCAGTGGTATGATTGCACATGCCGATCTGGAAGTGGGCGCGAACAGCAAGCATTTAATTCCCACAAGCACACAATTTCTTATGCGGTTTCGAAAAATCAGACAAGCTTTTCGCATGTCCTTTCCGTCTCAAGTTCTGAGCTCGACGTTTGTCAGTATTGGGGTGTTCGAAAAAGTCTTCTCCATCAGAATACGCGAGTCGCTCTAGATAAGCCGGAAGCTGAAGATTCGGACTTTGAATGCGTTTTAGAAAATTCTCAATCAGAAGAGTTCAATCGTCCCGGCTTCCTGGAGTCACTGACAGACATGAACCTAATTTAGGGGTGCTTATTTGAGACGCTCGTCAGAGGCAAGTTTTTCACGTCCGCTCAAAAGTCAGCTGTTCCCAGACAAAGGAACCAATGACTAATTTCTCTTCGTGCGCATGATTTGTGGTGGCAATGAGTACTCGTTAGGATAGGATCGCAACATTACTTGCGAGCAGTTACTATTGACCTGAAAGCACACAAATTGGTCATCTGTTCAAATTAGGCAAGGCCAAAGGCCATTTTCTAGCCAACCCATGCCGAAAGGTTCAGCACAATTTTGCATGTGAACAGCCAGCGCTTCAATGTGCCGCATCATTTTCTCTTCCTCAATCGTCTGACCAGTTATCTACACAAAAATGTCTCCAAATAAAGTATCAACTGATTTAGCAGCCTATTTTGTATAGCGAAAGAAGAGCCTTTACGGCTATGACCATCGCTTGCAGCGGTGATAAAGGATCACCCACCGAAGTATTCGAACCCACGACTTCGACCGAGGTCATGACGAGCAACCGCCCTACCTAGCGTGTCATCCAACAGCGTGCTCTCGCAAAGAAGTGAAAGCATTCTTGTGCATTAAGCAATGGCACACATAGTGTTTCCTAACTTGTCAATAGTACCATTAGAGTGCCCTCTATTCGATTGACGCTGGAATTACCCGACAGAGCTTACTTTTTATCGGTAAAGGCATTTTCGAAGCTTTCGGCAATCGTGTCATATCAACGCAGCCAAGGCAAGGGGGCTATGCTTAAGCCTGACATCTGTTGAGTTAGATTAGCGCTTTCGGTAGGATTTTTATTTCGCTCGCGGACTTCAAATCAAACGTCTGTAAATGCTCGCTCAGGGCTCAGGTTTGAGTCATGCAGTGGGCCATTTTTCATTCAATACTATCCGATTTAACAGCCTCCTTTTGTATAGCGACACAAGAGCCTTAACGGCTATTACCACAGCTTGCAGCAGCAATAAAGGATCGCTCACCGCGGGATTCAAATGCAAGTCCTAGGGATTTAGTTTGTGAAGAGCAACAGCCCTACCTAATGTGCAATCATCACGGCGGTTCTTTGCCCAATGCAATGGTGATACCAGCGAGGGGGGCGGTAGCCGTTAAGGCTCTTCTGCCGCTATACAAACGAGGCTGTTCAATCAGCTAACCTTAATTTTATTTATTTGTTTAACGAGAATGTGAAAACACTATACTTGCTGCAGAACGTTTACTTGAAATTTTTCTTGGGGTTTTTAACATAAAGGTAACAACTCTGTGAGCTTTGGGTTGGGCCCTTGCTGAGCTAGATAAGATACATCAGGTATGCAAACGATTGCTGAGTACGTGCCAGGAAGAAGAACCCTCGAGAGCTTAAAACATCGCAATGCCTAATTTCAATGATAAATTGGCGGCATTGTGGTTGGAGTTATGCAGCGATGTTGTGACTTAGCCTAGTGCTAAGACGCTTGAACTTGGCGATCAAGGTCGTGGGTCCGAGTCCAGCAGAGGGTAATCCTTCACGGCCTATAGCAAGCGGAAGCGATATAAACGTTAAGGCTCTTTTGCCGCTACATACAAGTAGCTGTTGAAGAGCGAGGTGCAGGTGATTTATGCGATAAACGGTAAGCCTGGTGAGTGAGGTCACTTTCCCACAATCTGGTCGATAAGCAGAAGGCGAACAGCTCCACTTGCAGTGAGAGCTCTTCTTGTAAGACACAACCACCTGACTTCGGCTAAGCAGCAGGCCAATTTCCCATCCAATAATACTGTCTTGCCACTAAATGCCGACCGACCGCAGAGTTAGTTGATTCGGGTAAACAAGTACGGCGGATGGCCACAGTCAGTCATGGAGGGAGTCGCAGTGTAGAAAAAACGAATCGCCGTGGTGGAAACGTTCTGCTCCCTATCCGTGTGAGAAGAAGTGTAGACGCGAAAAGCAGCCAGCCGAAAAAATGGCTTTTACATTATCCTCGGTCAATTTTAGTCGAATAAGGGGATTGGGGGATCTTTGCAAGGGGAATAAGTCAATGGAGTTTTGGAACTCTTCAATATGCGCTGTGCAAGAATAAATAGAAAAAGCTACTCACGACAGTCATTTTAGCGCTATAAATTCAGGACATGTCAACAGAATGGATTTCCATTAGGACAAGTTAGCAAGACCTTACAACCAAAGCGTATAGCTAAGAATTTAGTTAAATATATCCGACAGGGCTCTGCATCATTCTGGTGGTTGTACTTTGGAGCTGAGAAAGTCATTTTGCTGCCGCACTTTCTACAGAGAATGCAGGGCTAAATGATCGTAGAACATATCTGAGGGAGAATGTTGTGGTTGGCGACACGACAGAGAGAATGAGAGAGATTTTGAATGTCTGAGATAGCCATGTATTAGAGTCAAATTTTTAAAGAAAATTCAGGAGGTAAAAGGACGGTCTGTGGCGTTAAGAGCAGCGATGATAAAATACCCGAAATCTGGAGTGTGCGACGTGACTCCTACTCCTCGGAAATCTCACGGGAAATAAGCTATTCTCTAGTTGCACAGAGTGTTCCGGACGCCCCAGTTTAGAGAAGGTTGGAGAAGCGAGAATATTGAAAAGGCTGCTCGGTCGTTAATGCCTCGCCGGCCGTAGCCCTCTGCCGATTGAAGAGTGGGCGCTATTGCCTTTCGGTGGGAGACCGAGTGAAGTACTTGAAACTAACAGTACGTCTGCTACGATTATATCTTCGCACGAAAGTCAGCGCTAGAGCTTGAATCGGAGTAGGACCATGAAGCCGATCTAATGGACCTCGGCCGAATTGATTGCTTTCACTTTCTTTTATCGTTCTGTCGCCGAAGAATGCCGAGCCATATTTCATGAACGATCGTGCAATAAGCCGCTAATAACTCCACGAATCAGCCACGAAAAAGCTTCAAGCGCGGTTAAGATATAACCTTGATTCGCATTTTTGAATCCAAATTGCGGTAACTTCGTACATAACTCCCATAAAAGACACCCCGTAAGTTTCTTTCTAGTACTTTAAACCAAACCGATTACCAACACCGCCGATTTATTTTATTACGCACGGACCAGAGTGAAGCGCGCTTCTTTCGTCCCTCTCTCCCACTCGAGTCCCACTCCTCGACCGTGGGCTTCGCACAATACCGGCCTATGTCCAAGCCACATCAGAGGCGGACCACAGCTGTGCACCGGCCGTCACAATGATACACCCAACCTCTGCACCGGCCAGTCCCGACGATACTCCCAACAACTGTTCATAGGCGGTTTAGCAAAGGAACAATATCGGCCAGTGTCCGGGCCACGTCGGAGGCAGCCAAGGGCTGGTGTACCATCAGATTACAGTGAACTCATGCAGCACCCACGCTTCCACATTTTTGGACCCTGCCCATTGACTTCAGGTGGCGGCAAATGGCCTTCTAGCAGAAAGCTAAGCCCCTCCAAGCTTAGATTCCTACCTCATTAATATCGCGTGCTCGAAAAGTTTGCTCGACTCTATTGAATTAGGCCCTACAATACTACTTTCTCACCCTCTCTGTCTCTGTCGCTCTCGCCCCGTCTATCGTCCTTTACAAAGTTGAGTATGTTTGAGAGTGCAGCTTGGGACGGACGGAGCGGCCTGACGCTCGTTGTTCACAACCATGATAAGAGCTTTCAGGCAGTGCTTCGACAGGCAGCGTCAGCGATACCGTAGCGAAGGCAAAGCTTACCCGATGCAAGTATATTCAAAAGGGGCGACTTAAGGGGTATTGTTTTAAGATCAAGACTCTTTACTGGCGACACAGGGTGCTGGATCGGGTTTGCTGGCTTGGCAGGACGAAATCTTAAGTTTCGTAGTAAGCTAATTCAAACCCGTATAGAAGCTAGCATGCACAGAGTTCCTAATCTCCCCATCACATAATTATAATTTGAAATAGAAATTTTAAGTTCATTACATAACTTCAACTCGGGCGGGCTATGGAGCTTCAAAGACTTCTGACATTCAAATTTTTCAAAAAGTCCGATCAACGTAGGATTATGGCTGCACGATCTTCATAAAGAATCATCTTTAGATGTTTATAGGGACTTAATCAAAGTAGAAATATGTTCAGATAGTCTTCGGATACTTCACAAGAAATTATTAAGGGGCCAGCAGCTAGGAGGCCTGGAAGAGGCGCCGATGTGAATTTGCTCATTCCACAAGCCTACAGGGACAGTTGATCAGTGTGCAATCGGTGTAAACCGGTTGACTGAGTAAGCGGCTTATTTCATTGCTAATTTCGAGTTAGCCATTTGCTGGCTAAGATAAGGGATTCTAGGCACTCACATCCTCGCTTAATAACGGCTATTCATTTGTATGGCTGTGCGAAATTACTGCTATTTTGCTGAGTGTCTGTCCACGCTGGATTGTTTATTGGAGTCTTCGTGAAAGCGCTCAGTTAGTCTTTAGGAACATGCAGCTCCGTAGCTTATGATCATTGGTGTGTACGGGTTTCTCACGTGCAATCTTTTAGCAAGCTCACTACTTATACATGTTTGACGCTTATTCGTCAAAATATGTTGCACATGTCGTTGACGCATTCGCACTCTTATTAGAGGCTTGAAACGACGTCGCTAGTTAATCGTTTTTTACGCGCGTGGTTCTCATTAAAACTTCCTTAGTTAATCGTTTCTGAGGCCAGAATGCGCTTGCTATAATATAGGAAAACTTTCAATTGAATTATGGCTGACCTTTGCAGCTGCGATCGTTTTTTCGGAGCGGCGAGCATTAGACTTCGCACACAACTAGAGCGCTCAATGTTTTGCGAAAGGGCTCCATGGATTGCAATGACTTTTCACAGAAATTAGAAGTTATTATATAAACTTGCATACATTTTCTAAAATACACCGGCGGGTAACGGGCTTCCAGGTGGGCAGGATGGTCTTCGGAAAATTTGGGGCGAAGGCTGCTCTCTGGGAGAGGGTTGACATTCAAGGGCGATATTTTAATTGACCGCGGCTGCTTAGAGACTTCAGACCGCACGTTGTGGGTTGATGGGTGAATTTTCGCCCGGTTGCAGTTGTAGCTGACTTGGGAGCCAGTGAGCGAGATTTTGCGTCGTTTTTTGTTTTAGCTCGATCTAAGGATGTCTGCCAGCAAATTAGCCCGGCCGGACCAAATGGACCTCTTGCTTGAATTTGCTATAGTTTTGCCGAGCGTTGGCGCCACTCTTTCTCAACAGGCACGAGTGAGCAATTTCGACTATTATAACCCCGAGCACTTTCCTAATAGCTCGCAAATCCTCATTGCTCTGCCGTCACCAGCGGAACTTTGGTTCCGAGGTCGCAAGCGCCATTTAGGCGAACGAAAAGTTGGAGCGGGGGCATGTCGGCGTAACTTTCCGCCGTTGAATTTTCCGAGAATTTCTAGCTATCGCGGCTTTTTTGAAGGGCGCCGCAGCCAAAGTTAAATGAAGCTCGTCAATCCGGAATTCGTGCCACGGTTTCGAATTCCCCTCGATGTCAAGTCGACGCCATTAGACCCAAGAGGCTAGCGTACCCGTGCAAGCGAAGCGATCGTGGCGCGTGCAGGAGACACTAGCCGTCAGCACTGAAGCGTGCTTGTGTGGCTGCTTTTTGAACGACAATAATTGAACGCTGGTACCGACTACCTGGCTTCGGCTGCAAGCGGCGTAGCGGTAGCTAAGTCAGCGGGTAATTGGGCTAACGCCTCTCTTAAGACGCGCGCAAGGTCACGCACGTCCCACGCGCATGCTTGAGCTAAGTACTGCACGAAATTGTCCGGGTGGAGTGCCAAAACATGTTTAGTTAGCGAATCCGTATCCAGCGGCGTACAGGTGGGACGGTACTGCATACCTAGCCGTTACAGAAGCGTCGCTTGCGGGTTAGTGCGTCACTGCGGCAACGCGTGCGCGCCATTTTTTTGCAGCAACAGCAGTTGCTAGTCGTTCTAGTTCGCTGATCTTTTCAGTATCGTTCACAAAGATGCCGCTGCGGCGTAGCGGACGCAGGCGCCCCAGCGTTCATTCGGTTACGTTTTGCAGAGGGGGGTAAGTCCCCCTGCTAAGCCCGCCGCCGACCTTCGCCTACCTCCTTGCTCAGACGGGCGTCGTTCTTTCGCTCCATTATCCTGGCCTTTCTTAAGGCTTCGTTGTGGTAATTCGTTCCCATCCTATAACCACGCCGACAGTCCGTCTGGTGTCCGTAACTACGGTGACTGTGGGCAGCTAGGAAGGGTGGTGTGCAGGACGACAGCGGAAGTTCGCCCTATAGACGCGATGCGCGGCGGGCTGATTTTGGGCCATTGCGCAACTGCCGCCCGTGGTCCGCAGCTACAGTCTACGAGGCGGTCGTCATTGGCAGTTCTACGTGTTCGCGCGTACAGAAAACACCAACGATCTTCTACCAAGTAAGAGCGATATAGTAGCTCGCGTTCCTAGTGTCTCTGGCTCGTGGCTGCCGCCGCATTTGCTTTATCGTCACCGCGTGGTCACTGCTCGCCGGCTTGACCTAGCGGCTTCCTACCCGGTACTGTAGGCATCGTTAGGGTACCGGCCCGCGCTTAGCTCACCATCCCTAAGATGCTCATCCGACCAGATTTGAAGTGCTAGCCAGCGTTTTTCGCGGCTAGATAGTGGCTGGCGTTGTGTTTGGTCACGTGCAAAATGCGCCTACAGTTATGGAGCTGGATTTTGCTGGTGTACTACCACCCATTCGTTGCGAGAATCCGAGAATATGAGATCGCGGCCGCTCCTGCTATAAAAAAAAAGAGGCGCTATGGCCAGGGCAGCTGTGCCTTCGCACGTCGTGCCTCACTGGGCCATATTCAGGAGCAGCAAGGGTAACCCAGCCGGTTTTTACTTTGGCCAGGAGACTAGCGTTTGTCAGCCTCTTTCGCCAACATGATCGTAGGCTTGAAAGCTGACTGGTAATGCGCCCGTGCGCTCGGGAGGCGGCTATTAAGTAGGTTTGTTAAAATCCATTCGCAGCTGCTGTTGGAGGTCGTGACAGGCAGGCATATTAACTCCTACCCTCCGCCTGACTTAACTGATCGTGCGTGCCCTAAGCGGTCACGTGCTTCAAACTACGGCTTCGTTGTGTAATCTAGGCGCGTAACTGGGCCGGCTGCAACGCTACTTGCGCAGTAAGCGTTACTGTAAATCGCCATTTGGGTCGACTTTATAGGGAGTTAAGTCGTGCCTTGGCTTCAGCATGTCTGCGTCTGGATCCTGGGCTTGCTGCCTGAGCCAGCTTGCAGTCATGTCCGAACCCGCGCATGACCATGCAGACATGTGAAGGCTGCAGCAAAACAGCTGGAGGTGTTCATTCGTGCATCTCGTTTGCCTAATTTTGTTGGCTTCCGATTTTTGCTCTGCATCATCGTCGCAGTAACTGCATCCCCTGTGCTAATCGAGCACTGTCATGGTGGATGGTTTCGCTGATGCCCAGGTCCTACTTGCTTAGTTTCCATCGCCTTGAGACCTTTCCAGGTTTGAGGAGTTATAAAGATCGAGAAGTTGTGTAGTAAGATCGGCAGTACGATGCTAGTGAAAGAGTGTTTGTAGAGCTAACGGCAGTGACGTCTCGTTTAGGGTCAAGTTCAGCTAGACTGCAAGTGGAATTGTTAGACATATCGGTGTTCAGTGATGGATTTGTACATGTAGATTTTATTATATGCTTCTCAGAATGGAGGAAAGCCTGAATGTTTCGAGCATGCTGTTTGCCTGCTGTTGGTTTTTGGTGGCCACATTCGTTGGCAAATTGTAACTGACTTCCACGGACCTTGACTAGACCGCGTCTACTTATGCAAGGTATTGGTGGGGATGGCCATTTTCTGTAGCACAAATTCAGACGTTTTTTAATTTTCAAGATTTGACTTTTGGGTCAACAGCTTGTGTAGCAGAGCTCGTGGTTTTCAACTGATGTAGCATGTGAAATTTGGCAGTTATCTTGATATGGCCTTCCACATTGAACTGTGAGAGCAAAACGAATTGTGCGTTGAACATCACTACTTTTCTTAAACCCGAGAGCATGATGATTGGTACTGATATGCTATGTGTGAAACATTGGACGTTATGCCACAAAAATTGAACATTTTTATTAACATTAAGGCTTCAGGAAGGCATGCAGTGTTTCTATACCAGCTTCTGACACGGTTCTTACATCTGCTGTGTGCTATTGCTCGCTGGCACAGCCTTTATGGTGTAGGTCTTACCACTTGCTAGGCTGGCTGATTGTGTCCCCGTTTGTGTGCACTCTTGCTTAAGCATATACTCCGCATGGCTGGAATCGACATGCTGCATAGCAGGTACCAGGCTAGGTTTAAGAGTTAAGTTACATGCTACATCCATCGAGGTATGTATTTCGTCAGAGATGTTGTTCACAGGGTTTAACGCGACTCGTTTAATAAATTTGCCCTGCGAAATTAACCGTGTTGCTGTTGTCACAATAACATACTTATTTACCCTGCTGCTTTTAAAAAAGAATGCTCAGTGGCTGTAATATCTTCACGGCACTGACCTTGCTCCATAAGCAATTACGGGTTTGACTTGCTTCTTGTATTCATTGATATTATGGTAGAGAGTGTACCGTGATGAAATTCATCATCGTAGCCCATCTAAGTTTTGCTTGGCATAGGAGAACCGGTCATGGCACTTCAGAGCCGACCTGCCTAGTACTAGATATGGTTTTTTTACCCAGGCCCAGTAGATGGTTCTCAGTTGCCTTGTTATGACATGGTTATAATGAGTATATCCCCAGCGACGTGACAGTGTAATAATAATAATAATAATAATAATAATTCACTTGATAAAAGCGCCCTCAGAGAACTTAATCTCTCTCTAGGCGCTTTACATTTGCTGTAAAGTGAAATGCAATTGAATGGTAAGTAAAATCATGCTTGATAAACAACACGAATAACATGGTTAGGGGTGACATGCACAGGGTCAGCATGCAAATGTGGTTAGTGGCAGCATTCACAGTGTCAGCACGCATAAGCACATGAAGGACTAATCACAGGGACCCGCTAAATGCTGTCCTAAATAAGTGTGTTTTTAGGTTCCTTTTAAATGTGGTCAGGTCAGGGGACGTTCTGACGCAGGTCGGGAGGGAGTTCCAGGCTTCGGGAGCATACGAACTAAATGCACGATCTCCAAAGGATTCAAGGTTTGTACTAGGTATTTGTAGACTGTTAAATTCCGAAAAGTGGGTGGTACGATGCTTGGCCTGGTGGGGTAGTATATCTGTAGGCCGACTGGGTTTCTTGCTTAGCCTATAAGCTGCAGTGTTGTCGCAGTCCCACGGCAGTGAGAGGTAGTCTTGTAAAGGTTTACATGGCCAAAATCACATTTGATCTCACAGAGCTAGTCTTGTAGTTGGATCATTTCGGTCGTCAGTCCTCATTCGCTGTCAACCTCTATTGGTAAAGTGACAATGCATCCAAAAAAACCGCTTCGGGGCAGGCGGTCAACCATTCCCTAATTTTTATAATTTGTTTTGTGTTCTCACTATAGGACAGCATTAGAACCTTCTCGATTATTGGCTGCACTATTCTAATATGGGACGTGTTTTATCTTGCTCTCATCCCCCTGCTGTTGTCAACGTTGCTTCTGACTTAATTGTTCTAGAGTGTCAGCCTGCCCCCTTTGGTCTTGTACTCACTGAGTCAGCTGGGTAGTATCACGATCTGTAGTGCCATCCTTTGATTGGAGTCCATGTTCTGTTATGCTACATTTTGGAAACATGCCATAGGAGACCAGCAGTATTCCAATAAATTGTCGCAAATTAACCAAGCAGCACACTAAAGCATATCGCTGACAAGTTGTCGTAACGGTGTAGTTTGTCAGGGATAGTTGCAGTAGTCATTTTTGTCTGTTTTTTGCCTGTTTTATCCACTTGTGATGAGGACTTCCTACCCTATACCCCAGTACCAGTGGAAGCACTGCTACCACTCTTAGGTGACCTTTTGACCTTGCTGGCCATTGTTCTGTTTTTGGAAGTGCAATCACTGGTTTGGCACCTGCACCCCCTCGACACCCAAGCAGCCACAGTCGATATACCAGACCAGCATCGTTCTTTCGTGGCTGGCAGTCCTATTGCTGGTTCATTTAAATGAGCTACCTCCCCACAAATAAGAAAACTTGTTAATAAGCCCCGACCGGCTAGTAAGACCAAACCACCCCAACGCAAGATCACGCGACCCACACTGGATGCCAAGTGTGCTAGCCGAATAGGACATTCTTTTGCATTAGAAAATGTAGACATTGCTGAACAAGTTACCCGAAACATAAAAATATAGATGCTAGAAATGCATGTGAAGCAATAGCCTTCTAAGCCAGTGGTGGTTTCGTGCTTTCGGAAGACTGGTGCTCGGCACTGTCATCGGCATTGAGCCCGAGTCGGCAACAAATCGCTCAGTGCTTGCATGTATCGAAGCCCCTCTATGCATCCAACTAACCGTGACCCAAAGTTCCCTGGTTGACCCATCTTAGTCTGGTACTTGGAATTCTCGGATCCACCTGTTGCTCAAGAAGCGCGAGCTCGGTGTAGACCGCTAGCCCCACCTTTGTATGGTGTCTCCGGTAACTTTAATCGGCAGCCACGGTGTCCAAAGGACAGTGTACCGTGAGACTTGACCATTCTAAAGATGTAGAAAGTCTGGCCGAGAGACGATCTTTATAGTATACATGACTGCAACACTATCGACGGCCAGCACTGGTTGACATTAATGTTATGACTTCAAACCCCCTGCTGTATTTAGTTGGATACAGTTGCTTATTACTTATTCCTGCATGCTGTTTTGTTGCGGAATGTTTAGCTATACTGCTTAGCATTACCATCTAACAACCCTTCTCCCACAGATAGGATGGCAGAGGTTTAACACGATCCTATATGCATAGCAGTTGAGGACTTGCTCAGAATTCAAGATCGCAGCTGCCGACGAAGCTGCAAAGCTTTGCTCTGTTCACTCCCACCCAGGGAGCTATCTCACATAGTCGATTCAAGCTGAACAGGCCGGCTGCTTTACTAGATGATGCACTTCTCGTAAAACAGAAGTGTTAGTTGATACCTTTCTACAGGCCATATTAGGTAAGTACCTGTCTAAGGCTGGGTACTAGTCTGTAACCAGGCTAAGGCAGTGATACTGGTTAGACCCACAGGGCGTTGCTGTAAGTACCTAATGTTCTGGTGACATGATCGCCCTCTAAAGAGACCGAGACACGATGCAGCAAAGGTGGTCCCTTTAGTGTTGGCGTTGGGATGGGTTAGTGCCACCAAGTGTACCTTGCCATGGATAATCAGGACTTGACAGTAAACTAGGTCAAGGTCAGGGTTATCACTGCTGTGCTGTTGAGTGGTTATTCTGCTGATGATTGAGGCTACTGTGGACCAAGCCTAGGAAGGCACACCAATGAGGGCTCAGCAGCCAGTCTCGCACTAGGACTGAAGGGGCTTGCAGCAAAGTTGGCAGCCGGGCAGGTAAGCCAGCCTGTGAGAACCTGCTGCATGCAAGTGTTTTCAATCCTGCCAGGGCAGGCCTCTATGGCTTTATAGGAGCTGCCCAATTTCTGCTGTAAGCCGCTGACCAACTTTTAACTCACCTGTGCACATGGCAGTGGTTGGGCAGAAAAAAGCAATGAAGCACTGTAGCTGGTTGGCCTTGGCTTTTATCATTTTTTGATTTGTTTTACAACCAGCAGCATTTTTTTCTCCCAGCTTAGTTAGTGTTCAATCTGGCAGCACATCGTGAAGCCTCCCTGGGCGTACTCGCCCTACCTGGCCACTGATCCAGCAGATAAGAGCAAGCTGCAACTGCCCATAGATTGGCGATTAAGCCGGTGAGGTGCCACACTTGGGATCTTGTGTCCCGCCCCGCGGGCCCCCCCCCCCCCCCCGTGGGCCGGCCAGCCTGAGTATGCAGGTGATTTAACCACGACAGTTTTGCCTGGTCGTTTCGATCTTGGATGTTACGGCCCGACCCATTTTGGCACGGGACATGTCGCCCGGATGTTTCGGCTGAAGACATTTTGCCGTATGTCCACATATTTCGGCTGTGTGAGGGTGGTCTTGTTGGCCTCGAGAGCAGACTAATCAGCCACCGAGTGTCCATCACTGTGGTGGTTTTTGAGGAGCTTGAGATGTTATTTGCGGTTTCTCTTTGCCCTGAACCGGAAAGACCACAATAGCTTGGCCTTAGCAAAAACTCAGTTGGGCCGAGCTGAGAGCAGATGGTACTTGCACCTCACAGGTTTTTTTTGTTGCTGTAAGGTGGTTTTTATAGCAAAACGTTTGCTTTGCGTGGCTTTGCTCGTTGCCCTTTTTTCGGTTCCTCGTTGTATCGTCAGGCCATGTCTTGCAGATATCGTCTGCTAGCAGCAATTGCCCAGGGACCCTTGTACTGTGCACCCCATTTCACGGCCAGTCATTTCCTAGTCAAATGCTTGTAAAGGCATCAGTGTCGATTGAGTGTGATAACTGTGCTCTCACTCAACGGGAACCAAGCAGAGTCAACAGAAGAGGTCAGGTACCATGAAGCTTCAACAGGAGTGGCCAGGTACCATGAAGCTTCAACAGGAGTGGCCAGGTACCAAGCAACTTGAACAGAAGAGGCCAGGAACCAAGAAGCTTTAACAGAAGAGACCAGGAGTCATGCAGCTTCAACAGGAGAGGCCAGGAACCAAGAAGCTTCAACAGGAGAGGCCAGGAGTCAACAAGCAGCTTCACTAGAAGAGGCTAGGGTGCAGATGCCATAGGTCGAAACGTTCAAGGTTGAAGCAGCTGTGCCGTAACGTAGCGTCTGACGTCTCATGTCGGAAAACACCCAGAAGGGTGGGCCAGATCCCACACCCCATTTTACTGGCATGCCAATGAATTTGAAGCTGCTTGCTTACTGAAGCCCTTCCTTGCATCTGTCGAGCTCGGCATTGCTGTTGGTGTTGCATTTGACAACTGACCTTGCCCTGCATCCGATTAACCCTGCAGCTGATTAACCTGCCATTTGGAAGGGTTGACTGTGAGTTGTTGGTTTCGATCATTCTGAATGCAGCTTCTTAGCTGGTATTCGTGGCCAGTTGTGCTTCTCTGTATCTAGGCTTTTGTGACTAGACAGTTTGAGAGCCAGCAAGATTGAGCGAGGTCAGTCGTACTGTGCAGGGCTGCCCGACATTTTAGATGCTACAGCCAGATTGGTCTTAGTGTTGGAATGAGGCCCCCCCCCCAGTGACACGTGCCAGCAGCCCGATCGCTGGGTCGCTCCCTCTCGGCATGCAGCTCTCTCTCTCTCTCTCTCTCTCTCTCTCTCTCTCTCTCTCTCTCTCTCTCTCTCTCTCTCTCTCTCTCTCTCCCCGGGGAGCAGCTCCAGTCAATGCCGTGTAGGCTTTTGCCACTTTTTGGGATAGTGGTTGGGTTTCCTTCGTTTTTATTGCTCTCGCTGGCACCGGCTGCCGTTTTTTAGCACACGACGGCAGGGTTGTTCTCCCAGAGATTGTGCTGTGCTTGCTGCTGGCATCCTGCCCATCTGTCAGACTGCACCGTAGTGGTGACCAGGTACTGGCCGTTTGCCTCTCCTGCTGCTGCTGCAGCTGCTGCTGCTGCTGCGCCCATTAACTCGAATAACTGGCGTTTGCCCACGCGGTTTCGACCGAGCTGTGAATTTGCCCATTCCTTTGTGGATGATCGTTTCTGGCAAGTTGTTTCGAAGCACGTTCTTTGGCTCTGATCTGATAGGCAACCGTATTGAGTTGGCTTCGGCCCAAAGAAGCCGAACCACTGGCTTTGAAGGAAGGGCAGGCGTTGCTGCTTACATGGTGACTCACGGTGAGCTGTGAAGGGGAGGCTGAGTTTCTAATTGCTGCTTACCCACTGCAGGTTATCCTGAAGGTCTAATCATGGAATCGCCAAGCCCTCAACTCGTCGGACAGGAGTTCGTGAGGCAGTACTACACGCTCCTGCACGAGCGGCCCAAGTACCTGCACAGGTGAGCAGCACACCGAGTGAGCAGCTTGTTACACTGAGGCATTCCGGTATTGATTGCCGCCCCTGCCTGGTTTTTAAAGACTGCTGCTTTCTTACACAGTCAGCTGAGCGAGTAGCTGGCCCTGGGTCTTCGCTCGTTTTTTAAGGTGCTCACCCTTCGCGACTAGGATCGTGAGTTCGAATCCTGCAGTGGTCGATCCTTTAATGAACACTGCAAATGATGGTTATAGCCGTGAAGGCTCTTCTGCCTTGCGTATGAATGAGGCTGTTAAATCTTGCCCTTCCGGTTGTAGACGGCCAGAATAAATGTGCTTTGTTTGCATCCACCAGGTCTTGCCGAAAAAAGGTACCTTTTTTCGAAACTGTAAGCTCACCGAAGAAGGAATGTTCATTAATAGTGATATTGATGATAGCAATTGTGATGAAAATAGCAAGATGTTCCTGTCGTGCCCTAAGAGAACTAAATCAGACCTGTAGGCAACTGCCGGGCACAGGGTTGCTGGACCTCCTCCTCAGTGCACATCCCGAGCCAGCCTCCGAGCTAAGACGATTGTCTGTCTGTCTCACTATCTCTGTCTCACTCTCTCTTTCTCATGATGCTTCTCTTGTCTTCATGTGTCCCTCACGGTCTGTCTCTCGTTCTGTCTATCTCTGCCTCCCCCTGCCTGTCATTCCCCCTCCTCCCCCACGTCTTTCATCCTCACTATCTCCCTCTCCTGCCCTCCTACCTTCATTGCTTTGCTCTACCCTTGTGCAGAGCAGCCCTGTATCTACCTTGCCCTCCATTTTCAATCTCTCTTGTGTGCTCGGCTTGCTGCTGTTATGTTTCGGTATATACAACTGCGGCGCTTTTCTCACACCTGGCTGTTATATGTTCAGGTTTTATAGTAGCAATTCGAGCTACATCCACGGTGGCATTGTCGAGGGCGGAAGCAGTTCGCAGGAGCCTGCGGTCGGACAATCGGTATGTGTGCCCTGTGTAGCGAGTTGCATTCTTGTGCGTTTTATCGAGTGTCTCAACTCCTGTGCAAAGTCTTGTTGACTTTCGACATCAGCTTCAGCATGTGCGACCTTAATATTGAACTCTTCCGTAATTTAAACCTGCTGAGCCTCAGCCGATGGCTATCTCGGCTGGTTCTCATCTATGGTTTACTGTGGCGATGCTCAGATAGATGTGGACCTACGTTCTCCCGCTGTGGGCTGTCGTGTGCTTAATTAACCCGTACTCTTGCTTCCATGATCTGCACGAGTTCAGATGCAGGCTCAGTAAGTTATTTAGTGGTGTTGTGCAGCTGTTGGCTTAATTTCTATTGATCTATGCTGGGTTCTCTATGTATGAAAGGAATTGTTTGCATTGGGAATCCGTAATGCATGGAATGCTGCGAGCAGCCGTGCATTCTCCTGGTCTAGAACATATTTTGATTAGGTGTACTTAAGCCCTAACTGACCAGAAGAGAGCTCTCACATGACGACCTTGCAAAACTGACTTGCGAGGACCCCTTCGTCAACCCTCTTAGTGCGAGAAAATAATGGTGCTCTTTTTTATGCATTGAAACTTTCGCAAGTGAAATTCGACCTTGATGTTGGGCTGCAGAAATTCATGTTGCTTTATGTGTGCATTCGGTATTCAACAGCTTTCATCACAGCTGTAAAGAATAGGTGTAAAGCATAGCCGTCAAGAGGACTGTTGATGAAGTAAGTTCCATAGCAAATCTAGCAAAGGATTGCTGGACAGGCAGTGCCACAATCAGCAGCATGAGAACATGCATCATTGTTGTGCCTAGTTGGTGGCTGTGAATTCCCGGTCTAGGGCATGTAGAGCATTAGCATCTGTCCCTAGCAGTCTTTGAGTGAAAGAATGGCACTTGAGGGAGAGAGCATTGGCACTAGCTCTTGGTGCAATTATAGCAGTTCAGCTAGGTAAGATAAGCCACGGCCGGTTGTGTAGGTTAGAGCAAGAGAACTACTAGGTACTTGCATGCCGATCCAGTGCGAGTACGAGAGTCGCCATGGCTCTTTTGGTCAATGACACATGTAACTGCATTTCTTATGTAAATAACTTGTAGTTCGATTTTGTTGTTGGCCTTAAATCCAATGATAGCTCGTGCACTTATCGTCTTTCTCCTTGAATGGGTTGCACGTGCCTTGCAGTTTTACTCAGTGACCTGACCAGCGAGCTGGTGTTGCTTTGGATCCTGAGCAGTAGAATGTGGTACTTGGAAGTAGCTCCACACGCCACTTTACTTAATCTCGAGCAACGTGGCCGGACTTAATTGTGAGCTCTGACATGTGTACACTCTCATCCTTCGACACTAACGGCTTGATGCACACTGACCGATGCTATGTGTAGCTATTACATACAATCAGAATTTTAGTTGCACCCCCCCCCAGCTGTGCTAGGGTGTAGCCCCACCAGTCACGGGTATTTGCTCACCTGGTGAGACCGGTTTTGCTGTGACACAAACGTATAACGCATAGTGAAAATCCCATTGAAGCACAACATCTAAGGGGATTTTCTGTCATTTAAGTTATCATGTTCACGATCTTGAATATTTTTTACAGATAAATAGATGAATGTGGCTATGTGCTGGATCATTGGCAGGACTTGGTTTGGGTTGCTAAGCCTTTTAGGGGCAACACTGAATAATTATTCACCAGCACCTGTCCCATATTACTTGTGACATGCGAAAAACATGCATATCACCCGGCTTAAGTGGTTCCTGGCAATTATAAGAAAGAATAACCATAATGAATTTCTGGAGTGCCCTAAGAGAGTGGCATGTCTTTCTAGGTTCTTCACATAGGTTGGAAAGATGCATGTCCACTGATTAGCAAAAGCACTTATAGACGTACACAATTTTTTAGCATGTAAAGGACAATCCAAATGTACCAAGCAAATTGTTTAAGGAACATTTGGATTCGAGCCTAAAGGTGGTTAATTCAATTTGTGTCATTCATTATGTCAGTCTATGGCGAGTTCTGGGGTTTGAGTGCTAGGGAGCTGAAAGCTGTCTCCGGAGGATTTGACATTCGTCGAGGTGCCGCTTAGTGACTGGAATCAGAGGTGGCACAAGCCTGATGAGTAAGTATTTCAGTTAGATCAGCCGGAGCAAGAGCATTAACAACGCCAAGGATTAATGGGCCTTGAAGTAAATGCAGTGCCAGCTGGAGAGCCATTGCTGATCAGACGGAAGTGGTATGAGGTGGCAGTTGCAGCCTTTGCTACAGCCTGGCATAGCCGCTGTTTTGCACTATGTATGAGCATCGTATGACACAGGCAGGAATTCATGCAAGGAAAAAGCTTTGGAAGTCTTGAGGGAATGTCAAACATGAGAGACTAATTGCAACTCTGATGTGGGTAGACTTGTTTGTATAGCTCTTGTGGTCATATAGCTAGCGGTGATTCTTTATTACATACTCCCAAATTCCAGGCAGAGGCTACAGGAGAGATTCTGGCTTAGTTATTTTTGAGTTATAGTTTCCTGGATAACTAAACAATTGGTTCGGTCATTAATATATTTAAGAGAGTTGGCTGCCGTCTAAGCATGAATGTCGGCAATGTAAGCTGCTTGGAAATTGAATCTGTGGTACTACAAGGTTGGTTAATCATCAACGGAAAGCCTCGTTTGCGCTTGCCAATTGTATCAGTAAGAGAAATGGTATACTTTGCGTAAAAAGGTGACTCGGAACCGATCCCTGGGTGCCCCTCACTTACTGGATGCACGTTCGCCGTAGGATCTGAATTCCAACACTAACACATGCCCTAAACCGAAGGATAGCAATCCCAGTGATGCACATGCAAGTTGAGAAGTGCTCAAGATGGACTTCATGATCAATTGCATCACATGCTGAGATCCAGCAGAATTCTCAGAGAGACTCAACTCTAACTCAAGATTAGTGAGAATTTTCGTTAATCACCCATAGTAGTGGTGATTCAGACTGAATTACTCTTAAACCTTAGTGGAGCTTGCATGATTTGATGTTTTAAAATGAAATTCAAGCTGGTTTATCCTCTAAAAAGTAAAGTTTGTTTCATGGGGTCATCAGAGTGGAGGCTGATCGGCAGTTGTCTTAACTCTTTTTTTGGCAGTTGCCTTAGTTCGCTTGTCTAAGAATAACTTCTTGAGTTACTTGGTTGGTAACAGTCTCTTTGAAAGATGCTGAGACTGAGCTTCAGGATGAGATCGTCTGCCTCGTGTCATTTACTGCAGTGAGTCAATGCAACCACTAGAACCATAGACATGCTAGCTAAAGCACCAGCAGTGTCTCCGGACTGGGAGATAAACTTCGAGATGGGGTTAGCAAGGGATTGTCTGTAGGTGGAGAGAAGTAGAGCATGGAAAAAGGGCCAAGGGCCCAGTGAGGACGTCACCATAGGGATATGCCTTCTGATCTTGCCTGAAAAGAAGCAAAATAAGATCTGATCCCCAGATATATTGCCAACTTGGAATGTGTTTATGATAATGATGTATGGTTGCTAGCATTAATGGACTGGAGAAAACACATCCAAAACATGACTAGAGTTGTAGCATTTGATCAGTGATGGAAGGATGAGTGGAATAGCAAGCAAATGGGCTGATACTAAAATAAAAAAAATGCATTTGTATAGCGCCCTAAGAGAACTTAATCTCTGTTCAGGCGCTTTGCATATGCCATGAGGCTCGAGCCCACGACCTCAGCCAGACCTTGGTCGGGGCGAGCACCTTAACCACCGGGGCAAATTTTTTTTTTTTTTTTATTTATTCCGGCTAGCTATATTAATTGGTTAGTAATAACATGCAGTGTCGATACGCATAAGCACTCAAAGTACCATTCACTCAGACCCAGCAAATGTTGTGAGTCACGGGTGTGTTTTCAGCCTCTGTTAAAGTGTCAATTCATGAGGTTGTCGTGACGTCAGTGAAGAGTGATTTCATAACTTTCGGAATACACAAACTAAAGGCATGGTCTCCAAAAGATTTGTTATTGGTTTGAGATATAGCTAAACAACTTGAAGCCATAAGAGGCGGTGGTACGTTGTGTAGCCTGATGGGGAAGTAGTTTTGATAGTAAGGCTGGCGCAAAGAAAGAAGGTACCTAAAAGTAAGTGACAGAACATTTAAGTCGATATGCTGCTTGATTGGGAGCAAGTGCAGGTCGGTGAAAAGAGATATAATGTGGCAATTGCAAAGTTCATGACAAACAATCCTTGCTGAAGTATTGTTCACCAACTTTTACTGCCTAATTGCATTGGACGTAGTACCTCCAAGTAGTTAATGAAGTCGAGATGGTCTGTCATAAATGCATGGCCCAAAGGGGATGTAATATCTCTGTCTAAGTAGGCCCGAATTTTCGCAATGTTCGCTAGCTGAAAGTATGACAACTTGACAAATATTTTGATGTAGTCGTCTAATGAAAGGTCACTTACGAACAGTTTACCCAGTTTTCGTACCGATGCTACAGAAGTCAAGCTGACTGAGCCCATTTTGAGGTATTGGTCTTCTAAATTCACAGTAACGCTATGTTTGCCCGTAAATAAAAACTCAGTTGCATCATAATTCAATTTTAGAAAATTTTTGCCCTCCATGGGTGTGTTGGAAAGGGAGGGAGGGATCAAAGCACAGTTACAGCTGTGTGGCATCTGCATACGAATGAAAGCCCAGATTGTGCTTGGCGATGACACTTATCAAAGAGGGATAGAAAAGAACTGTGAAAAGAAGTGTATCACAGAGCGCACAGATCCCTATGGTACCCCATTCTTTCGTGGCTCCTCGGATGATGATGATGACTGTTGACATTAATGCTGTGAAGTCTCCCATTGAGGTAAGACCTAAGCAATTGCATTGCAGTACCAGTGATGACAAGTCAATATTGGAGTTCTCATGAAGGACTTGAAACAAACGTATCAAACTTTACCGATAGAGACAGCAAAACAAGCAGAGAGGCCCTGTGCATTTCTTAGACTCGTAATACACTAGCAGTACTGCTGATTCTGTTGAGTGATTAAATCTAAAATCTGAGTAGAATATACTTGGTAGGCTAGATTTTTTATGTAAGAGTTTAGCTGGTATGTCACCACTTATTCCTTCCTGTTTTTTTGTTGTAGAGAACTGTAGCATAAAGTCTGGGCAGAAATTGCTTACACTTTCTCGTCTAGTGTTGCCATCTTAATTACTGCCAAACGGCAGTCTTTTTGAAAGATGCTGAGGCAAGCTAAGGGCATATTTATTAAGTTCTATACTGCCAGTAGTCTTCATAGACTGAAAGATGAACTTCGAGATGAGTATGCTAATGGCGAGCTGAAGGGCGGACGTTAAGGTTCTGCTGAGAATTGAGAGATGGCAGTGCTTTAGGTATGTTACTAAGTGAGAGCAATACAGTGGGATGGTGAGCCGTGATGGCACTCTAGGTAAGGTGGTTGCCTTTCACGACCTTGCTCTCGACGTCTTGGGTTTGAATCCTGCAGTGGGTGAGCCACTAACCACATTTGCATGCTGACCCTGTGCATGTCACCCCTAACCATGTTATTCATGTTGTTTGTTTATCAAGCATGATATTACTCACCATTCAATTGCATTTCCCTTTGCAGCGAATGTAAAGCCACTAGAAAGAGATTGAGTTATCTGAGGGCGCTTTATCAGGTGCATTATTATTACTATTATTATCCTTTATTGCCACTGCAAGCAGTGGTGATAGCCATAAAGACTCTTCTGTCGATTTACAAACAAGGCTGTTAAATTAGCTAGTATTTTTTGTTACCTTATGGATGGACTCTTTGATCTTATCTACCTTGATGACAAAGAAGCTAGACAAATGATCTACTTGATTACCACGGTGATCACTAGGTATATTTCTGACCCTGGAGTGGTTAAGGAGATGCTCATTAGTCAAAATAAGTTTTATCGGATTGTCCATCTGATTTCACAGTGTATTTAGAGAAGCTCAACTCGACTTTAGCTGGGGTGGGTTGATATGATCACAACAGTGCTCGTATTCCTATCCTTAAATAAGATTTTATATTGAAGCAGAAATGTACTGTAGAATAAACTGCTATATGTATTGATACATACTTGCTGCATGTATTGATGTATTGGTACATACTTGCTGCGTGTATTGATGACGTCCGGACATGAAGAGCAGATATGTTCTTAGATGATGATACAACCAACTTACTAGTTATAGGCAAACCAAGTGTGATTCAGAAATTGGAAAGCCTAATGCTCAAAATCGGCTCTGCCAGAATACTGTCTGTTGAATCTGCACGAAATCCAGGTGTCGTGTTCCAAAGTGACCTTTCATTAGACGACCACATCAGCTCATCAGTCAATGCTACCTACTTTTAGCTAGACAACATGCTAAAATTTGGGCTTGTTTAGACAAGGATACCACATCTAAGTTGTTCCATTCATTCGTGACATCCCATCTTCACTTCTGTAACTCACCACTTGCTGGCCTACCGGCTTGTGCGATCAGACCCCTACAGCTTGTGCAAAACTCTGCGGCTAGGCTTATCTGTTTTTAGCATTGCAGTAGCTGCCACATCACACCACTTCTCGCCGACCTGCTCTGGCTCTCAGTCGAGCAATGCATGTGACTTCCAGGTTTTGTCACTCACTTTCAGGCCCCTTCATTCTTTGACTCCAGCCTACCTGTCAGATCTAGTCCTCACAGGAATATGCATCGTACCACCAGCTTTTCGGAGTCTTTAACTGTTTACCTATACCTAGTACAAACCCCAAATCCTTAGTTGACATTGCAATTAGTTGGTATGCTCTCAAAGCCTGGAATTCACTCCCGACTTGCATCACGATATCTCTTTACTTGACCACATTTAAAAAGAAACTAAAGACGCATCCATTTATCACAGCATTTAGTGGGTCCCTGTGATTCGTCATCTATTTGCTTATGCATGCTGAAACTGCATGCTGCCACTAATCTTACATGCATGCTGACCCTGTGTACGCCACCCCTAACCTTGTTGTTTATTGAGCATGCTACCACCAACCGTTCGATCATGCTTCCTTTGCATCAATTGTAAAGTGCCTAAAGAGAGAGAGAGAGAGAGAGAGAGAGAGAGAGAGAGAGAGAGAGAGAGAGAGAGAGAGAGAGAGAGAGAGAGAGAGAGAGAGAGAGAGAGAGAGAGACAGAGAGAGATTGAGTTCTCTGAGGGTGCTATATCAAATGTATTATCATTATTATAAGTATGAGAACAACATACTTTAAAAAAATGGCGATCGGATGGAATCGCTAGATATTATTTTTTGGAGGGTGTAGCATTTGTTGTAATTAAAGCATACAACGAAGCCACGAGAGATAAGGATTCAGCTTACATAAGGTCGGCATGCTTGGGGTTCGCCTGGTTAGTTGAATGGGCACTTAAAATTCCCTGATACAAAAAAGGGACACTTTCTGGAGTATTTACATGATCGAGATAGGTCCAGGTTTGTTACCCGATATATGATGTAGGTTACTGCAGCAATTGTTAGCCTAGTGTGAGATGGGCTTAAGAGAAGGGATTCGAATGACCTCATTGAGCTGAGAGCAAAGGGCTTGCAACTGCGTGAAGAGTCCTAAATTGGTCTCGGCAGACCAGAGTTACTGAGCTGTTCTTTTGCCTAGTAAGTCACACAGCTTGATAGTTATTAAGTGCTTTGCCTTAAGGTATAATAATAAGTAAATTAATTGAGAAAGGATGCCAGCTCCTTCATGAAATGGGTAATAATAACTGACCGACAGTCTTTGGGCAGATTGCAATTGCTTAATGAATATGCCACCTTTCTAGTGGATTAGTTCAATCTAGTTCATTGGACAAGGTAACTTAATGCCCCTGTCGTAGAGTGAAAGGAGAGTGTGAGTTAGCCTTTAGGGAGGTATATAATCATCAGGTACCAACAGTCAATTTGTAAATGTGACACGGCATCACTACCGATAGAATCCTGCATCTAGAAATTCTTTTTCGTTTGACAAGGATCGTCCACCGGCAAATGGGCTGCCGAGTGAGTGCCCGATCCTTCATATTTGGCCACGAGAGCATGTCTAAAACCGAACTCAAGCGCCAATCCTACCTGTTGCTTCCTAATGTGTTCTGACCGATTTTGTGCAGGAGTGTGTGCTCTTGGTTCAGTCTAAATGAATATTTTGTCTAAATGCTTCAAAAATGAGGGACTATGTGCTATTCCTCGGCGTATAAGTACCAACTCTCTAACGGCACAATGCATGAAGTTAAGAACTCATTTGCCTATCAGTGTACACGTGTGTCAGCATTGATTTTTCTTTGACTCGTGATTTCGGGGAGGCAAACCACTCCCATGGGGATGAGTGCTTGTAAACTTGCAGCAGGCGTTATTGTGTGCAGCAGCTTTGCCATAAAGCCTGCTGGCAAAGGTTACAGAGCATAGATGCCATGGAGGTAAATGCTTCTCGGAAAAGGCCTAGGTACAGTTTAGCACACAACAAACAGTGCGCTCCAGCCATCCTTCAGCCCAGTTTCACCCTCCTTCTCCAGTTGTCATACCTTGGAGCCCAAGTTAATAACATTGTTAATGAAGAGGATTCTCATGAGACAAATAGAATGGCTAGACTTCTAGGACATTCGATCGTGGTTTTTCGTGCATTCCCTAAATTGCATCTCCTTCAAAATCCATCCCTTCTACTGCTTCTCCTATCTTGCTGCTACATTAGTAGCTGGTGCCATGGTCCACTACCTGTGCTGACAGAAACTGCCATTGCTTGCATTTATACAGGACCAGTGGTAAATGTGCATACACGCCACTCAGGCGCTTGCACACTCGCCATGCACATTAGCGTGAGTTCTTCGAGTCTGTAGACGTGTGTGTGTGTGTGTGTGTGTGTGTGTGTGTGTGTGTGTGTGTGTGTGTGTGTGTGTGTGTGTGTGTGTGTGTGTGTGCGCGTGAGTGCGTGCGCGTGTGTGCATGTGCCTGTGTGAGTGCGTAGTTTGGGACAGTGCTCCAGCAGTGTGATTAACTGTAGCTTGCCGAAAAGCTGTGCATGGCAGCAGCTAATAGCAAATGTTGTGCATAGGTCAGGCTAAGGAGATAATGTGTCGGCCGGTACGTCTTGAAGAGGCAACAGCCGGAAGTTCACAACGAAGCAACTGGCCATTGAATTGTATGTCAGCAGTGAATTGTGCATTAACACACGTATAACTAGCAATTATTGAACCTCGATTATCTAATGCTCTTTGGAAAACATCACCATTCTTAAAGCTGGTGCTTTTTGGCAGCTTGCTTTAGGGGTGTGGCAAAAGCTTCTTCCTCGCTAGCAGTCACAGCATGATTGTTCACAAGTCATTTTTTTACCCGTTAGAACCTTTTGTCTGGCTTAGCGTTTCCAAACAATGCCCAGTTCAGGGCACTTGATTGGAGGCCCCCCACACAGGCAGGCAACTAGCAAGAGTGAGGTTAGGTGGAATGATGGTTGTGTGGCTCGGGGCTGGCACGAATCAAAGCTCGAAGCCTGTGAAGAGCTCTTGATAGGGACAGGGGCTTGGATTCATGAACTATGCATTAACAAAAGGAAAGCACCCCGTAGGGGCCGCGGTGGCCGGAACCGCCAGCTCAGACGCCGCTCGTTTGGTATTCCTAGCATTGTCTCGAACCGCTCAGCACGCTCCCCCGCATGCGTCACTGTAAATCTCTCTAACTTAGTGGTCATCAGGCCTGTTGTAACCCAATTGGCCAGACTTAACGCTTGCCTTTGGAATCCTCGCTCAATGTGCAATAAACCTCTAGTAATAAACGACCTTATTTCTGAAAATAGTATCGACCTGCTCGCCCTAACTGAAACTTGGCTGAAATCGATAAACTGCCCTACAATTAAAGACGCTACTCCATCTGGTTTCACGTTCTTTCACACCCCTAGATCAATCAAAACTGGAGGTGGAGTTGCTATTATCGTGCGCTCGAAATTCAACTTCAAGCCATTTGCGGTACCCTCGAAGCAGTCTTTTGAATCAATTGTCCTGGTCTCACCCGAAAATAAGCTACCGATAGTGGCAGTAGTCTATCGCCCACCAGGTACCAAATCCTCCTTTATCTCAGATTTCTCCGATCTCATTTCGATTCTATGTGCAAGAAATCGATCCTTCCTCGTTATGGGTGATTTCAACGTTCACTTTGATAACTTATCTGACGCTTTCAGCACCGAATTTCGTGCATTGACAGACTCATTATCTCTTGTGGCTCATGTGCATGGCCCTACCCACATCAAGGGTCACACACTCGACCAAATTTTCTCATATAACTGCACTTTGTCATCACCAATTATCACCAAATCCTGCTTATCTGACCACATGCAGATCTCATTCAATCTACAGTGTGTGCCCACATTCTCCTCTAAAATAACCTGTGAATCGCGAAACCTCAAGACCCTTGACATCGATGCTGTCCGTGCGAGAATATCTGCTTCACCCTTGCTGCTCAGTCCTCCCTCCGATCTGTCATCACTGGTAGATTGCTACAACACGACACTAGCTGACACGCTCGACGAGTTTGCACCTCTGACAAAGCGCACTGTGCGCCCCTGCCCAGACGGCCTATGGTTTACCTCAGACGTTAAACTAGCCAAGTCTACTAAACGAAAGCTTGAAAAGGCATACAAAAGATCCGGACTAACTGTCCATCGACAGGCATATGAAGACTACTGTAGGTCGTACCGATCGATCCTAGCAAAGGCCAAGTCTAGCTTCTATAGAAACATTGTTGAATCACAGATGCACAATCCGAAAATGCTGATGTCGACAATAAACCATCTTCTCAACCTTTCCCAGGTTAGCTCCTTACCTGATGATCCTTGTGATGATCTAGCCGATCGCTTCTCTCGATTCTTTGTGCAGAAGATAGGGAATCTAGGACAAGATCAGGGAATCCATCCTTCGATGACAACCTTCCCACTAGAATGCTGTTCCTCGGTTCTTGGCTGCGCCACAATGTCTGCATTTAAGCAGGTCACTAGTGATCTAGTCCTAAAGTTCGTATCTCAATCAAAGAAGACAACAAGTCCACTGGACCCTATTCCCACTGTCCTGCTTCTACGTTGCATTGATCTGCTGCTGCCATGCATAACTAACATCATTCATATGTCATTAGGCTCAGGTCAGGTCCCAGCACCTTTCAAAAAAGCTGTAGTCAGGCCACTTCTCAAGAAAGCTACACTAGACCAAGAGAACTTAAGCAACTACCACCCAGTCTCCCTTCTACCATTCCTATCAAAGACACTGGAACGGGTCGTGGCAGACCAGCTGAACTCCTATATCGAAACGTCACACCTTGCTAGTAAGTTCCAGTCTGGCTTTAGAGCTAATCACTCCACAGAGTCAGCATTGCTTCGGGTATACAACGACCAACTTAGGAATGCAGACATGGGTAGAGTGTCTCTTCTTGTTTTGCTCGATCTTTCGGCAGCTTTTGATACCATCGATCACAAAGTACTTCTAGAGCGCCTCTCATCTCGCCTGGGCATCACTGGCACTGCTCTGCAGTGGTTCAGGTCCTATCTCAGTGGGAGACTCCAGAGTATTGACGTGAATGGACAAAGATCATCTGAAGTACCTCTAAAATATGGAGTACCTCAGGGCTCTGTGCTAGGTCCGGTCCTTTTCACCGTTTATACTCTCCCTCTTGCTGATGTGACTTCCAAGCACAGTCTAGGCTTTCACTTCTATGCGGATGACACTCAGTTGTACCTTTGCTTTGATCCCTCCCAGCCTTCGAGCACCTCAAATTCTCTCAACTCACTTGCTGCATGCATTGATGACATCCGCACATGGATGGCAGCAAATTTTCTAAAACTAAACGATGATAAAACTAACTTACTAGTTATGGGCAAACCCAGTGTGATTCAGAAATTGGAAAGGCTGACTTTCAAAATTGGCTCTGCCAGCATATCTCCAGTTGAATCAGCTCGAAGTCTAGGTGTCATATTCCAAAGCGACCTCTCGTTAGACGACCACATCAGCTCCACAGTCAAATCTGCCTATTTTCAGCTTCATAACATTGCTAAAATTCGGGCTTGTTTAGATAAGGATACCATGTCCAAGTTGGTCCATGCATTCGTGACATCCCGTCTCGACTTCTGCAACTCACTGCTTACTGGCCTACCAGCATGTGCGATCAGGCGATTGCAGCTGGTGCAAAACTCTGCAGCTAGGCTTGTCTGTCGTGAGCGTCGCAGTTGCCACATTACTCCACTTCTCGCCGACCTGCACTGGCTACCAGTGAGGCAACGGATTGACTTCAAGGTTTTGTCGCCCACTTTTAGGTCTCTTCATTCTATGGCTCCGGCCTATCTGTCAGATATACTACCCCATCAGGCCAAGCATCGTACCACCTGCTTCTCGGAATCCAACAGTCTAGAAACACCTCATACAAACCTTAAATCCTTTGGAGACTGTGCATTCAGTTCATATGCTCCCAAAGCCTGGAACTCCCTCCCGACCTGCGTCAGAACATCCCCTGACCGGACCACATTTAAAAGAAACTTAAAAACACACCTATTTAGGACAGCATTTAGTGGGTCCCTGTGATTCGTCCTTGATGTGCTTATGCGTGCTGACACTGTGCATGCTGCCACTAACCACATTTGCATGCTGACCCTGTGCATGTCACCCCTAACCATATTATTCATTTCGTTTGTTTTTCAAGCATGATTTTACTTACTATCCTATTGCATATCACTTTGCAGCAAATTTAAAGCGCCTAGAAAGAGATTAAGTTCTCTGAGGGCGCTTTATCAAGTGCAATATTATTAATATTATTATAGCAGTTTGTCGTGCCCATCGCCATTAGAAGGCTTTACCTTCTCTTTTCGAGGCAGGCTATGGTCACTATATTTTCCATTTGGGGATGCTTTTTTAGTGCCAGATTACCCTTTTTGCTGCTGCTGCCACTGCCTCTGTGTGATGGATGGAGGAAATCCAGAGTACAGCAGTCGCCTGCTCGGCAGCACTTCTGGGAAATAGTAGCACTCGATGTAATTTACTTGGCTGCCTCAGTGGAGATGATGCCAAGGATCAGATTACGTCGCAGCACAATTTAGCGGCTCGTGGCTTTGGTTGCTGGTCGTGGTGCAAGGTGCCAAGCGCTTGCTTCGGGCCCAAGCATCTAGCTTGGTAGTTGCGATGAAGAATCGCCCACCGCAGGAATCGAACCCACGACCTCGGAACCGAGGTCGTGAAAGCAATCGCCTTACCTAGCTCTCTTAGATCTGATGTGTTAGTTTTTGCTCCTTCGTTCCAAACTTGTGCAGCGCTCCTTGCATGTGTGCATGTTTATATTTGCATTGCATTAAAGCTGTGTCGGCTGGTAGATACCTTGCCGAGCTAGTTTGGCCCAATGGTTAAGGTGCTTGCCCTGATCAAGGTTTGGCCGAGGTCGTGGTTGCTAGTCCCGTGGCATAAGTGAAGTGCCTGAATAGTGATTTGAGTTCACTTAGGCGCTATGCAAAGGAATTGTACTAAACATTCCCTCGAATAGCTGTGCTTGATTGTCACTTATTGTGTGTCTGCATCACTGCCTGGCCATTTCTTGCTGCATCATATGGCTGGCTCTAATTATTAGATGTTTTCCTACGGTTGCTGACCGGCAGAGTTTGAAAAATGCGTAGCTCGAACAAATGTTGTGCTATCTTTTCCGGTGCTCTTTTGATAGCTGACATTGATATTGCTATGAGGGCGATTCGGCGCCTGGCATGGCAAATGCCATCTTGTGTCGGCTGCAAACGTCCTGGCGCAATTGTCCCTTGTGATGCACCCTGTTCTGTCTGTCTGTTTCTCCCTCCCTCCCTCTCTCTCTGTCTCTCTCCCTCTCTGTCTCTCTCTGTCTCTCTCCCCCTCCCTCTCCCTCTCTCTCTCCCATCGTTGCACTGCACAGTCTTTCCCGACCGTCTTATAGTTAAAGGTCTCAAATCTTTTGTTTTAGGAAATCCACAGCAGAATTATGGCCCTCAATTTCAGTGAGTGCCATACCAAGATCCGACAGGTGGACAGCCAGGCCACGGTCGCAGGTGCTGTCGTAGTGCAGGTAAGCTGATAACAACCAACTCCTGCTAATATGGACTGGTTTCTGCCTCTATTTGCCACCCTTGGCCAACATCTCTGCTCGTGTTAGCCTGCCCATCTGTCTATCAGCTTGTCGGTCACCATCTCGTTCTTTTCCATGACTTGCTTTCTCGTCTTTTTTTCCCTCTCTTTTGCTTTTGTATTCTGTCGGTCTCTTCTGTCTATCTCCTCTCTGTCTCTCTCTGTCTCTCTCTGTCTCTTTGTGTCTCTCTGTCTTCTGTCTGTCTGTCTCTCTGTCTCTCTGTCTGTCTGTCTCTCTGTCTCTCTCTCTCTCTCTCTCTCTCTCTCTCTCTCTCTCTCTCTCTCTCTCTCTCTCTCTCTCTCTCTGTCTCTGTCTCTCTCTCTCTCTCTCTCTCTCTCTCTCTCTCTCTCTCTCTCTCTCTCTCTCTCTCTCTCTCTCTCTCTCTCTCTCTCTCTCTCTCTCTCTCTCTCTCTCTCTCTGTCTCTGTCTCTCTCTCTGTCTCTCTCTCTCTCTCTCTCTCTCTCTCTCTCTCTCTCTCTCTCTCTCTCTCTCTCTCTCTCTCTCTCTCTCTCTCTCTCTCTCTCTCTCTCTCTCTCTCTCTCTCTCTCTCTCTGTCTCTGTCTCTGTCTCTGTCTCTGTCTCTGTCTCTGTCTCTGTCTCTGTCTCTGTCTCTGTCTCTGTCTCTGTCTCGTCTCTCTCGTTGCGTGTCCCTCTCTCTCCACTCAGTGTCTAACTTTGTTTTGTTGTGGATCAGTCTGTGATTGATCGTGGGTCGGATTGGGAAAGATGTCGGGATGTAGTTATTTTTGCTGCCTTAGGTTACTGGAGAGCTGTCGAACAATGGCTCCCCAATGCGGCGCTTCATGCAGACGTTTGTCTTGGCTCCACAGTCACCAAACAAGTACTATGTGCACAATGACATCTTCCGATACCAGGACGAGGTTTTCAATGATGACTCTGACTCGGGCGACGATGAGCCACCGATCCAAGGTACTGCAGAGTAGTGAGGTCACGGCATCTTGGAGGCGGTTATGCGTAATAACCGTCAGTTGGTAGTGGGTACTGGTTGTAGCTGCCTATCTGTTGCAATACTAGTGCAAGGGCCATAACTAATGTTTCTCTTAGCTTGCCTCTCGGTCCTTGCCTGCCTGCAGTCACCCTATCTCTACCTCCCTCATTTTTTGTCTGCTTATCTTACTTTGTCTGTGCATATCAGGAAGTAAGTGTGAGGCTGTGTGTATTTCCCCTCCCTTCTCTTACTCTGTTGGTCTATATCTATCCATCCTTCAAATAATCTAGCTATTCACCCATCCCTCCAGCTATCTAATCTCTCTCCCTCTCTCTCTCTCTCCCTCCCATAGATTTCTTGCCGGTTACTTAGCGATTTGTCCAAACACATTTTTAAGCGTGTTGTTACTCAGTGCTTCTGACAAGCAATTGCTTCAATTTTATGAAAACATTTTTGATCTGACACCATGAATAGCCAAACGGTCATGTTGTCACTCAGCAGTTCTGTGTTCGGTGACCCCCTCCCCGAGGTATGGAGGCACACATCGTGTTCCTGATTGGCCTTCCCATTCCTGAGATTAAGGTGCCTCTGTTGGACCTTCTTTCACCTGGGCAGTTGTTTGTATGTGGTTCCATGTTGGGTCATTGGTCCGATGACTCACAGAGAGCTTCATGACCAAGGGATAAGGGCAGTCTGCATCTTGTAGATACCATGTGACCGTATGTTGGCTTCATGGCAGCCTTAGCCGGAATTGTTCGCCAGTTGTTAACTCGTCACCTACCCCAACCGACCAGTATGTATCTGGTCGCTGGTGATTACAATGACTCCAAGTACTGCATCAGTGTTAAACGTATTTTATGACTCCAATGCCACCAGCAGAAACAATGGGTTGTTGCATGATAGCTGATTAAGTGCATCCTTCTGTGTGATCTGTAAGATAGAACCGTCTGTTCCTGCTCGACAGTCTCTTGGTAATTTACTGGTTACTATAAAAAAATGTGCCTGCACATTCCAAAACACCAGAACAAATGACAGTGGAAAAGTTGAACCCAAGTGCTTTTCCTTATAGGAAGATTTCACTTTTGGTTGCTACCTTTGAGCCTCTGGTTCTGAGGCAGCTGAAAGGAAGTCATCTGGATAATCTTGACTTGCTAGGCAGACAAGTTTCGTCTCACCGTGTTCTATGCAGATGGCGCTAGGGTTGCTCTAGAGCTCAGCCGGTGCCTTTTGGCCCTTTGTTTAAATGCAATCAATCTCTGCTTGAGCCATGCTAATGCAGTTGCAAGGGACTGCCCTTATCTTAATTGTCAATATATGGCACTTACTACACCGAGTTCTCATGCTAGGTGTGTTCATTCTTTTCTCCTTAGGAGTTCAGACTGAAATGCACGCAGTTCGTCATCCTGTCCAGCTGTTCATGTGACTTGTTTTTTAAACTCCCCTTGTTCCAGCCTAGCTAAGTTGATCGATGATTGCTAACTCGTATGCTGTGTAGGGCTGCCATCGACCTGTCAGCCGATTTTGTTCTGGTTTGTCTTATCACGATAGCTTCTAAGCAAAGTAAAACCGTAAATTCTTGCTCATTTCGAATTATCTGATTTAAGCCTTTAGGTACTACATTTGTAATTCGAGAAAGCTGCAAGAGTTGTATTGTGTTGCTCAGAAGATTTGTAGGTACCTCGTGTTTCATTTGAGTTTTCAGAGTTCTTGTGACTTCCGTGTTTTGTTTTAAACCTTAAGATCCCGTTACGTCTACCTTGTGTATTGTCGAGGATGGTGGCTGGGCAGTTGTGTGGTGGTGTGCATCAAGTAGCCAATAATCCTAGAGAGGTTGATATGGTTTGACAGGATGGAGAGTTGCTAGAGGGGTCAAGATCTGGTGTGTGACAGCTGCCCCGGTCAGCATCATCGTTAGTCATTTGGGTGTCTTGTGATACATTTTTGATCGGCCAGGTTAGTTGAGCTAGTTTAGTAAGTGCTGTTGATTGTCAAATAAGAGTTCTAAATAGCACGCAACTTAAGTGCTACCAAGTCAACCTACGGTAAAAAGAAATTTAAGTCTAAACATTGGCTGCTATTGAGATACTTCATAGTCATATCGGTCCTGTCTTTAAAGTACATTAATAGTTACATATTGAATCATTTTTTCATAATTATAATTAAAAAATGTTAATGTAATTAATCATTTATTGATAGTATGTCGATAATCGTACTAGACTAGCAATGAGGCTGCTAAGACCGTTCGTAGGCATTTTTCATATAGAAAATAATAGTAATGCAGTTGTACTCAGATTTCTTTTTCTGGAGCCTTTTAGGTTTACGAATCTGGATAAGATCGCATGCTGAACAATCTGTAACTTTAGAGAGTCAAGTTTTGATGTTTCCATCGTTGAATTCGCCGAATGAAGGATGCTCCTCATCAGTAGGCACATGCAAATATCTTGGCATTGAAGTCTCTTTTGAGTGCTTGTCTATCTATAATCTAATTCTTCTTAGTTGTTGTTCACGGGCACTTTAATTCACGAAATCACCGAGGGTGTACATTTGGTAAGACCTAAACGTTAACTAGAGCTTTGCAGAGATTGTACGTCTTCCAGCACACCCTGAGATATACCTGCTCATGTCGTGAGACCCTCAGTTAAATCCATCGTTTAGTTGCCAAGTTCATGAATAACTGGCAGAAGGATGACCGCATTAAACAAAAAATGCAGTAGCAATGCATGGCAACTTCTGTGGAGCTTTAAACCCAGGAAACCTTATCAAAGAAATACAAAACATGAATGTTAAAATGTCTAAACCTCGTAGCCTGACTACTTTCTAACGAATAGTCTGGATCTGGGATTGCTAATGAGGCAAGAAAGAGATAGGTTGTTCTCTGTGCTTCTGGTCGTGTCTTTAGCTTAGGCCTAGCAAATGACAAAGGGGTTGCCCAGCTAAATGGGTGTCTGTCGGGGAGGCTGGCCACTCGACATGCCTCTTCAGCTTATCCGTCTGTGACTGGCTGTTCCTGGCCAATTTCAAGTCTACCCCCGTGACTTGAAATGCTGGCTTTGCACGTGGCTTTGAGGCCAATGTTATTTGCAGGCTTACGAACCAGTGTTCCTGTCAGTTTCACTTTCTTGTTGACATACAGTGATGTCCTTTGGGTGCTGCCATTTAGTGCGAGTAAGCGGCTAGCCGTAGCTTCAGCTTCAAGCTGCTGGTTCTTCGTGCTGCCTTTTCTTGTAGCTCCATTTGAGCTGTACCTTGCCAGCCAGTGTTTGTGTGATGCTAGAAACAGCTGCTGCCCATGCCGTGCAACGATCCTTGCCCAGAACAGGCTCAGGGAAGGGGGGGGGGCAGCCAAACACTTAGTTCTTCCAAGGACCCTTCAAACTAGTGACCATTACTGTGGTGGAAAAAGCACTGCTGCATCAACGGAAGATTCCCACGCAGCCACGCTCGAGCTTGGGGGGTGGGTGAGCGGCTCACACTAGCCCCGGCACTGTCGCTCGACGTGTGTAATGCTTTTGCCCCTCGGCTGGTGCTGCACACCAGGCAGGTGCTTCGGCTGCTGTCGGAACCCTGGTGTGCACTTATTGTCTGCCTTTGCCTGCTCGCGCAGATGCTGTGCCAGCCGCCAGGCCGACCGGCGCTGGACCGCAGCCATCGGAGCAGCAGCTGCCGCCACCACCTGCCGTCTCCCGGGTCGACGACTCGGCGGCTGTGGCGCAGCAGCTGGCTCCTACTGCTGCTGCCCCTCAGTTGATTTCTTCCATTGCTGCTGCTGCTGCCGCCGTCATCGGAAGCGGGTAAAGGCTCTTTGCGTGCATCCTGCTGACCGGCTTGATTAAATTCTCCTATTTCCACGGCGCTGGCACTGCTGCTTCAGCTGCAGCTGCAGGCGACCGAAGCCGCTCATTTGCGGACGTTTGCTTCGGCGCTTACGGCCATTTCGGTTTCTTCTGCACCAGCCTCTTCCGCCGTTCATGCACAGCAGTGCTGCTGGCGCTGGGCTGCAGCAGCGTGCGCTCTCGCTGTCAGCGGCAGAGACCGCTCATTTTTGTCGCCGTGTTTTTCAGGCAAGCCTCCGAGGTGCGAGTCGGTGAGCCTTCGCTGGCCTACAGCAAGAAGGAAGACCAGCCGAGGTTGTCTCACGGCGCAGGCAGCAGCGGTGAGTTATCAAGCGGGTTGCACAACGGCTGCAAGCTCGACCGTACCAGCTCGTCCGTAGAAGCGCTCCCTCGCCTGTGGCCTCCAAACGTAGGGCTGCCACTGCAGCATTCGTTTGATCCGCTGGGCATCGTGCACGGCGCGAGTGAGCTCGTGGCAGCCGCCGCAGCTCCTCGGCCGCAGCTCTCGCGCTCACGGCTGCACTGCTGCCGTGAGCGCGAGAGCTGCCCGTGCGGTTAGAAGCACCGTCTACTGCCACCCCGTCTGCCAGCACGAGTCGACTGAGCTGCACCCGGAGGACGGGCTAGGCGGATGTGTATCTCTGGCCTGCTCGGTCCGGGGTTTAAGCTACCTCCCCTCCCTCTGATGATGACCCCATCGAGCGATGACCATACGAGGCACCCCATCGAGCTGAGCTCCTCCCATCATGCAACGTGCGGCCTGTTGCTGCCGCTGCAGCTTTCACTGCCCCCCCCCGAACCTTGAACCTCATCGTCGTCATTGCAGCTGAGCCGAAGCTGCAGGCGAAGACGTGGTCGAACATAATAGCCCAGCCGCCCAAGCCAGTCGGCTCGGCTGCGGCAGCTTCATCCGTTGCGAGAGTCGTCTCCGTCGAGGTGCCGTCTGCAAGGGCGGAAGCAGCCGCCGTGCCTCCTCAGGGCGCGCCCGAGCCGGTGGCTACCGCCGCCGCCGCCAAGGCTGCAGAGCAGCAGCAGCCTGTGCAGGCAGTCTCTCTTTCGGAGCAGCCGTCTGCTGCTGCAGCGGCGAGCTGCGCGGATGGCTCTGGCGGCCAGTTGGATGGCAGCAGCGCGGAGGCACGCGGCACTCCACCGTCGACCGAACACGTTCGAACCAAGCAGCTGTACTACCCTGACTCACAGCAGGTGTTCGTCGGAAACCTGCCCCCGGGCACTGTCGAAGACGACGTAAAGGCTCTGTTTGCTGGTGAGTCGAAGGCGGTGCCGCGCCATGCTCCCTCACATGCACCCGCACGCACACACACCATTTATTAATTATTGTTACCGGCCTTGACCAAAAACGCCTGCGGCAATGGAGCAAGTGCCGAAGCTGCCAGCCACCCGGCCCGGCCCGTCGGATCGGACCGGGGTCGACTTCTTGCTGCACGTGTGTGCGCTGAACAAAGCTCAGCCGAGCGCTATTCGGTCGGTGCCGAGTGCACGGCTGGGAAGTATTACCCTTGCTTTGTCGTTGTTGTTGACGGAGTTGAAAAGGTTTGTGCCCGCTCAAGAGCTTCGACTGCTGCGCCCGTGAGCCCAGGCACGTGGGTGAGTGGGCACTGGCTTGTCGCACGCTTTGTTTACGGTTTATGTAAAATGGCTATTATTATTTTTCAACCAACCTCAATTGTAAGTCGGTCAGCTAGACCATGCGATAGACCCTTTTTCGTCCATATTATGACTAGCTGGATCTGACAGATCGGCGTTTGATCGAGTGTGTAAAGGTCTGGCCTCTTTGGCCTAGTCTTGCACCTTTAAGGCTATGTGCCCTTTAAGCTAGGCTTTCATCTTCCGTTAATGCTCCGATTTCTTAGACAGCAACATCGTCGATTATAGCGTTGCCGCTGTAGTTGAACAGAGTATTGCATGCCATTCGGCACGAATATGAATTCAGCAATTCGAATCCGCCGTGGTTCTGTCAAACGAGTCTTTCGACCCGATGAGTCCGGCAGTCTATGGCCAGGATATTATGCCAGGTAGACCTCGACGCTCCCAGTCTTAGCTAGCAAATCAAGAATTTAGGCAGAATTCATTTCAGCAGTTCATTTAAAGGTGAAAACAAAAGTGTCATGAAGTGGCTCAAATAGTCTAGTCTTTTCATCCTACTTAGTGGCTTGCTCACGGCTATATAACCACCACTGTGTCTGTTGGGTGAATAGTGATGCTAAGACTGCACTCAAAAGAGAACTAGATATCTGTCTACCGCCCTAAGATAACTGAGCATTTGTCTTGGGTTGTTACGAATCCTAGGCTTGGAGCATGCAAACAGAAAACACTGCCTCCAAAGGATTTTTTAGGTTAAGAGGCTCAGCTAAACGAGATGACCAGGCCATTGGTTGAAAGCCTAGCTTTGTATTTCTTATTGGTATTCTGGAGCCGAGAGGAGGAAGGAACGGGTGAGCAGCAAATTCTAAAGAAGTTCTAAAATGTTTTAGTTGCATCATTCACTACAGGCAGGCCTAGGTGGTTAATTTAGCAGCAACTGTCAGCGTCTTATTGCAGTGACAGGAAGACCTGCCGAGTAGTGAATCGCAGAGGCGATGTCACGTGGTGCATGAACCAACTTAGCTGTGTCGTCCTTGTCTAAGTAAGCCCGCATTTTATGCTGTGGTATGTTGATGGGATTAGGAAGACTTTACTGCATGGTCGTCCAGTTGAAGGTCTTTGGAAGCCGGATACTCAAATTTCCTTGCTGATGCTGCAGCAGATATTACTGCCAAGTCTGCTTCCAGGGTTGGGCTTTCTATTTTGTGAGTAACACTAGGCTTGTCCATTGATAGTTAGTACCGTTAGTTGTTTGTAATGTTATTAAATTTGAGAAATTGTGCTGCCATCCAAGTGCTAGCGTCAGCTATGCGTGCTGCAAGGGAGTCAGGAGAATTCGATGCCCCTGATAAAGTCGGCAGCATCAGTGATTAGTTGGCTGGAAATTTAAAGTCTGCCAAACTGGCGGACAAAGTACAAGCACTTGCTTGTTTGTTGGCAAATTCAGTCGTGACGGTCGATTCATTTCCATGCACCACGATTTCAAGTGGCAGTAGCCAGCAGCAGTCGCCCTGGAAATGTAAGAGAAAATAGTGGGTGCGAATCCTTGCTTTGCTATTACCACTTCCGGCAGCCTGCTGGCAATCTGTGCATGTCCGAATTCCGAAACTTGCTGCTCATACCTCAAATCGGGCTTCTCAGTGCATGCTCAGTGCGAACCTAGCAAAGTGCTGTGAGTGATCCGATGTGTGCAGCTGTAGTGTCCGTGCTAGATGCTGCTGCTGCAGCTGGGCTCTCCCTTGCATGAGATGCGCTCTTCCTTGCAGAAACTGCCGAGATATTATCGATCAAGGTGATCACGTCCCTGACCAGCCGGACTCCGTATGCCTTCGTCGTATTTTCTAGCCCACCAGTCGCCCAGCGAGCGCTCGAGAAGAAGGTAAAGGGTGGCGATGCTGTAGTAGTGCCTGCTCTGCTTTTCCAACGTGCCACACTGGTTACCTGCCCCCTTCTTTGCTCTCTCTCTCTCTCTCTCTCTCTCTCTCTCTCTCTCTCTCTCTCTCTCTCTCTCTCTCTCTCTCTCTCTCTCTCTCTCTCTCTCTCTCTCTCTCTCTCTCTCTCTCTCTCTCTCTCACTCACTCACTCACTCACTCACTCACTCACTCACTCACTCACTCACTCACTCACTCACTCACTCACTCACTCACTCACTCACTCACTCACTCACTCACTCACTCACTCACTCACTCACTCACTCACTCACTCACTCACTCACTCACTCACTCACTCACTCACTCACTCTCTCTATCTCTCACTCACTCTCCTTGACCTTGCACGTCGTGCCATTGTCGACGTCCTTGACCTTATGCAGGCTGAGCCCCTGTGCCGGTACGAGATGTGTGGCGAGAGCAGCAGTATTTTTGCTGCCGACGACCAGCAGCCGTTGGGAGTTTTTATATTTCGGCTCCCCTTACCCACTTTCGTTGAGTCGCTCCCTGCCCCGTCGCCTTGCTTGCTTCCCTGCCTGCTCTCTGTGTGCGCCTGAGGTGATGCCGAGAGCTTTGCTTTTGATAGGACTACACGTGCAAGGGTCAGTCTGTTAACGTCGAGGAGAAGAGACCGCAGCAGCAGCGCTACGGCCGCGGTATGGGCGGCCGCTTCAATTCGTCTGGCTACTACCACCCGAGAGGAGGTGGCAGCTACTACAACCGCAGCGGAGGCTTCGGCCGCCAGGGGCCGTCGTCGTCGGGCCCTCGTCGCGGTGGCCAGCTGCCACCGGCGGCTGCGGCAGCCGCGGCGGCTCCGTCTTTGTAGGCATCACCGCCGCCGTGGGGCGAAGGGTTGGGATTGGTGGCTGGCAAGTGTTGTGCGATCAAATGTGATACGTGAGTGAGAGAGAGAGAGAGCTAAGCAGCCAGCCAGCGAGCTGCTGCTGCTGCTGCCGCTGCCGCCTCCTCGCCGGCGTCGGCCTCGTATCCCTCGTGGCGGGCCGGCCGGCCCGTCGCCGCTGACGCCAGCGAAGTGAGCGGCGAGCGTTTGGAGCAATCGCCGAGGCTCCCGCTGAGCGAGGGCTGGTGCCACGAACCGAGCACCCTACCTCAGCGAAGTCTGCGCCGCCCCGAGACGGCATGCAAGGGAAGCAGCAGCCGCGGCAGAGCGGCGCTTTGCCGCGCCAGCCAGTGCCGCTGCCGCCGTCACCGGCAGTTTCAGGCAGCCCCACTACTCCGGTGGCTGCCGGTGGTGCCTGCCTCTGTGCATTCGGCCGAGGCCCGCCCTGCAGCCGTTGTGCCTTAGGTAATTAGTTCATAATTTATACATAAGCAGTTCTTGTGACAGCCTGTTTGTAATGTATAGGCAGAACTGCGTTTTACTCACGGCCTTCCCAGGCAGTGCAGTGGTGAAGTGCAGCATTCAACTTGGTTCCAAAATGTTTGCTGTTAATTAACCAAATTACAATTATGCAGCCTTTTGTTACCGGCGGTCTTGTGGGCGACCTCGTCTTCAATTACAATGCTGCCTGCTAGCTGGCTAGGCTGAATTGAAGCTGGGTGACGATGCGGCTATTGGAAGCTCGAGGGGAAGCTCGAGTTAGAGCATTGCAGCCAAATGTCTTGCGAACTTTAAGGTTTGCTCTCGGCGAGTCGAGAAGCTTTGCACGGTAGGACCGAGGCATGCAGACATTTGGCCGTGAACCAGTCTCGAGCCGGTCGTGGGCCACTGCTTAGCTCGTGTGCTAGCAGCGTTTGCCGGCATCGTCCGATGCATCCATCGTTTTTTCCTAAAGCCCGGTCAGCCGGTCACGAGGCTGTGGGTAAATCTTCGCATACCTAGCAGCAGCAAATTCGTCAAACTTGCGAAGTAGATGCATCTAGCCCATGCAGTTGCACCGCCGTACGTAGCTTCGGATGGAGGAGGTAGGCAGACAGGCAGGCAAGCATCCAGGGAGCATGGGATGACTACGACTAGTGGAGGAAACCCCTGCCGACCTCTCGAGATGCTGACCCAAGCGTTTCAGCCGAGGTCCACTCTCGGAAGGGTTTTATGTCAAACCCTTTTTTGTCAAGTGCTTGGGTGCTATGACGTAAGGGTGTGAACATGCGGTTTTGCCGGTTCCCTCTGAGGAGTGGTCGACCGAAACACTTCGACTAGCCACACCCACCACTTTGAGCTTGGAAGGGACAGCTTGCTAGCACCTCGGAGATCGACTGCTGGTAGTCGGCTGTCGACGGCTGCTATCCTTAGCAAGTCGTTATGGCACACTAGCTAAGGCGGTTGCTTTTCACGACCTCGGCCCTGATGTTGTGGGTTCGAATCCTGTGGTGGGTGATCCTTTATTGCCGCAGCAAGCTTCGGTGATAGCCGTAGAGGCTCTTCTGTCGCTATACAAAAAGAGGCTGTTTAATCAGCTAGTATTTTATTTTTTATTTATTAGTCACAACAAACTCAGCTGGCTATGCTGCCATGTCCGAACAGTGCGATGAGTTGTGAAGTACCCCGCCGAGAGTGTGATGAAAGAAGCAGCCGTTAGCTTCTTTCGAGTGACGACCCGTCCCTAGACCTATTCAGGGTGTGATCATTCGCTCGAAAATTAGCACTGCTGCTGCGTGCACTGGCTGTTTTTCTCCCAAAGCCAGGGGTGCCCTGCAGCTTTACATCAATCCGTTATCTATAGTTTTATAGAACCTTTTTATATTGAACTAGAACTTGTTGACGCAGCTCGAGCTTGAATGTTGGCTCAGAGCTAATGACACGGCTTCAACAAATATTCAGCTGTTATACACGGATCCTGGCTAGCTGTCCGCTGCCACACGAATAATAATAATAATAATTTTAATAATGCACTTGGTAAAGCCCCTCGGAGAACTCTTGTCTCTTTCTAGGCGCTTTAATTTTGCTGCCAAGGGAAACGCTATTGAACGGTGAGTAATATCATGCTTGATAACCTGGTGAGTCCGCAGCGACTAAGCGTTGGACGGTTTCCAATATGATATAGCTAATCGACAGGAGTTTGAAAAGCAGGTGGTACGAGACCTAGCCCAACGAGAAGCAGTTCGGATCGTTAGGCTGGAGACAGAGAATGAAGGGACCTACGTATGAGACAGTGAGAAAACCTTAGATTGATAAGCTGCTTCTTAAGTAGGGAGTGCAGATAGGTGAAAGGTGCTGTAATGTGGCCGTCGTGTCCTAAACGTCAGTGTAGGCTAGGTGCTAAGGTTTGCACATGCTGCAGGCGTCATATTTCGCAGGTAGGAAGATGTCAATTATCGAGTGTGCTGCTTGGACTGACAGGGACGTAAACATAAGCTTCGCTGCGGTTTACTTATCTCAGCACCGCCATTTTTTGTAGTGGCGTGTAGTTGAAATTAGGCACCCTTGACTGAGAGCTGATCGGTATATCCAATAAAAGGTTCATTTGGAGTGTGGCACCCAGATTGCTAGCTGTCGCTGCAGGAGGCATGTTGGCCGAGCCCATTTGCAAACTTAGGCATTTGCAGGAATGCCCAGTTTGTGCTGAGGAAGTGACAATTGTGCAAAAGCCATATATCGAACCGTAAGGCTAAAACTAACCACAAATAAGAATTTCAATATTTAAATGCAATCTGTTCTTACAAAATTTCACGAATTTGCTCTTAGGCATTATCATACAAATGGGCTGCAATGGAGCTAGAATGCATTGCAATCTATAGCAATCCAATTGAAGCTACATCAAATACATCACAAAAAACTGTGCGTACCTTTGACTTGGATTCAAGTAAAACTTGACTTTATTGCAAATGTATCCACTAAGTTTGGCTCTATTCCGCCGGCACGTTTTCACACAGTCCATCGAAATAGATTGCAGCAGGCCGGGAGAATACCACAATCCAATGCGATAAGTAGACTGCACTCCACGGCAAAACTCGGCTTACTGCTCCTTTTAGATTGCATATGTTAACACAATCTGCGACAAGTGCACTCATAAAATTTAACTAGAATAGGTCTTCTTGGGCAGTGAGCTCCAGTTGCTTGCAACAGCTCTGAAAAATAACCTAAATCAACTTTAATCCGCTACAAAAGCCCCAAAATAGGTTGCTTTAAGCTCCCAATTTTTATTATACAACAGCTCATTGTCTTAAGTATGTGCCCACTTGAACGTAAGCCGTTGTCCGTGCCTGATCTGTAGCAATGCACGGCAATCGCCCGAAATGGCCAACATAATGTAAAGACCTCAATCCACCCTAATCCAGTGCAAATCATCTTCAAATCGCTATCACCAAGGAAGCTCCAATTTGGATTTATTAGACTCAAACACAATTTTTATTCATATAATTATCCTATTTTGAGAATAGGTTTTCAAATTTCTAAGAATAATTATTGTTGCTCAGAAGTAGCAAGTAAGTTGGTCATCAATCAATCAATTTAAGGAAGTTTGCTACCATCCAAGTAGGAATGTCAGCAATATTTAATGCAGGAGAATTAAGATCATTATGGCATGCTTGAAGGCCAGCAGGGATCAACGCGATGCAGCTGTGCTGTGATCAACTGATACAGTATGTCATCTGCGTAAAAATGAAAGCTGAAATTGGGCTTAACGATCACTTCACCAAGTGGAAAATATACAAGTAGAGTGGAACTAATCATCTCTACATAGTCTAGCAGTTCGGAGTCAAGACCAGGCTCGTTATTAGGCCTGTAAATTTGCTCTCGCTTGGCAAGAAAAGAGATTTTGGTATTTTGGAGGTCGCAAGATTTTTTTTTTGGTGGACATTGAAAACGGAGTAGCGGCTATTCACGGACACGTGCCAGCTGCTACCTTCAGACGATTATATACCAATGATGAAAAACAATCAGCCGAAATATCTCCATGTGCAGCTTACTTTATCAATAAACTAATGTATTCTGAACACTTACAGTCCAACAAACCGGTCACCCACTACGAAGGCTGCATCCAAGTTTCTTTGGTCTGTTCCTGATTGGTCGGCTGCCTCAGAAGACTCCAGTTATGCCATCTAAAAGTAAATCGCGCAACTGAACAGCTAATTTCTCGGACACGGGCAGCGATACTCGTATCCTTCCCCCAAGTTACTGATAAGCGCTTCTTAGTAAAACTGCTGACGTCTCAAGCTCTCGGTTGTCTCTACTTCAAACATTTGCAGTGTAGACGCAGCTTTCCACTGTTCACATAGTTCGAAGAGCATTTACTGAAAATTTCAAGGCCCTTCGCCATCGTGTTTTAACGGAGTGGACTGCAAAGATGGGCACTACCGGTTCTATTTTAATCGCCAGAAGGAAACGAAAAATCCATCAGAAATCGTCTGCAAGAAGCTCAAATTTTGATAAATATATACATATAAATATTCACCGTGTTGACGCGTTACCTACACATTTCATGCAATTTCAAAGGCGTTTTCTCACAAATTGGCTGCGATGATCCCGGAAACGATGGTAATAAGCTGAATATCCACTACAATCCACCAGAGACTGGCTGTGCAAAGGTAAAACTTCGATTGCATATTTAGCTACCTTACGATAGTTAATACCACTAAATATCCCGGTAAGTAAAGTGTAAAAACCGAACTTTAGGGTATCGGGTGCATGTGTTCGCATCCAAAAGCAATGCAAAGGCTCCGGCATCTACATCGGAAATCTCAACAATTCATCAAAATGTTTTTGACGTGACTGGGTGAATCTCCAAATTCAATTGCATAGCGAGGTACACCGTCTTTTTAAGACGCTATCAAATGTATAGGCCGTTTCGCTCGGAATCTGTTACAACAACTGATAAACTGAATGCTTGCCTTGCCAACATTCGATCCTGGATGTCGGAAAACTTATTGAAACTAAATGACGATAAAACCGAACTGTTGCTCGCAGGACACCGTAAGCGTGTGGCTGGATTAAAAGGCTTTGCGCTTCAAGTATGGTGATGCTGTTGTGCGATCATCACTACAAGCTCGAAATTCAGGTATCGTTTTTGACTGCTGCCTAAATTTAAAAAACTTCATTCAGAAGACTGCATCTACAGGTAGCCACCACGTCCGATCCCTATGTGAAATGAGGAGCTGTCTTCCACAGAGCCTTGCAAGAGAGTTAACTAGCATCTCAGTTCTGTCTCGGCTTGATCGCTGTAATTCCATCTGGCTGGACTACCAGAAAAAGCAACTAGGCCACTGCAGCTGACTATGAATATGGCTGCAAAGCTAGTTTTCAAGTCCCAGAGGTTTGACCACGTACCTTCTTTGCTGAAAGAGCTCGGATGGCTGCCGGCTGATCGACAGATGCAGAGCAAAGTTCTTACGCTGACCCACCAGGCCCTGAGCCACGGCTTGGCTGCTCCTGACCTAGCTGAGCTGCTGCACCAGTTTCAGCCTCCCCGTGCCCCCAGGCCCTGTGTCGCCAATAAGTTAGCTACTCTTTTCTACCGCTTAAATACCTGTGGAGACAGACAGAATCTTTAGCTCTGCAGATCCAAGACTGTGGAGTTTCCCCCCCCCAAATTCTTAGGCAACGACAACTACTCTCCTGCTGCCGACTATGGTTCGTCCTTTTGTACGGTCCTTAGCTGCTACTTCCATGCTACTCACTACTTCAACTGCTCTCCTGACGCTGTTATGCTTCCCATTTTCTCTTTGTTGCGTGATATGAAGCCTGTTGGCTACCGAGTTCACACCGAAAGCTGCTTAGGCTGTGAGCATACTATGCACAACTCTCATGCGTAACACCCACATAGTCTTTATGGCTTTGTGGAGTTACAGCCGGAGTTATATTACATTACACTACATTGCGTCATTGTGCATTCCTGTTCTCATGCAATAGACTGTAATAGCCTGGAAAAACGCCTCTAGTCGCCTGAAATCCACAGCGGATCATCCACGATCCACTGAAAATCCGATGTTGTAAGGTCCAACTGCGGTTGTATGTTGAGCTGCCGGATTTCAATTGTACCGCATAGAGTTCAAACTTAAATTCAACGTTAGCAGATTTTAACAGTCTCGTTTGCAGAGCGGCAGAGGAGCTTATACGGCTATCACACCTCTTGCAGTAATTTCCCACTGTACAATTCAAACCCACAACCTCGGTCGTGAAGAGCGAGCACCTTACACGTGGACTAAGTACCATGGGCAAGTTTATGCTATTGAGCATGAGCGTTCTCAAGCATATGAATTCAAAGAACCTCGGTCCCAAACCCACCTCGTCGGCTCTCGTATTTATATTGGTAGTACTTGCAAGTTCTCAAATGACGTATTGAGTAGAATATTTCGCCTTCGCCTCAGTTCTGGAAATCTTGTGAAAATTAATTACTGCTTTACTCAACATAGCCAGCTAATGTCCAGATATTATGGCTGAGGCATCTCTATGGTGTGCGTGCGTACGATTGAGCTTTATGCAGCTTAATTGGATATCTGTACTCAAGAGCTTGGCCGACCTCTAGTAAGTACCTCATGCAAGTGCTCTTAGCCACATATGGGATTGCCATTGCAATTCGCAAGCTACTGATTCAAAACAATATTATGAGAAAATGCTTATGATTATTGTATGATTATGATTATTATTATATGAGACTATGATTCAACAGGTAGCATATAGTTTGAACTGCTTACACAAACGGACGTTTGCTTGTCTATATACTTCTCTAAATCGGTTTGCTCGAAATAGATAGAATTCACCTTGCTGCCATCGCCATCCACAGCCGGGTCACAATAGTAATTAAGCAAAGGAATTTCTTCTAAGGATTAAATTTCAATGCTGGGAATGAATGCAGACTGTTTGAATGCTTGCCTAGATATACTGCTACTGCCGACGTGTTTCGGCACATAAGCAAGGTTCAGCATATGTCTAATTCAGCATATGTCTAATTACTCCACTCCACATGAAGTTAAGTTGGAAAAAACTTCAGTGGCAACTTAAAGAGTCAGCGAAGGGTAAGTTCACAGCGCTGCGTGACTGAAGGCCGTCTGCCGCCGTACTAAATGGATGACCACGTTTAACCTCGATTGGGCAACGAATCCACAATCTCTTCTTTAGCGGTCTACGGATGTCAGTCCGAATGTCAAAGCTTAGTCTGAAAATTACCACTGGCGTGCTTGCTGGGACGCTAATGCTAAACGAGAAAGAAATTATCCCGTCACGAACAAACGTGTTCGCAACAGAGACGATTTACATTGCACGAATGTGCGAACCACTTTGTTCAATCCCCTTCAAGGTTTATCGCCTTTCTGATTTGGCGATTTAGCGGTAAAGGTGCTCGCCTTGACTGCGGTCAAGATGAATGTACTGGATGGCTGAGTTGCTGGGCTCAAACCTCGTTACATATGTGAAGCGCCTCAATAGTGATTAGTTTCTTGTAGGGTGTTGTACAAATGAATCATACTTCTATTTTTAGAGAATATATATATATATATATATATATATATATATGTGTAGATATAGAGAGAGAGTGAGGGCTGGCTAAACATCTTAATAGCTCTCTGCTTCCTTCTAGACTTATAATGATAATACAAATAATGATGGGTCTTTGTACAGCACCCTAAGAGAATCAAATCTCAATCCGGATGCTTTGCAACTCACTTCAAGAGAATCAATGATCAATCGTTAATTAAATGCGCGGTATCATGATTAGGCCAGCATTTAAAATCCTTAAAAAAGACTATAAGAGCCATAAGACTAGTATGACCACGGGTGAGCTACGTGCAATGAATCCTGCATAAGTAAGCATGCGATGCACACAGGAGCAAAAAGCGTGGTGCAGCGAAAGCTTGCTGAAAAAAAGATGTGTCATTTGCTTGGGACTTACATAACACTGGACCAATGCAGGCGTTGACCGGGGCCAGAACATTGGCTTCACACTTTCCGTGGATACAATCTGACGGCTTACCACATGATTTCAACTTGGTGAGAGAGCCTGCGGGCGACTTGAACCCGACGAGCGAGTGAAGTGAGACCACATTGGGGGGGGGTGTCCTTAGGTCACAAGGAGGCTTGTCTGAGCGAGTGAAGCGACCTGGATTCCAAGTGGGAGGAACTTTAAGTCAATTCAAGATGCTCGATTGCGAATCGGGGAAGCTCAGAAAGAAGTGGCGTGCGATGTGGCAGTTGCACCAATGCCAACAAACCCAACATGCAGCTGAGTTTTGCACAGCTGCAGATGAATACGAGCACTGAAATGGGGCTCTAAAGAAGGGAATCGCTGTAGATTAGACGTAGTCACAGCTGACAATGAGTTTGTCGGCGAGATTGCTTAAGAATGCAAGATATTTAGCTACGAGTCTGCTTTGTCACAAAGCTGTGATGACTATCGGTTGATCAACGGATACAAAAATAATTGCTTGTACTCTAACCAACCATGTAAGCCATGGCTTGGTTCCGGCATACCTAGCTGAACTGATGCACCATTATCGTACCCTGTCCAGCCGGAAGAATAGATCAGCTGTCCTATTCTTTCACTTCAAGACCGTTAGTGACAGCAGCTTTTCCTAAGGGGTTCCTAGTCAGTGGTTCTCACATTCAAAATTGTCGAGCGACACGTTCCTCTGCTGCTGCCGACTCCGGTGCATCGATTGCACCGCAGTATTTATTGGGTCAATGCGATTTATTATTTGTGTACTCATACGTGCTGCGGCCGGTGCATGCTGCCACTATTTGCATGCTGAGCCTGCGCTTGTCACCTCTAACCATGTTAGACTTGTCGACGTTGAGCCCACTACCGTTAACCATTCGATCGTGCTTACTTTGCAGCAAATGTAAAGTGCCTAGAAAGAGATCAGGATCTCTGAGGGTGTCATATAAATGTACGATTGTTATTTTTTGTAGTAGTATTATTATTTGAGGATATGCGGCTAAAAGCCTAAATGCTAAAAGCCCCGGGGCACAGTGGATTTCTTTGCATGTCGCCAGCTGCTTCCCGCTCGTCACCAGCAATACCTCGCGGCGGGCAAGCTTGCCGTTAAGAGACGCTCTGTTCCAACTTCGGGCGAGCGGAAAGGTTTGAGTTCGCTAACCGAGTATCGCGATCGGCGAATGAAGTCTTCACAGACCCTCTCCGGGAAACTCGCGTTCGCTCGTCTCCATTTCAAGCCTGCGGCCAACGAGGCGGTGGCGGCGGCGGGAGCGGCCGCCACCTCCGCAGAAGAGAGCGCCACATCGAAGACTTCACGACTACCGTCGCCGCCCGCCTTCGGGCGGCGACGGTCCCTGCCGCCGCAGCCGCAGCAAAGAAAATGCCGCGCTGCCGTCGGCGGAGAGGCCCGGTTTCAACTGCTGCATTTCGCCGCTATTAGCAGCCACCGGCCGTGCGTTCGGCATCGTACAGCCGGCTGTCGGGAGATAACGGCGCCGCGCCGCGGCGACTGGTCGTTTGGGCGGTTCGCATCCGGCAGCGGTTCGCATACGGGCACTTCGCATCTGGCTGCAGCTTGCCTACGGACGCTTTGGCGCGACTGCCCGTCCGTACGGCTCGAGAGCGCTACGCGGCAAGTGCTTTCTTTTCACTTCATATGCTACCAAAGCAGCTCGCTCGCCGCGTCGTATAGTTCTATTGCTGACCGTGCCTCGCTCGGAAATAGCCATTCGAGGACGTCGAGTAGCAGCAGCGTTGCATCCGGCCAAGCGTTTACCTGCATAAGGGCGCCGCCACCTCCGTCATTTTCAACTTTCCCTCGAGCGCCTTCATCGCGGCCGCCGCCCCGTATTATTACTAGAGCAAGAGCTTGCCGTGTCCCGCAAAAAGAGACACTCGCTCGGAGAGTCCATAGTATCTGCGGTCGTGCCGCCGGCCGCGGCGTCTTTCGAGTAATGACGACCAAATTTTTTCGACTGCACCGCCCATTGGTCGCCTCGTCGCCGCTCTCGCGAGTCTTCTGTCAGTCTGAGACCGCCTATGTGTGACCTCTTGGTGACCTACGCGAAAAAGACGGAAGCACGACGCGAAGCAAGACCGATGAGAGACGGGTCGTGCGAACGCTACCTCAAGCCGCCCGTAAAGCCCTACCTCAGGCCATTTCCTACCTTCGTCGCAAAAAAACATTCCCCAAGGCCACCCGGCGGGAGCGTGACGCAAGGAAAACTGGCAGAGTGTGAAAATCTTGCTAGCAGCGGACCGAAGCTAGTCGTAGAGGAAGCCTGTCGACAGCTGAGCTGAGTCCCTAGCGAATCCCCGGCGGAGCAGTGTGCCGCGTTATATACCGTCGCGTTCGGTTGGCGCATGTGGCCGAGCCGAGACAGGTGCTGCGCATCAGCTCTTCGCGCGACTCGGCGGACGGACGTTCGGCTTCACCCGCCGCTCTTCGATGTCTCAGCAGCAGCAACAGCAGCAGCAACAGCAGCAGCAACAGCAGCAGCAACAGCAGCAGACGGTTACCGCGCGCGCGTGACTCTCTCGGCGCATCGATCAGGCTGCGCTCGCGAAAATGCTCGGTCGGAGCTCGCTCTCGCGCTGTTCTCCCTCGACGCGCTCAGAAGCGTCTCAGCCGGAAGCTGCTCGCTCCTTTGCGTGAGCTCTCGACCAGACCATTTCACGAGCGAGCTTGCGGGTAGCGCGCCTGTAACGCTCTGGGGGGGGGGGAGGCTTCGCGGGATTGAGACGCAGCTAGCGCAGGACCCCGTCGCCGCCCAGTCTGAGCCCGCAAAAAGCTGTTGCAGGTGTTACGCCAGTAACGTCCAGACACGATGCAATGCCACAGATGCGCCGAAGTTGAGCCTTTTTTTTCACCACGGGTATGCACCGCTTGCAGAATAAAGGAGCTTTTTCCTTCCCCGATTTGCCGGGTTGCTATTAAACAGCATTGCCGGGCTGCTTGCTAAGAGGCGTCAGCAACGACGGCGAGTTTCACGCAGAAGTGTGGGGCTGAGCAGGTGCCGCGCGCCGACATGCTGGTCCGTCAATCAACGGAACGAGTAAGTACTACGATTATTTTTACTATTACTATTACTATTCCTAGTGCGATCACGATTACCACTGACGAAGCGCCAATCCCGGCTAGGCGCTCGCGAGAGACAATCAGCGCACCCCCTCTCAAGCTGGCGGGTCTCTTGCTCGCTTGTCGCGATGTCGTACAGCTGTACGCTGTGAACCTGGAGCTGTACGTGGCTCGACGGGCCGGGCGCTGGCGCTGTACGGCGAAGCTTTCCGCAGCGCAGCGACTGGCGATCGCTAATTTGATGACACTGGCTAAGAGGGATCCGCCCCTCGATCACCCAAGAGCCGTAGAGCCGGCTGTAAATAATTAATAAATAAATACTAGCTGATTTAACAGCCTCTTTGTATGGCGACAGAAGATTCTTTACGGCTATCATCACCGCTTGCAGTGGCGATAAAGGATTGCCCACCGCAGGATTCGAACCCACGACCTCGGGTCTGAGGTCGTGAAAAGCAACCGCCTTACCTAGTGAGCCATTACGGCTCCTGAGGGGGCGTGTCAAACAGCGAGCCGCCCTCGCTCGTGCTCGTCGAGCAAGGTCGCGAGGCCGCGCTCTGCGAAGGCCGGGACGGGCGCTCGCTCTGGGACCCCTTCAGAGACGCGACGAGCGCTACGGACGACCGCGCATCGCTAGGACTGCCGGGCGCGCCGGCTGTTCAAGTTTGATGGCACACAAAGGCGGTTTCTTTTCACGACCTTGGTCCCGAGGTCGTGGGTTCGAATCACTCTGTTGCTATAAAAAAAGAGGCTGTTAAATCAGCTAGTATTTATTACTATTAAGTTCGGAGCGGGCGCGCTGGCGCTGCCTCCTCCTCACCCCTCTTGATGAGAAGCCTATCGAGCGAGCACCCTGATCGTGCTCGCATCGTCGACTCCGGCACTGGCGCTAGCAGTCGGCGTCTACTAAGTCATCGCTTGTCTCCGATCAGCGAACCTGAGTAGCTCTTCTGGGCTTGGCGTCAGCTATCCAGCAGCACGACCACCTCATTTTGGCGACATTGGGGATACCACCCACAGTGCCAGAAGGTTCTGCGCCGCCGTGCCTGTTTCTGCTTAAAGAAGCTAGGCCGTCACGTTCAGCTGCTGCGTCGTGAATGCCGTGGCTGCCACAGCGCACCGCTTATCTCCGACCTGCACTGGCGCCCCATCTAGTAGGACATCGGCGTAGTAGTACATCGGCCGTGAAAAGTTACGAAAGATACGGAAGTTACGCTACCCGATGTAGATAGTACTTAAAATGTATAACACATTGACTCTCTGGCTGGTTGTCCTTTGAGTGCTTATGTCCGCAGAAATGGTGTGCTTTGTATTCAACAAATTGTTCTAAAACTCAAAGAATTGCAGCTTAAGCCATGGACCCGGGCTAAGACGTTCACGATAAATCATATTTCCACGAACTTAGGCTCTATTGCACGAAAGATGTCCGTCCGACGATTCAATGTTTGTCAGCTATTGCTCTGGGCAACGTGACTCAACTTCAGCACATACGCTGGTTATTTGTGGTGGTGCACCCTTTCTTAACCGATATCGCTCCATACATTGACAACAGCCGCCATGCGTGTAATACCTGCGTACTACCGGGTATTCTTCATCCTTCTCTCTAACGCTCTTTGGCTGGTATTTCATTCGCAGAGATGCAGCTGCAGCTTGAGCTCACCTCTTCCATATATTAAATTAAATTGCTGCGGCATTCGGAATCATCCTCGAAGACCCCCTATGCAACCATTCCATACGACGACAAAGAAACAAAGTCAGCTTGAAGTAGACTTTAAATATTTATTCGAAAGAAGCCGACATTTTCCGAGTAATTAAAGTCTCACAGAAGAAGAGGGGACAATAAAAAATTAATAATGAGCGAGTTTAATTGTTTAGAAAAGGATAACGATAGCCCACAGCAGGCTTCGAACGCACGACCTCGAAACCGAGGTCGTGAGAATCAACCACCTTACCTAGTGTGCTATCACGGACGCACAACACAACCAGTTGCCCTATACGACAACGTGCTCGTAAAGCACTGCCGTGATCGAATACCTCAACCTATGGCTTTTAAAATTAGGCAGCAGATTGTGAAATTTTAAAGTTGTTCTAAGTCGACATATTCAGATGTGTGCTGTGTGCCCCGTGCGGCGTCTCTACCTCGCCTCTCTCGTTCTCTCTCTCTCTCTCTCTCTCTCCATCTCTCTCGCTCACTCTCCACTCCCTAATTCTTTCTCTCTCTCTCTCTCTCCGCCATCTGTCTCCCACTCTTCCCTCTCCGCTCTCTCCTTTCTCCGTGCGCGTGCTCTCTCTCTCTCTCTCTCTGTTTCCAGGCCCCCCCCGATCTCTCTGCTCTCTATCTCCTACTCTCTCTCTCTCTCTCTCTTTATCTCGCTCTAGCTCTCAATTTTCCTTTAAAGGGAAAAAAGAGAGCGAGAGAGATAAAGAGAGAGAGAGAGAGAGAGAGAGAGAGAGAGAGAGAGAGAGAGAGAGAGAGAGAGAGAGAGAGAGAGAGAGAGAGAGAGAGAGAGGGAGAGAGAGAGCACGAGTGTAGACTGGCATTAATTTCCTCAAATGCCAAGAGCTAATAGATATGTAGCAAACGTGCCATTCGATTGAACTTTGTTTTAAACGGTTATGGTTACATCTTGGCTGGTGAGTTCAAATTGTATTATAATAAAATTTATTATCATAGATAAGTAGCAAACGTGCCATTCGATTGGACTTTGCTTTTAACGGTTAGGGTTACACATTGGCTTGTGAGTTCTAACTGCATTATAATAATATCCTAATAATTAATATGTAATTTCTTAAGCAAGCTCTACTACTGCCTTAGTTTATTTCTCTGCTGGCTTAGTCTGTATTTCGCACTTTTTCTTTACAACTTCGTTTTCGTTAAAGTTCATACACTGACCCACAACGCCCGCTCGGTTTGACTCTTTCGTGCCTAGCTGAACGGCTGTACCAGTTTCAGCCTCTTCGCACCCTCGGGTCCTGCATGGACAATAAGTTAGCCGTTCCATTCCTCTGCTTAAAGACCGTTGGCGACTGAAGTTTTAGCTCTGCCGGTCCTAGACTGCGGAACTCGCTTCCACAATTCTTACGCAACAACTACTCTCCTGCTGCCGACTATGGCTCATTCTTTTCAGAAATCCTAAGCTGCTACTCACTGCCACGATACTCACTACCTCAACTGCTCACCTGACTCTGCTACACTTACCACCTTCTCTTTGTTACGTGAGACGATGTCTGTTGGCTACCGAATGCGTACCGAAAGCCGCTTAGGCTGTGAGTGCGCTGTACAAAACTCTCCTGCCTAACACACAAATATTCTTTATGGCTTTGTAGAGTTACAGACGTAGATACATTACATTACATTCGTCCAAGTCTCTCACCAGTTGTATTTGTAGTCTCTTGCCTTTAATGCAAAAACTTGCTCGTGTCTCTGCCCCTCTCTCTTTACACTAATCCCACCATAGCTGGCTCCCATAGGTATCGTAGTTGGTCTGGCATAAACTTCATCTGTCTGCTTGCAGTTAGATTCTCCTAAACATACAGGTGAGCTGTTCGGCGATGTGACCGATCGGCTTGGTGGCAGTTAGGCAAATCTGCAGCTCATTGTGGGAACCACTCCGTACCGAAGTTGCTCCTTGCGGCAGCCAATCGGCTCGACAGGTGCAGCCGCTCGGTGTGGCAGCTGCTCGGCTCGGCAGTGGCTCGGCTGCCCGTCGGCACGGTGGCCGCTCGGTAAGGCCAGAGAGTGAGAGACTGAGACCGATAAAGTGGGAAAGGAAGAGTGAGACCGGAGAGTGCAGGATGAAGTGAGCTTGGTATATATATATATATATATATATATATATATATATATATATATATATATATATATATATATATATATATATATATATATATATATATATATATATATATATATATATATACACCAAGCTCACTTTATTGAGCATATATACTAGCATATATACTAGCATATATATATATATATATATATAGATAGATATTTATATATATATATATATATATATATATATATATATAGATATTTATCTATCTCTCTCTCTCTCTCTCTCTATATATATATATATATATATATATATATATACATATATTTTTGGGAGAGACAGAGAGAGAGAGAGAGGTTTATAGAGCGTGCCGGTTACAGACTAATAGTTAGCTGGAGAGTAATCTAGTAGGGAGAACTAGAGAAAGCGATCAACAGTGCACGCGAGAACTTTAACAGAGGGCGAGGAGATAGCTTGCAAGCTCTTAACAAGGACCGTGAGATAGACAGAATGAGAGCGAACGTGGTGAGGCAGGGCAGTGAAGAGAGGTGAGGCGACAGACCGAGGGTGAAGCATACGGTAAAATAGCAGCAGATATTGGGAGAGGGAAAGAGTTTGAGAGGTAGAGAGAACGAGTGAGAGGATTCTAAACAGAGAGAGAGAGAGAGAGAGAGAGAGAGAGAGAGAGAGAGAGAGAGAGGAGAGAGAGAGAGAGAGAGAGAGAGAGAGAGAGAGAGAGAGAGAGAGAGAGAGAGAGAGAGAGAGAGAGAGAGAGATTACCTGAGTGGATGAGGGAGGTAGGAACGCACATCGGAGATGAGATAAAACGAAAAGGGATAGGAGTAAAAGAGATTCAGAGGCAATAAGGGTAAGATAAGCAGAGTAAAAGCAAGCAGTAAGGAAAGAGAGAAAGAGAAAAACTGACAGAAACTGAGAGTATTCTCCGAATTGTGAATATAAACGAACGCCAGAAACGGAGAGCTTTACAGAATGAGTTGAGTGACTAATACTAAGCTATTAAAAGACAAGCGTGCACTGAAAAAAACGGAGGAAGATGAAGGGAAAGACGTTGATAGAGCATTCGAAGAAAAATAATGCTGGTAGTAAGTAAGAGGCCAAGGGATGGGCAGAGTGATAGTTCGGCTCCTGGCTATTGTGGATTACAAGATCCGTGCAAGTGGTGGCCTTTGAAGCCTATGCTTTAAGAAGCTTCATTAGATGAAAAAATGGGCGAGCACGTGTGGTTGTACTCTGCCGCACAGCACTTACTGTCGCATTTCTCAGCAATTCAACTCTGTTACCAACGAATGTGAAGTGCTGAACTGGTGTCGTTGCTTTTGATCAGATGTCCTTGCAGTAGCCAACGACAAGCAGAGTGCAGTTACTCAGTAGCATCTATAGCGCCTGTGCCATAGCAGCGAAAAGTGAACCATTAGTGACGCTTGTAGCAAGGGCTCCAGTTGCATCTGCTGCCATGATTCTCAAGGTCTGTTTTTCAACGACCTCAATGATTTAGCAGAGCAAGAGCTTTATCCAGCTGTCAGTGGACATTACAAGAATGCTTGCTGCGGGACTCGAACCTATCACCCTGCTGGCGAAGCAAGATCTCATTACCTCTCAGTGAAACCAAATCAATGGCAGCGATAGTCTCGCCTGACAGATCGGCCGGTAATTTATCGTATTGTTAAGCAAGCAGCTAGAGCATTTCGAAGCTACAAGCTTGAATAGGACCTACCTGGAGGTCGTCAGGGCTGCCACTGTGTTGCATGTCACCTACTGTTCAAGAACCCACCAGGGACCTAAGCTCTCTTGAGATACTTGAGGCAGTTTGCTGACAATCTGATGATAGATTTAGGAAACTCTACAGCTTCACTCCGTTTTCAGTGAATCAGTTTACAGTGGCACTATAGACGTCCCGATCTCTACTGATGTCCTGATCAGAAGAGCCAACCAAAGAAACAGATGACTTCGCTTTGGTGGACTTAAGCATGCCGAGTTATTGTTATGAAAACGATATTTGTAAGCTCATTGCGTACGAGAGGTCTGTGGCAGACGAAAGTGCGCTTGGTAATTCCTAGCCACACTTGGCCTATTACTACGCCAATGCCATAACTTGAGAGCTACCTTCCTCATCTGACTTTGAGGCAGGCTCCTCCTGTGATCTAGCCCAAACAGAGTTCACTTTTGGTAACAAGCCTTTAGGGGATGAGGCCTTCGAATATGTACTTGATAGTAAATTATGCACATCAATACTGTAAGCTAATTTTTGCAATAGTGATAATAGTAGTACATTTGTATAGTACCCTCAGATAATTTAACATCTCTCTCTCTCTCTCGCTCTCTCTCTCTCGCTCTCTCTCTCTCTCCCATGCAGTTTACATATGCTGCAAAGAAAAGGCTATCGAATGGTTAGTGGTAGCATGCTTAATGTCCACAATAATAAAATGGTTAGAGGTGAAATCGTAAGGTCAAGATGCAAATATGGCTGGTGGCAGAATGCACAGTGTCAGTACGCATAAGCACACAATGGACAAATCTCAAGGACCCACCAAATGTTGTGATAAATAAATGCGTTTTTAGCTTCTTTTTAAACCTCATCAAGTCAGGGGATGTTGTGCCACGGACCTGGCGTTGTAGGTGAACATCGCTAGGTTATCAATCGCCGTCAAAGGCACTCCATCCCATTACCTGATTGCAGACCACACCTGAGAAGTCTGTCTCAGAAGGACACTGCTTGCACTATTTCAAGGTAGCGGCGGCAGATTAGGAAAGCGGCCCCAAAAAATAACTGTTGCAGCATTTATCGTATGCTGAATTTTCTTAGTTCACAAGACACCGAGGAGCAGCAGTCTGACCCGGACGCTATTGATAGAAAACCTTACCACCTGCGCCACTCAGTTTTCGAACCTTAATTAGGTAGATGATTAAGTGAATATTAGTAATGAAAATAATAATAATGCATTCGATATAGCACTCTCATAGAACTCAATCTATTTCTAGGCACTTTACCATTTGCTGCAAAGAAAGCAGGTGCGAATGGTTAGTGGTAGCATGCTTAATAAACAACAACAAGAACAACACGGTTAAGGGTGACATTCACAGGGATGATACCACCAAGATACCTCAATCACAATAGCTGCACCATGTAACCGTGCCTTTACACTCAACCCAGTGACGATACCTGTACTGCTACTGCAGAACCAGGCACTGCTTGCCCGAGCAAAAGAGCCACATCGGATCCCCTAATGCCCGCGAAAGTAGGTCAATGCCCGCACAAGTAGCTCAATGACTTCAGTATGCATGAAGTGCGTGGACCCACGTAAAAGCTAGCAACGCCACAGGCATAGCCATGCAGCTCATCGACGCCACCTTTAAGGCTTCAGATGCTGCTTAACCAGAGGTGCGATTGGCTATGAATGTCAACGAGCCAAATGCAAGGGCCTCGTAATATACAAAACCAAAGACTAGGTTCCGCTGGTCTACAGTGCTTGGCGGGACCTCGGCATGAGAACAGTTGACACTTTAGAGCTTTGCCGCAGTGGACTTTTTTCACTTCAGACATTTGCAGCTGTAGACATTTGCAGCCGAGGCCAGTTGGCAGAAAATTTCCTGAACTCAAGGATGCAGACGAACATTTGTACCGGGGTCCCACCCCAACTAGCAACACAAAACTAGCAAGAGACTCAGGCCACGACCCGTGACCACGCCTTCTTACTAATGCCTCCACCTCATCTTGGCACTCACACCTTAATTTTACATCGGTACTCATGCCTGCAAGTCTCCCAAGATGTGATTGCCGAGGACAAACTAGGCTGGCCTTTCAAGTTCAGCATGGGCGGTCATTCGATTGCTTCTGTCACGTGATTCGCACATTCCACTCGTGATTGGGTGACCCCTGAGCAGGAGGAGCCACGGCAGGGCGGGCCTCGGCTCCTACGGCTCGACGTATCCATTTGCGCCCCGCCCCTCGAGGCCGAGCGGGGCCAGCGTCGGCGTACTGAAGCTGCTGACGGCCGTAGCAAACTTTGGAAGCAGCCACGTTCGCGAGCCGCCAAATTGGAATACATGCCGCTTCAGCACTCTCGCCCTTCGGCAAGGCGGCTTCGTCAGCCCCCTCCTGCTGGTACAGGCCTAGCCATCGCTCTAGACCAAGCGTGGCTCCGAGAGCCCAGGACTCGAACCTTGACGAGACAGTGCTTGGCTGTCGTGCCGCAGCGACTTTCAGACCTGTCACCTTGAAATCGCTCTGACACTAGCCTTGACAGGGATCATACATCGTCAGCACCGGACACTGTCGGGCCTCGATCGAGATCGGCAATCATGGCCCCATTTCAGTTGGCTTTCAAGCCTCGAACGTGTTCTATGGCTGCACTCATACGCAGCAGGGGAGAGGTAGGTATTCAGGTGCTGACACAATTGAAGCTGTGCCAACTGACGTTGCTGCGAGTCCCCAAAAAGACCGGATGCCGGGTCGGTCGGCTGACCTACCCGACATGCATGTGAGGCAGAGTGAGCAGGCTATCGGTCAACTCGGGTTGGACTAACACTGCCCGAGTCTTGTTACCGGCTCGCCAGACAGCATGGATGCCACACCGTTATCTCTGCGCTCTATCGAACTGGAGCCGCTGAATCGATGCAGCACCGTCAGCTATGTCAATGCGAGCAGCTTCAGTCGTAGTGGCACAGATTCTGCGACAAAGATCAGCACAACCTTACCTCAGTCAAACTGGCTGTAAGAGAAAATATCAGCAGGGCTCATTTTTGGCAAATAAAGCTGTGCTAGTGATCAGCTCTCATGGCAGGAAAGCAAACGAGCGGCGACGCGCTACTGCAGCCGACTGCAAAGCTAGCATTTCACTGAGTAACGAAATCGATACGTAAATAAAAGTGCAGTGCAGAGTTGCTCCAGCATGCACAAAGATGGTTCTAGCGCATACGCCTTCCCAAAAGATATGCACCGGCACGCATGGAATACCGTTCAAGAGTGTACTTAGCCTAAACGATTCCTACGTAAGCCATCAATGTTACTAAAGGAATCCGTGTCGTGTTCGGGTCAGGTCTCACACACGAGAAGGGTCACCCGTGGAGTCCCGCATGGGTCTGTACTCGGTCCTTTGCTGTTCCCCATTTATACACAACCTCTTGGAAAAGTGATTAAGGCCCATGGAATGAGATATCACTTTATGATGACGATACTCGTTGTATTTGTCATTCAAACCGTCGGAATCTGCTTCGGCAACTGAGAAACTGAATGCTTGCCTTGCCGATATTCAATCCTGGATGTCGGAAAACTTCCTGAGATTAAATGACGATAAAACCGAACTGCTGATCATAGGACACCATAGGCGCTTGGTTGGATTAAAAGGCTCTGCTCTTCTAATAGGTGATGCTGTTGTGCGACCATCACCACGTGCTCGAAATTTAGGTGTCGTTTTCGATAGCTGCCGAAAGTTTAAAAGCTTCATTCAGAAGACTGCTTCAACAGCTAGCCATCACGTCTGATCGCTGTCTAAGATTAGGAGCTGTCTTCCGAAGTGGCTTGCAAAAATCTTTAATTAGCTCCTTAGTTTTATCTCGTCTTGATTACTGTTATTTCCTTTCGGCTGGGCTACCGAAGAATGCAAGCAGGCCTCTGCAGCTGAGTATGAATGCACGGCTAGTATTCAAGTCCCAGCGGTTCGAGCACGTGTCTCCTTTGCTAAAAGAGCTAGGATGGATGCCGGTTGAGTAGCGGATACAGAGAAAAGTTCTTACGCTGACCCAAAAGGCCCGCCACGGATTGGCTCCTTCGTACCTAGCTGAACTGCTGCACCAGTGTCAGCCTGTTCGCGCCCGAAGGTCCTGTGCGGACAATAAATTGGCTGTTCCATTCTTCCGCTTAAAGACCGTTGGCGACAGAAGCTTCAGCTCAGCAGGTCTTAGACTGTGGAACTAACTTCCACAATTCTTATGCAACGAAAAATACTCTACTACTTCCGACAATGACTCAGTTTTTTTCAGCGATCCTGAGCTGCTACTTTCAGGCTACTCACTACCTAAACTGCTCCTCTGACTCTGCTATACATCCCACTTTTTCTTTGTTGCATGAGACGAAGTCTGTTGGCTACCGAATGCGTACCGAAAGCCGCTTAGGCTGTGAGTGCGCTGTAAAAAACTCTCCTGCGTAACAACTACATGGTCTTTATGACTTTGTGGAGTTACAGACGGAGAGACATTATATTAATATAGAGTGGCTGCAACTATATGGAGCGGATGCTGTCCTCTGGTGGCATACTATCTGCTGATCGCAACCGTACTGGACGGATTCGACTAAGGCTACCGAAGCACAGCCAGCCAGCCATACGGACTGACGGAAATACATACATACAGATAGACACGCAGACAGACAGATCGTAATCACTGGTCCATATGTGGCAGCGCGGAGAAGCAGTAACGTGTTATTGCGATAAGCGAATCTATCACGAACTATACGCGGATACGCGTCAGTCGCGTCTGAAGCTCAGTGCAACGAACGTAGGCATTCTTGTTTTACCTTCTCACTCGAAAGTCCCTTTCGAGACGGTGAGGTCTGTGTTGCGTCGAACGGGCGGAGCAGATTTTCCTGTCAGTCGACAGCTGACTGTCACGAATAGAGCGACCTGCACTGCCTCGAAGTTGACCTGATAGAAAGCAAGGGGTTCCGTGGCTACGAGTCATTCGTTGGCGCAGCGCCAGTCGGGAAAAACGCTGCAGCGTCTTTACCGTAACCGACTGGCGAGCTGTTGCCTGATCCGGAAGTAAATAACAGCTCGTCTATGCTTAGCCCGGTCTCAGCTGGCCGAGCGAGTCGTCGAGCCGGCCGAGGCGATTATCGCTTCCGCTTATTTGACAGATGATTCATAGACACGGAGAGAAAACTTGCTGACTTTTACCAAGTTACTGTCCGTTACGAAGACCGATGCGCATTGTGCATTACCTTGACCCACTGCACGCACCAAGTTCATCCTCTAAGGAAGGTAGATGCCCCGTGGGAAATGCATTTCCGCTCACCTTCACAGACGTCAGCGAACGTGTCGTATTTGACGCAGCGTTAAAAAACTCAATGTAGCTCCAATATTTGCGTGGCCAGCGATATTTTATTTTTAATTAGCTTGCTTACTCCGCGCGTGCCGTGAGTGTACCGCCAAATAGCATGTCTCACCCTTTACAGCTGCACGGAAGACCCGAAACGCCTCGTGCCGATAAACCTTACACTCCGTCAACGTTCCGGTCTATTCGTGCTCTCACGGTAAGCAGCGCGAGCCCACAGGATGATATGCCATACCTCTCCAATTCAAAACGACCATCTGTTAAAACATTTCCAGTAATGCTTTACCGAAAGGAGCGGCGGGAGGTGCAACTCCGGGAACTAACTAATGCAACCGCCAGTGGAAGTACTACTGCTGCTGTCGCACCTTATGCTTCCCCTAACGTCTCCTTTTCCGCAATTCTTTTTCTGTAGTACCCTTCCAGCCGCTGCCGCAATTTATTGGAAAATTTGGCTGCAAAATGTGGCCAGGACGTGTTACGATTAGACGAGTCGCCGGGTCCACGCGAACGCCGCTCGAAGACCCCCAACGATATGACACTACCTTCCCTGAGCGGTCACCATTGTTTGCTCGGCAATAAAATCTATTGTGTTTGCTTGCGGTAGCAGCTCCGTAATTGGGGTGACACGCAGCTACAGCGGCTCGTCAAAATATCGTTTTTCTAGAAGTTTTATCGAAATTCAAAATCCTGTAGACGATTGCCGCGTGCAGTCGGGTCGTTACGACGAGAGGCAGCCATTATCAAAATTCAGAAGGTACGTGCTTTCGTAATACCCGAGGTGCTATAGACTCCCTAGTGCTGGCTGGCTGCCGCCAGAAATTTAAAAGAGCCTTTTTGGAAAAAGGGTGCTCTACCGTGAACCACGTGGACGGCAGCATTGCTGCCTGTTCTCATAACCTTGCTGGGCTGGCGGCCACTTGGGGGAAATCAATTTTGAAGTGCAACGAGTAGAGAACTAAAAGTCACTACTTTAGTCAATTATCTCAGCTAAGCTGATTTCAAATCGCTTCGCTGGCTACATGCAGTCGTCTCGCTAGTGAGATGGCAATAAGTAGCGGTCTACCTGTCGTGACTGCTGAAGGACGGCACATCATGCCGTTTCGAATTCGTAGTATTTCTCGCCGATCGGAAGAAAGAATGTCAGCCATCAATAGCCCGTCTCGATGTAGACAGACGCACGAGAATCGGCCCATTAATGCCGTCAGAGGGACGTCGAAATCAGGCTCTCCAGCGGGGAGTCGCTCTCGATTGGTCTCGGTGGATCCGATCGGGCGACTCCCTGCTACTGCTCGGCTACAGGCGGCGGTTCGGAGCGTTTTATTTGATCCCTTCCAGGCACGAGCCTGCAGCTTGCAACTAGCATGCCCAACTGTATTGGGACAGCTAACTACGAACAAATCAGGTTTGGCAATAATTCCATTCGCAGCCGAGTACGTGTTGAAGCTGCATACAGTTATCAGCACCGATCGCTCAATTGATAAGTTCTTAGCCGGTCGCTTGGGTGCCGGTGACACGGTCCCGAGAAGTCAACGGTAAGCCGATGCTGGTGGCTAGAGGAGGGTGTTCCGGCGGAAATCTCAACCACTGCCATCGTAAGGTACTCAGAGACGGAGCTCGGATCGAGTGTGACTGCATGCGTCAGACTATTAAGCTTAGGAGCTGTGCTAAGATTGGTCGGAACATTTTCCAACAACTTAGCGATAGCCGGCTAAGGCAATCGATGCTGCCAACTATTGGTCAGCATTCTATTGAAGAAAATGGCAATGTGTAAGATATTTGAGGAAGGGGCGTGAGCAATAAATAGTACAGAGTAAGGATTTTTGCTGACAAAAAGAGAAGGGAGATTGTAAAAAATGAACAGAATGAGATTGAGGGGGTACGATGCAGAGGCTTAGGACAAATAAATCAAGTAAGAATGGAGAAATGAAGCAAAGTAAACGTAATTTGGGCCGAACTCAATATGCTCTTGTACCGTGTGAACGTGCTCAAGTGCAGAGTATGAATATCCGAGCTTGCGAATGCTCGAATGCTTGCGTGCCGGCTTGTGGACGCTTTTCCTCGTGCTGTCTTACCATGTGTGAGTGCCTGCTTACGCCTGAGGAACCTGCTGACAGCTTTTACAAGCTAATTTGCGTACATGCTTGCGTGCATGTGTAGGTGCCTTGACTATATGCGCCTGCTTGCATGCATGTGCAAGGTTTCACATAGGTGGAGCTGTCGGAAAGTGATCAATTACTAGAGGATTAATGAGGTCCGAGTCAGCAATGGCGGAAAGAACGGACGGTTGCGTGCATGTAGGTGGCTGTGAGGGCTCGGTGGAACAGTGCTAGTGGAAGAAGGAGCGCATTGGCACACTATCTGGGTGAGAGTAAACAAAGAGTATTGATTTGAGAATTATACCAAAGAAGCGCGTGGACAAAGATTAAGGCATCTTGGGAGCTTTATAATTTATCCGGCATCGGGCATGCTATTTAATACTAGAATCGGAGAATCGAGGAAGGAATTAGGCTGCCGCTGCTGTTAGAAGACTTAACGTGCTGGCTGGATTTTAAGGAGAGAATTTCCGATACTAGAAGAATAGGAGGAATAAGGGGCTGGCTAGAACGTCACATGATTGACGGATTCCCGACGACTAATCGCAGAGTCCACGGTAAAGAGGGAGTTATGGCAGGATGCTTAGTTTGCCCAAGCGGCAATAGCCAATAGTTAGCATGGCCAAGCCTAGGTCTGCTTGAACAAGCCTTACCTTACAAGAAAACCTCCTTACCATAGCCAAGAGATAAATTCGATACTTTTCGAACGTCTTCTCAAGAATGACACGTCCGTGTTCCAAATGCAGCTTCAATAAATAGCCAAGTTTTAATGCATTGATGCCCAGATTCAATAAAAAAACTGAAAAACAGATAGGCAAGGGTTACACCAGGCATTCAAGGGATGCAAAGCAAGGTTAGATGCAGTTGGTTCAGCTGCTACACAAACAGTGCCTAGAGAGAGAGAGAGAGAGAGAGAGAGAGAGAGAGAGAGAGAGAGAGAGAGAGAGAGAGAGAGAGAGAGAGAGAGAGTGAGAGAGACAGAAAGTCAGAGAGGGAGACAAAGAGGCATATATTTCTTTCGCTGAGGGCGTCATCAAGATGTCTCATGTTTTTTTATCATTTATTTGCAAACGTATATGATTTTTATCCTAAAGAGCAGACACAGAACAAAATAATAATTAGTTCGTCCCCAAAGCAGGGAATTCACTCCCGACTTGAGTCACGACATCCCACGACTTGACAAAATTGAAAAAGTAATTATAAATGCACTTATATGACCAAATTTAGCGGTTCCCGATGATTCGTCATTTATGTGCTTATGTGTGCTGACGATATGCATGCTGCCACTAACCACGCTTGCATTCTGACCCTTTGCATGTCCCTCCTAAACATGTTATTCTTGTTGTTTATCGAGCATGCTACCACTAATCATCCGATCGTATTTCCTTTGTAGCAAATGTAAAGTGCCTAGATAGAGATTGAGTTCTCTGAGGGCACTTTATCAAGTGTGCTATCATTATCATAATCAAAAAGTAAATAGCTCCAAGGCCATGCATTGAGTTTAGGTAGCAGTCGTTCTGGCTTTTTGTGTAGCCAACCCCGAGTGATTTGAGCTGTACCTAATATGGTTCAGCAGTAAAGATTAACCGGTTCATGTGGCTCATAATGTTTAGACTCACCTGGTAAGAATCCAGCAACCAACCTAATTACTGCATTGCTATAATGCTTTAAAAACCACAGATTTCTGAATATTTCATGAAACTTCTATGCCACAACAGTCACATGGCTGTAATCAGGATGCTGAAGATTTCGAGTGGTGAGTATTGGTGCATGAAGGGAGTGCATATAAGTTTTGGAGGCAGCCAAATTTGAACGAGTTACGAGCGCTGGCTGTAACCTCCTGAGTGGAAATCTCAGGTAAGATGCTACTTAATGAAAAACTGATTGGTCAGCCTCAATTATGCATAGGAAAAATGATGTACAGTGAAAATCTGTACCCATACGCTGCCCCTACGAGGATTTCTGCTCGATTGTTGTATGATGATCACACCTTTTAACGTTCTTCTGTACCCATTCAATGGTCGGGTGGTAGCACGTGACGTGGCCTATGCTCAACAAACTCGTATGCTGGCGTCAGCACCATTTGAGGGCAAGTGCATGCTAATTAGCTATTGGTCAGACATAAGGCTGCTTGTTGGCTAAGCAGCGTGTCTAAAGCGACGCTGACTCCGATGACCTTGCAGACTCGTTTTCAAAGAAGATGTCCGACCAACTTGAAAGAGTGCCGATTCGTCTGGGCAGCTACGTGGTGCCGGCCGAGTTGCCCGAGCTCGATTTGAGCAGCGAAGACTTTGAACTGGATCCGGAACCAGCCGGAACTACAGAAGAACACAATGCGAGCATGAACGAGCACGTGAATTTTTCTCAAGCTTCAGGTATCGTATAGACGTCCACTAGCTGTTATGCTACAGCTAGTGCTTCTGTTCCTCCACAAATAATGCACAGATTTTTTGCCCAGCTTTCCCGGAGCTATTTTCTCATATTCATGTCCGAGGCAGCTATTGCAAATCTGATTACACATCAGTCGTAACGAAGCGCCACTATAGTGGAAAAGCTATGAAAATTTTGTAGGTTGCTTAAAGTTACGCCCTACCAGTGCTATAGCTGGCTCTCATCACAAATAATAACAGTAAAAAATACGCTTTGCTTCTTAAGAGGACTAAATCTCTTTATAGACATGCTAATCACGGTGGAAAGGAAGTAGATATATTGGTTATAGGAAACATGACTCAACAGGACTCGGTGAATACTGTTACATAACAGTTGGATTTTAAATTTTTTTTAATGATTTTTAGTCAAAAGATGTCCTGACGTCAGTCATAATTTTTCAAGCCTTAGCAGCGCACCAAACAAAGCCATGGTTACCACAGGATTCAAGATAAACGTCATGAGCAGCTCAACGACACCAGCAGACTTCTGGATTGTACAACCAGTTGGCTGGGAGAAAGGCTTAGTTAGTGTCTAGTTATTGCTTAGTTAGGTGCTTAGTGCTTAGTTAGATGCTTAGTTAAGGTATGCACATTTGATAGCATAGCAGATATAGTCATCTGGGTAAAAATCTCTATTAATATATATATATATATATACATATATATATATATATATATATATATATATATATATATAATTCATTTGTATAGCGCCCAAAGAGAACTAAATCTCTATTCAGGCGCTTCACATGTGCCTCAGGGCTCGAGCCCACGACCTCAGCCAGACCTTAGTCGGGGCGAGCACCTTAACCGCTGGACCAACCCAGCTCGGCATTTGACACCTGTAATTGATAAACAGACTAACGATAGTAAGGTTGGTGACCCAGTTTAGGCCATCCAATTTTTGAGTGATACTAGATAATTCCATGCGTAGTTGAATTTAAGCATTATTGAAAATGAAAACGTTTGCCACGATTGGTAGTCGCATGTCAGCAATAGGTGCAGCAATCGTGTTAAGAGAGTTTGACTATCTCAAAGGCAGGAGGGATACAAGCCTGCGCTCATTTACGTGCAATCTGCAGAGGCATGAAGGCGTACATTGTACTTGTAGATGAACGAGAAATCGAGTGAGAGAGAGAGAGAGCTAGAGTGCGAGCGAAAGAGGGAATGCGCGAGAGAGAGAGAGAGAAAGAGAGAAAGAGAGAGAGAGAGAGAGAGAGAGAGAGAGAGAGAGAGAGAGAGAGAGAGAGAGAGAGGGCGTTGCCATCGGAAAGATAAGTTTCTAAAACGGAACCATAAGCAAAATCAAAGTTTTAATTTCTATTCTGAAGATTCCTAGCAGTCCCTGTGCTTAGATAAATTCCTACCTTCAAGCGACTGTAGGTCCCTGAACTCTCCTGTAGTGTGCATTGCTGACACTCGTACCAGATATCCGCAAATCCTTCTAATCAAATGACCATAATAATAACCTACTATTTATGCTCAAACCTAGTGTTACACAGAAACTGGAAAACCCAGGCTTCCTAATGTTCTTGTGAGGTTACGTCCCTTAGCATCCACACATAATCTAGGCTTCCTGTTCCGAAAGGATGCCTCTCACGGAACGATCACACCGGCTCGACATCAAGACTGCGCACTTTCAGCTACGTAATACTGCAAACAGATGCACAATTGCTTAGAAAGGAATAGGAAATTTTAGCTGTACCATGAACTCATGACATCCCGTATCGAATTCTGTAGCTTAATACTCACTGTTTTTCTGGCCAGAGAAGTAAAGCATTTAAACCTTGTGCAGAACTCAGCAGCCAGGCTTTTCTGTAATAGCGTGGGAGTTTCCACAATACACCTCTACTTACCAAGATAAACTGGCTTCCATTTCGAAAATCGTATCGAATTCCAAGTTTTATAGCTGCCACGGCTGGTTACGTGTAATTGCTCATGGATGACTAGAGCCAAGGAAAAAAGGGAAATGAAAGTGAACGACAAAACCACGAAGTAAATACGCTACTTGATTATTAGCCAGTGCAGGTCAAGGAGAGGTTTTTAAGTGTGAAAATTGCGTCGCTCACGAGAGACAAGACTAGCCATGGAGTTCTGAAAAAATTTAAGCGCCTAATTGCACTGACCGGTAAGCCAGCTAGAAGTGAGTTACAGAAGCTGAGACGGAGCGTCGCATAGGCATGGGCCAAATTAGATTTACTCTCCAAGCCTAAGCAGACCCAAATGATTTGCAATGTAAGGTAAAGTGGATGAAAGTAGGAGGACTTGACTTTGATGCTGATGTGATTGTCTAGTTTAAGGTCACTTTTGGAATAGGACTTCTAGACTTCATGGAAATTCTACTTCACATATGCAGTTAAAGCCAATTTTGAGGGATACATTTTTCACTTGATGAATTCTACTAGGCTTGCTCATTACTGTCAAGTTGATATCCTCCTTATTTAAATTACGAGAAATTTTGTTGCCATTTACGTAAGAATGTTAGGAATACATGCTATAAGATGAAAGTTACGAAACGAAGTTGATCTAGCACAGAGCCTGCAGTGCCTGGTACTTTAGAGGCTCATCGGACGCCAAAGTGACCTTTCATAAGACGAACACATAAGCTCCACAGTCAATTCTGCCTAATTTCAGCTGCAAAATATTGCTGAAATTCGTAAATGATCATACATGTATACCATATCTGAATTGGTCGAGACATGTGCGACATCCCTTCGCGACTTGTGTAAGTCACTACCTGCTGGTTTACCAGCCAGTGCAATCAGGCGCTTAAAGCTGATGAAAATCTTGCAGCTAGGCTTTTCTGTCGTGATCGTTGTAATTGCCGCAACTTATCACTTTTCGCCGACCTGCACTGGCTCCAAGCCAAGCAACTCGTCAAATTCAAGGTTTTGTCACTCAATTTTAGATCCTTTAATTTTTTCACTCGAACCTGCCTATCAGATGTACTCTTCAACCAGACTAAGCTTCGTACCAACCGATTCTCGGAAGCTAATCGCTTACCGATACCACGTACCTACATCAAATCCTTAGGAGATCATGCCTTAAGTTCGTATGCTCCCAGCTCCTGGAACTCACTCCCGAATTGCCTTACTAATTTCCTAATTGAGTACATTTAAAAATAAGCTAGAACGGATCTATTTATCATAGAATTTAGGGTTCCATGTGATTCGACCTCAATGTGCTTGCGCATGACGACAATGTGCAGTGCTTCTAATAACCATACTTGCATGCTGACTCTGTGCATGGCATCCTTAACCATGTTGTTCCTTTTATTTGTTGAGCGTGCCACCAGTAACCATTTGATCGTGCTTCCTTTGCAGCAAATGTCAAGTGCCTATAGAAAGACTGAGTTCTTTGAAGGAGCTATATGAACTGTATTATTATTATTATTATTATTAAGTAAGCCGAGCAGGGAACCTTTATTATGTCTGCATTTCTGAGAATTTTGTTATATGCCCGAATCAATGCTGACTCATTGGAGTGATTACCTCTTAAATCTGCCTAGAACTGACTGGCTAAGTTTAAACTTTTGATTTGGGAGTTACTATCGGGAAAACCATTCAAGGATTCTAAGGTCAAAGCTGGTATCTTCACAGGATAGCAGACAAAGAAGAGTATGGGGTGTAGGAAATTCACCAAGAACCTATGTAAGACAGAGAAAGTGGCTGCGAAGAGTTTTCGAAAAATAGAAAATCTGATTATTTTCTACAGGGTCATAAGAGAACTTGATCTTAATCTAGGTGCATCGTCTATGCTTCAGGGTTAGAGACGGAGATCTCGTTGTCAAATGTGAGCACCTTAGCCTAGAGAAAAACCTTAATGTGGTTCACGGAATTTATAGGCAAACCATGGGCTGAAATCAATGATCATCTTGTTCAGGCTCATATCTAGAGCTATGCTAAAGTAAGAGTCAACCTTTCACTTATGAGTTACAGCTTTCGTGGTTTATCAAAATATTTAGTGAGGACACGGGAGACTACTTACAGAGACAAAGCGAGTCCTTTTGTCAGGATACTTGACTTTGAACGCAATTAACAAGGGCAGAATAAGGGAAACACGGTTGTACTACTTGATGTCGGGGGCCTTTTCGATGAAACATGTGCTGGGTAGCCACAAATCTCAAACGTGAACTCAATTCCCAACCTTTTGAATGGTCATTTATGATTGAACTCAGGTTTATCGTACGCTAATTTTGATTCATCCACCGTCATTTCCGACCAAATTTGGATGACTGGACGAGAATTAACAAGTTTCCTTAGCGTAAATAAGTTAATTTTGACTTGTTAAGTGGTCTCATTACAACAGCAAATATTTTTGGAAATACATGCATATTCTTCATTTTTATGTGGCACAGCAAATTCAGGAAGAGTACTAGCTACCGTAAGACCAAAATTCTATTATATTTCTTTATTCATGTGCTAACTATCTGTCACTATAATATAAGTAGTCTTGGCCCTTTCGGTTATTAAAAGTACTCTAGCGTGAACCATCGTTTTGCATCTCGCCTTCGAGGGGCAAAGGTGACTATTAGGAAGCAGCTAGCTACCAAAAAATAAACGTATAACATGCACCGACTTAAGAATATCGAATTTTAGGATCGAGCCAGCTGGGCTTCTTCAACCAGCCAACGACCAACTTTTGTGAGACGTGGCAGACGGATGCTGAGATGTTCCCTCGTCCAGTGGATCACTCTGGAGGCGCAGGTCAGCTGATTGCTCCGACTTACCCCTACGAATCCGGGAAACCTTGGGAACCGTCTTGCAACACGGCGATGCCAGCTCAGGCACCTGCAACTTTCCCGCGTCCAGTGTATCACTCTGGAGGTGCAGCTCAGCCGATTGCTCCTAATTACACCTATAAGTCTGGGCAATCTTACGCCCAGTCGTGGAACACGACGATGCCAGCTCTGGCGCCTGCAACCTTCCCGCGTCCAGTGTATCACTCTGGAGGTGCAGCTCAGCCGATTGCTCCGACTTACCCCTACGAGTTTGGGCAATCTTATGCCCCTTCGTGGAACACAACGATGCCAGCTCCGTCACTTGCGACGTTCCCTCATCAAGCGTTTCACTCTGAAGGCGCTGGTCAGCCGATTGCTCCGACTTACCCCTTCGGGTCTGGGCAATCCTACGCCCCGTCGTGGAACGAGATGTTGCCAGCTCCAGTAGCTGCAAGGTTTCCTCGTCCAGTGTATCGCTCTGGAGGCGCAGGTCAGCCAATTGCTCCGATTCACCCATATGAGTCCAGGCAACCTTGTACCCCAGGGTGGAACACAATGATGAAAGCTCCGGCACCTGCGACGTTCCCTCCTCCGAAGTTTCCGCTACAGCCGCTTGAGAATATGAATATGGATTACCAACCACTTCCACGGTAAGCTTACTTGAAGCAGTCAAGTTGCCATAATGAGACTCCAGCGATCTCAAGTGCTTTGGCACGAGCATGTAAAAAAAGCTTACCCAAACTTGGAATCAGCCGGCCTTTCTTAAACAGTGGTGGCTATCCATTCAGACTAACCCAATGATCTGGATTGATTAATGTTCTTAATGAAAGCAGGACCCGCCAAATTTGAATACAGTTAGATTTAGTTTTAGTGGTGTCCGAGGTTTTTACCATCCAAAGCAATATTATTTATAAATACATATAAATATGCAAATATGTACAAATAAATACATGTATCGGCACTGTATTTCAATTGTACCGCAATTGTGCTATTAATTCCTATCCTGTATTAAACGCAATGTTCAGTTTGAAGCAAATATCATGTTGCCCAAATGCACGTATACTGTGTGTTCATGAACTCCGTCAGACCCTTCACGGATCACGGCACTATCAACACGTCTTAAAAAGAAAGCTGTGAAAGCAAAGCGAATTGTTTTATCGCACTCTTAATCGCATTTGGTGGAGCTGATTAGGGTAAACTGCAGTTCATTAGTGGTCACCATATGAAGTTAGAATGATGTGCTGCCTTTTGCATTGCATCATGTTCGGTTCTCCTAATGAACCCAGCCCAGCAACGGATCTCGAAATGCACCCAGTAGCAGGCAAAAGTGATAAGAATCGTTAGAAGTAAGTTGCTTGCTTATCGCATTCTTGGCTTCCGATTTTGTGTTTTAGATATGCAATTGACCAAGTCTTAACAAAATCAGTCAAACTCAGTGATTTGCACACATTCGGCATTGTGTCATTGGCTTAATGGAAGATTGAGACCATGTACAAAAAATGCAGATGGCTTGTGCCGTCTGAGTCTGCTATCGTTAGCTTAGCCATAAGGTGCTTACAATTCTCGGCCCAGGTCGTGATTTTGAATCCTGCAGCAGGCAATTGTTTTTAGTTGCAAGACATGAGCATGGCTAGGTCTGTTCTGCTGCTATATGCACCGGACTGATGAATCGGCTATGCTTCAATTTAGTTTAAAGAGTCGTAGAGGTTGGCAGTACACTGTGAACACCAATTTGTACTTTCAGCGTTTTGCCGGATTTATGTTTTGCCAAATAATGCATCCACTTTTGGACATACTTAAAAAGGATTTAAAAAGTTTTCTCCAAATCATTCGTCCCAGTTTGACTTCCGGGTTCTAAAGGTCATATGCCTGGTCATTAGCGTGTACAGCTGTCATTTCAGGAACGACTTTGACACTGGGTATTTCAGCAAGGAGCTTGGAACGTGGCATGGTGCTACTACGGCCTACCCGTTTGCTGCCGATTGCACTCCTTACTCACCGAGTAACTATGCTGCTCAGCCACAAGCTTCGAATGGTATGTCTGCATGTGCTACGTCCGTGCAGTTTTAGTAGAATCGATTACCATCCGCGATTCAGACGTTCCTACGTAATTAGTCCTGAAAGGCATCGGGCGCTCGGCAGCCTAGGTCTCGGTGATTTCTTTAATAAATGCAATCGTCAATATCTTCGCTCAATATTCCAAATTAAAATAGCTTCATGAATCATTCAATCTAAAGAATGTGGGGCTTGGTTGGGTGAAATGGTGGATTCGCCTTGGCATTTATTTTGCCAGAACTTGATTTGGCGTAGATAGAACCTGCAAGAGGCCCCTCTGCTGGAAATCGTTAGTCCAATTGACACATACTTGGACGGGCACTCGCCTTCAACGACTATGATTTCAGGTCCGAGCATCTGCTGCACGTGTTCTTTGACGGTACTATTCAAGTTCAGCTCTGCCTCAGTCAAGGAGCACCCGACGTAGTGCAGCTGGTAGTGATGGAGACCCCGAAGGGCTCAAATGCCATGCTAAAAATCTGTCGTGGCAGGGGTAAATTTTTATTTGCAGGCCCGCCCAGACTTAGTGCTCAGCATTCGCTGTGTTTAGCTACTTCATCCATTAAAGTACTAGTTATTGGGCGTCATACACCCCAGCGGCAGCTTCACCCATCTCTCTCCTTTAAGAAGACAAAATCTACCTAGATGCTATATTGTTTTACTTTTTAATTCTCTGCTATCCCTGCGCTAAACCGGCTCTCGATTAGGATGCATTGTAGGGACTAGTTGGTATTATTCTGAGCAGACTGTGCTAATTATCGCTAGACAAATTTCAATAAATTCATCACTATGTTGGCTTCTGACCGAGGAAGCCCACGATCGGTATGCGAGTTAGCAGCAAATATGTCTGCCATGATTAGTTAAGCCCATCGCTTCAATAAGTGATCTAGGATGCTCTCAGCAAATAACGAATTAAAGGCTCGAGTACTTAGTTCGGTCGATCTGCTAGCAGAATTTATAAAACGCAATATGACCTCAAAGAGATGTCATACAGCTGAAGGTAAATCTGAAAACTTCTGAAATTTCAGACGTGCTTTTTAGCGTCACTCGCATTGAGACTCATACAGTTATGGTCACAGGCCGTTAGATTAGTAGAGTTCTGAAAACAGAAATTTTAGATACAGCTTCAGATGATTTTGAAACCTTATTATTTAGGAAAATAGCAGCAAAAGCACACCCAGAGCTAATGCCATTTCTGCTTGTAGCGGTCGATGCATTACGTGCAGCAGGATTCGAAACATTACCCTGATCGTAATGTGCGATAACCCGATTGCTAGGCCTGAGACTCAGTAGCATAAATTAAAAAACACATTTTTCTTATTCATATTACACTTTGATAGTTATTTACGTACATACTTTTCTACCTGAAAAAATGTTTTATTTCTAGATTAATGAACTCAGTTTGCGCTGTGTAAGAACTTTTATCTGCAGTTGCTAGTTTATACTTCCTAGGGACGTAGTAGAAGAGAATGATTAAGTGTTTGTGTCTCGCACGTGAAGGTGTCCATTAGAGAACTAAGGATAAATTAATAGAAAGGTAAAATGCCTGTCAACCCATGTTTTGAGGCAGCTGATAAAAGCAAAAAGTCTTCCGTCTGAGCGCAAATGATCCGCTGGTGTGCTACGTCTACTAGCTTCGAGTGTCACCAACGAAGCTCAATGTTTGCTATTTTGTAGATGAGGGGCAGATACAGTCAACTACTCCGTTCCAGTGCAACGGATCAGCTTTGATGGAAGACCCGCTATACGCCTACGGAAAACTTGAAGCGGGGACTAATTACAATATTTGACACAATCCAATTGCACGAGCAATGCCTACAATAATTTTCAATACTGCAATAAAGTATCTAAAACTAATATATTGTACGTTTGAAATCCAGTGCGATTAAAATAAATATATCCCACATTCACGGCTTCTTAAGTTCGATGTCTTTATTAATCGATCCGCTAGTAAAGAGCTGCCGTAGCCTTCTGAGCATGACATTAATATCATAGACTGGACGTAGTCACATTGCTTCAATGTGCTGAGGCAACAATAATGCTATAAAAGCTATCTGCTACCAGTCACATGCTCGAGGCTGATCACTAAGTGTGGGTTATTAGCTCAATGGATACGTATATATGTATATACAAATACTTGAGCTAATATATATTAATAAATAAACTAATATATATATATATATACGCTTATAGAATAAAATATTAAAGATCAAAATGACAAATTTCAGGCTGTAGCAACGATTAGTACAATTTAAAGTCAGAAAGAAGTTGGAATTTAGTGACGCACCAAAATTTTCCCAGCGATTGTCATGATTATTTAACGAAATAATAAACCAAAATCTTCCTAACATGATCTAAAAGAGAGTTCTTAAGAAAATCGCCTTAGCTACTGCACTACCACAGCCCTTGCAACGAGGCTGAGCACTTTCGAAATGTTGAGTTCTGCACAATTGCAGATAATTCAATGAGCAGGCAACGAGGGTGTAATAAACGGTATTGCAGTAATCGTCGAGTGACGATGCAAATACTGGAACTAGTTTTGCATTTGTACTGTTTTTTTAGCTCTGAGGTTTGTGGTGTTTCTTAGCTGACAATAGGTGGCCTTGCCCAAGAAAAAACTGCTCGTCCTGGCACAATGTAGCTTGGAGTAGCTAGACCAAATTACGAGCAGGAATCTAGGGAGTGATACTATTCTGACCAAATTCGTGGGTTAGGTCTTTTCCATAGATATAAGGTTATTGATATCATCGTTCAGCTTCAGAAAGTTGGTGGCGATTCGATTAGGAATGTCTTCGAAGCGTGCTGCTAGGGATTAGTCGAGACGGATGAGGATCAAGACTCGAAAAGAATTAAGGAAAGTATTACTGAGTTTACTCTGTGTACAGTGACGAACGAGACTTACTACTCTTTGGTCTCCATGCACACGGTTATAAAATTACTATTGTCAATGTGCCATGCTTCGTAATCCCCTATTATTGTAAGAACTCCTACAATCTACTTTATTTTCAGGGTCATGCTCATACAACGGCAGCAAATAAGGCAGGTCTTGCAATAAATGTCATCACACGTGCTGGAGGTTTATTTTCTGCAATCATTGATGCGTAAAGGAAAACATACCTGGACGAAATTAGAAACAATTTTGGAGCTTTTTAGTCGAAACAGAACTAAACTCATCGTTTAAATTACACTCTAATTAGCGAATTATGGGCCGATTTGTAGAGTGTACAAGGTGCGAAAGCTGCACTGAAAATGAAGCTTTTTAATAGTCATAAGCATATACCTCAACAAGCTTCACGAACGTACCTTGGTCTACAAGGTTCAACAAGGTCTACAAGGTTGAAGTCATCAGAAGTTCCAATCCAGTTTTTAACACATTTGTCTATTGAAAGGTAGAGTTATCGAATATCGTCTAGTCATAAAAATTGATAATTAATTCCTTGACTTTCTCTTCTAAGTCACTGACGCTTTGAAGAATTGAAGAGTTGACTCTAAGAATATTTTTCTCATTGCAAGGGCTGTAGCACCGTTATATTTCTTTGCCTTGTCTTGGTGAAAGAGAGTTCGTTTGGTCCCAGTCACTTACCTTGTTAGTAAGCTTTTTAGGTCAACGATCTTGATGGGAAACCAAGATATCAGTCACAGCAGAGATTACTGTGCCTTAAAGTAAGGGTATTTCCAGTGTAAAGTTTTCAGCATAGACAATGCTATGCTCGTAAAGAACCGGCTTAAAAAAACTCGTTAGCCAGATGAAAAAAGCACGCTGGGTTAACTGTTCGATTGATCCAAGGTTTGAGGTACTCGCTCTTTACAACCGAGTGTGTGAGTCCTATTTCTTAAGTGGGCAATCCTTTATTACCAGCTGCAAGTGGCCGTGATAGCCATTAAAACTCACCTGCCGCTATAGAAATGAGCTAATACGTTACTGATCCATTTTTAAAGTGTCGCAAACATTTATACTCATGCTCCCAATGGTCTAGCTAAGAAGCAGTCGGTTTCTATTCTTGATGTATTCACATGCTAATGTCAAAGATTACTCGTGGAGAACTTTGCGTAGTAAAATTTTTAATGAAATCTCCATGTCTATGATTACACAAAGCCATAAAGAATACATTGGTAACATGAATGAGAGTTTTTAGTGAAATCTCTGTTACGTTACTGTGTCTCCGGCTGCAGCAGCGCCAGTGGAGTCTCACGGAGACACGAAGACACGAGCGGGCGAACGTGAGCAGTGAACGAAACTCTCGTCTTTATTCCCCCAGTGGGTACATATACGAGCTAGGGGCTGGCTCGCCACAGATAAGGGAGTGCATCAGTGGTGAGCCACTGTGATGGGCCACATGCTTACATCAGAGGCTGCACTGAGTCAATTGCTCAACCACCTGCTGCAGGTGGGGCATACATTAGTGGCCGAGAAACATCAGGCTCACACATTCCTTCCCCATAGAATGTCAGAAAAAACCACATAGTCTGCCAGCCTGACAGGGGAGGAGGAGGCGCTCCCTTCCGGAAACTCGTTCAGGCTACGTGAGTGACTGCCACTCGCAGGAGGTTCACGTCAGCTCTGCCCCTCGCGAGCAGCCGGTCGTAGATGCTGCCCACCTTTAGGCAAATGTGGGGCACCGCTCCAACTGTCACGCAGCTCCCGTAGGTCACCTCCGTGCGAGCCCCGATGGCCGGTCGCATGCGCTCGTTGCCGGCCGATCTCGAACTTCGAAAACCACTGTGGCTCATGATGGCCTCACCGCTCTCGGAGTTCCATTCCGCCATGCCAATCACGCCGTTGTGCTGCTCTGCGCTCAGCACCGAGACGCTCACACAGGTGATCTTTACCGCTGTTGTGTTTCGCCGCAGCGAAGCTCTCGCTGCTTCGCTCGCAGGCAACCTGCACCTCGTCGCAGGCTATTATCATCTTGCTTTTGACTGCTATCTCGAGGCACTCCTCTGCGTTCTGCGCAGAAACGCTGCTCTCAGCTGAGATGCTCTCCGCCGCTACGAGGCTCGCGCTGCTTCGCTTGGCGGCCAAGACGTCGGTCTTACAGATGCATGTCGCTGCTGCCGTGACGGTCTAGCTGTTGCGCCTCGCAGCCAAGACGTCACTCTCATGGGCTGCCTGGGCCTGGTCGCAGGCTACTGCCACCTCGCCGCTGACCGCAATCTCGCGGGCTCCTCTGCTCCCTGGGTCGAGATGCTTGTGTGGATGCTCTCCACTACGTAGAAGCTCTCGTCACCGAGCTCTGCGGCCAAGACGTCGCTCTCTCGGGCACTCTTTGCCGCCGAGATGCTCTCCGCTGCTACGTAGCTCTCACTGCTGCGCTTCGCCGCCGAGACGTCGCTCGCTTGGGTCGCCTGCGCCTTTTCGCAGGCAACTATCGCCTCGCCACTGCCCACTACCGCCTCGCTGCTGGAAGCCGTCGTATGCTGCACCTCCTATACTCCGGCTGCTGCCGCTGCGCACTTACGTTTGTTCAGGCGCTCTTCGGCTGTTATAGCTACTATGCTGGAAGCGGTCCCATACCCGCTTCCTCCATGGGTATTGCCGTGGAATAGCTGTGGCAGCCGAATGAGTTTCGCTCGCTTATCTGAATCTTGCGGGCAGTTGACAGTGAGGTTGACCGGTGATGCAGCTGGCTCTTCACCCAGCTTTGTTCCGGTCTCGGCTCCGGCGAGCTGCTCCTACTCCAGCCGAAACCTCTCGGCCTCTAGATCGGCCTCCTCATCCGTCAACCATGAGAAGATCAAGATTAATTCGTTTCACAGCTTGTGATAATCATGCTTTACGTCGGCCGGCTGATCGCCCCAACCGTGTATCGCATTATCGCCCAGACGCACTGGCACAACATGTTTTAGCGGCGTCGAAATCTTGAGCCTTGCTACGGCCTTCTCAAGCGTTAGAAGCCAAGGCATAAAGTCCGGTCCGCCTCGAAACATTTCGTACCTCAGTATAGGCGTCCCATCTACACTGTAGAAGGTCTCGTACTCTTTTCGGCTCGAGTAAACCATTCTCTGCTTCCAATTGTTACGCTACTGTGTCTCCAGCAGCAGCAGCGCTAGTGGAGTCTCACGGACACACGAAGACACGAGCGGGCGAACGTGAGCGGTGAATGAGACTCTCGTCTTTATTCCCCCAGTGGGTACATATTCGAGCTAGGGGCTGACTCACCACAGATAAGGGAGTGCATCTGTGGTGAGCCACTGTGGTGGGCCACATGCTTACATCTATGGCTGCACTGAGTCAATCGCTCAACCACCTGCTGCAGGTGGGGCATACATTAGTGGCCGAGAAGCAACAGGCTCACACAACATCTCAAAGCTCTAGCTCTTTCGGTACGCATTCAGTAGCCAACAAACTTCATGTCGCGCAGAAAAGAGAGAAGCATAACTGAGTCTGGAGAGCGATTGGGGTCGTTAGTCGCATTCCAGTGCAGCTCATGATGGGTGGAAATAGTGTGCCATAGTCGGCGACTGGAGAATAGATTTTTTCACCTAAGAACTGTGGCAGTAAATTATGCAGTCTAAGACCGGCTGAGCGAAAGCTTCGGCGGCTAATTATCTTAATTGGAGAAACGAAACAGCAGTTAATTTAATACCCCTAGACGACCTAAGGGCATGACTGGAGAATGTGACTGATACAGATGTCAGACGTCTATTTGAGCTAACAGAGAATATATATGGACATTTGAAGGAGGTAGAAATTGCTTGAAAATCATTTGAGAACTCATAATTTAAAAGGTTTTACGCTGTTTAATCCTAACGGGTTTTTAATGAAGCGGCAGACTTTTCTAGAAGAGTAAATTAAAAAGTATGTGTGGCTGTACTTTGCTTTTACGAGTTGACTAGATTTTAAGAGAGATTTCAGGTAATCAAATGTGATAAACATTATTCGGTTTTTGGTTTCGAGAATACCTGCTCGATTCTTGTTAATGTGATCCCGCTTTATCACGGGAGGTAGACATTTTACGTCAATCCGTTGGTAACCCCGTTTAAGAGATTAATATTGTTTTTAATCTGACGGTAATAGCAGGCTCTTCTCTTCGTTTATCGGAAAACACTATTTTAAAACAGCTAGTAGAGCCTTTGATGGCACTACTTTAACCGATTGAAGCAGGGTAACTACCGCACTCGTTTTTTCTCAACCCGTTGTGATGCTATCCGGTTTTGGTCAGGCTAAATGGGCCTGAAAAAGTGGAATACAATTTGAACTTATGTGTCAGTTTACAAGCCTTGCAAGATATGATAATAACAAAATTTAATCCGTTGAATATAGGATTTCAAAGGAAAACTTGATCTTAATCTAGGCACTTTAAAACTAATTGCCAAAGAATCAATCAACAAGAGATACTGATGCGCACGATATGCTAAACCAATCAAGTATCATTATTAGGGCAAGAATACTAAAGCGAAAATAAAGTCAATCTCTGTCAACGGTTACTAAGACCTATGGCTTCTAAAATGCACTGCATCATTCACAGATACGCATGCCACGTATAACTAAACGGAGTTCTAAGAAATTATTTGCTTGTAAAAGAAAGCTGAAGTGAACAGGTGCGTCTTATCTACAATTCAAGCTAGCAAAGGCGTTGCAGGAAGTGACCGTAGCCGAAAGCGAGCTATAGACTTCGTGTACGTACGAGCTGAAGGCTAGACCAGCAGAAGATTTCCCTTTGGCGCAAAGCAAGACCGTTTGACCAGAAGTGGATGAGAGCATGGTGCCAAGGGACTTTGAATTGCTAAGGGGCGTATTGTGATTCAGTCTGAGCGTCTTGAAATATTTTCGTAGCTTGATAAGGCTCCTGCAAATGTTGAATACGGTATCAATCGCCCTGCAGACGCAAATGAATTGTCCCGTTCAGTCATGGACTTTCCCTTTCATTGATGCGCATGCACTCCAAGCGGCCCCATGATTATTAGAGCATCTGTAGATTTTTCTACATGCAAATGATAGTCGTAACTTCATCCGTCAATAGATTTAATAGAAAATAGACTACTGACAGTACATTGATTCAAAACCAAAAACTAAAAAAAGCTTCCTATTACTTACGAAGCTTTTTTGTGCAGTAAAAAACGCTATTAGGTTAGTTAATGATCCCCAAGTATGTTGGCAGTAGATTCCGCATAAGGAGAATCGTCGGTGATACAATTTGCATTGCTCACAAGATAACAAAATGGCAAGGCATGCCGTGAAAATGATCACGCTGCCAGCTGAGAATTATTTTAAACAAAACCCGAGAGTCGTTTTCTTTGACTGAATTTCTATCGACAGGAAGCCGTTGAAAGCAAAATTTAGATGGCATTCCCTATCTGGAGCCTCTTGCTCAGCGTTTGCCGTACCGAAAAATGCCAAATGTCAGCACATCCACACGGCGGTGCTATAAAAGGGAAGCTAGTTGCTGAACCGTCTCTTGCATCGATAACGTCGCGTTGCTGACTGTGGCTGCAACAACAAAAATTGATAGTGCGTCAGGAATTTACATGCCGCTAGATCAGCTTGGCACAAGATGACATGTAGCCGTGGTTTGATAAAATACCTAGCATAGGCCATCGAGCGAAGGAGAGCACATATTCAGTGGACGATTTCCTAGCGCAGACTCTCGCACACCGCCCAAAGCATTTCAAAATATGCCCAACTGGCGCGTCTGAAATATTTAAGCCACCTCCGCTTATGGCATGCTGTCATCATGTTGTCAGTAAAAATTTCTAGGCTTAGGCTGTGCACCTCCGTAGTGGCTCTACATTGTAGGTGTCGAGTAAGATGCAGCAAAATGTTAAGCCGCTGGAGTCGTGTAATTAGATCCTTAATGGGCGTCACTATATTAAGTGCCGGTGCATCACGTGAGACAGCATGAACTGGTTCGGTGACCAGTTACCAAAAGATATTTTTCGAAGCTGACCGTGTATTTGCAAATTCGCATTTTAGAAAATTCAAGATCAATACAGTGAAGCAGCAGTTTTCATTCTAAATGCAAGTGGATAGCTAAGGAAAAAATATTTGAGTCGATACCCACCGACGGGCCTTCTTCACCTGCATGAGCAATACATTAGCTGTTCCATCCCTCCGCTTAAAAAATTATTGTGGACAGAAGCGCTAGCTCTGCAGCTCCTAGACTGTGGAACTCTGACCTTCCATAATTCTTAAGCAACGACAACTAGTCTCCTGCCGCCGACCATGGCTCATCCTTTTCAGTGGTTCTTTGCTGCTACTTCCATGCTACTCACTACCTCAACTGTTCTTCCGACTCTGCTATGCTTCTCACTTTCTCATTGTTTCGTGAAATGGAGCCTCTTGGTTACCGAATACCTACCGAAAGCCATTGAGTCTGTCTTTATGGAGTTACCGACGGAGATACATTATACATGTATATTTCCATATAAGTAGGTGTCTGAATATAGTCAAACACTTTGATAAAGACGCACCTAGGCTGATAAACCGAGGAAGACTCAGACAAAAGATGAAATAAACACCCTGATCGTAAGAGGTTTCAAGAGTAAGAGAGAGAGTTCAAGCCAGAAATTCTTAAGAGAGAAAGAGAGAGTGAGAGCAGCTGCTCAGTTCACCAGTGGCTCCGGGCCACAGCTGCACCGTTCGGCGACAGCTCCAAGGCGAAGCTGCTCGGCTCGACCACTGCAGCCGCCGGCTGTGGCAGTTGCTCGGCTTGACAATGGCTCGGCAGCCCCTCGGCATTGCAGCCTCTTTGCAAGGCAGCTGCTCGGCTCGGCAGTCTCTCGGCACAGCAGCCAATCGCACGGTAGCCTCTCCCCAAGGCTTTTCGGCTCGGCACGGCCACCAATGGGCACCGCAACCCATCGGCACCCCACCCCATCGGCACGGCAGCCAATCGGCACGGCAGCCAATCAGCCGGGTAGCCAATCGGCCATTTAGCAAATCGGCTTGGCATCCAATCGGCACGGTAGCCGATGGTCGCTGAAGCCAATCGTGGTGTGCTAGCCGCTGGGGTAGGCAGGTACTTGGTGAAACACCGGTTTGGCGAAGCAACCGTTTGGAGCTGGAGCAGCGTCTGCTTAATGTGGCAAGCTTGGAGGCACTGCAGCTGCATGGTGTATCAGTTGAGCAGCGAGGCGGCTGGGCAGCTATGCAGCCGGAGGAGAGTGGTGTTGGGGCTGTGAGGTGCCACAGGTGTTCGGCACATCTTGGCGACTCAGCACGACTGTGTGGAGTCATGGCAGCTTGGAAAAAGGGCAAATAAGTGAAGTCTAAAATATGCATCCAAATGTACTAAAATGCTTCCAACGCATTGCCATGCCCGAATACCTTAAACTCAGAGCAATTTCATTTGGAAGCATACTGTTGGAGCTCGGCTGTTTTTGTTGGATGTTTAATTTCTCCTTTCCCTTGCAGCCACCCTTATTTCTCTGTCGCTTTCTCTCTCGCTCTCTCTTTCTCTCTCTATCTCCCTCTCTCTTTTTCTGTCGCTCTCCCTCTCTTTCTATCTCTCTAATTATCTCCTCACTCTCTCTCTCACTCTCTCAATATCCCGCTTAATGGAGAGAGAGAGAGAGAGAGAGAAAGAGAGAGAGAGAGAGAGAGAGAGAGAGAGAGAGAGAGAGAGAGAGAGAGAGAGAGAGCAAGAGAGAGATAGAGAGAGAGAGCGAGAGAGAGAGAGAGAGAGAGAGAGAGAGAGATAAAGAGAGGGAGAGAGAGAAAGAGAGAGAGAGAGAGAGAGAGAGAGAGAGAGGGAGAGAAAGAGATAGGGTTGAAAGAGAGATAGAGAAAGATGACTGTAAGAGACAGCGAAAGACTTAATTAGAGTCAGATAGACACGTCATTCAAACCGTTGGAATCTGCTGCGGCAACTGAGAAACTGAATGCTTGCCTTGCCGATATTCGATCCTGGATGTCGGAAAACTTCCTGAAATTAAACGATGATACAACCGAACTGCTGCTCATAGGAAACCCTACGCGTGTGGCTGGATTAAAAGGCTTTGCCGTTCTAATAGGTGATGCTATTGTGCGGCCATCCCCACATGCTCGAAATTTAGGTGTCGTGTTCGACAGCTGCCTCAATTTCAAAAGCTTCATTCAGAAGACTGCCTCTACAGCTAGCCATCACATCCGATCCCTGTCCAAGATTAGGAGCTGTCTCCCACAGTGGCTTTAAAAAAATTTAACTAGCTCTCTAGTTATGTCTCGACTTGATTATTGTAATTCCTTTTTGGCTGGGCTGCCAAAGAAAGCTATTATGCCACTACAGCGGACAATGAATATGGCTGCAAGGCTGGTCTTCAAGTCCCAGCGGTTTGAGCACGTATATCCTTCGCTGAAGGAGCTAGGATGGATGCCGGTTGAGCAAAGGATACATAGAAAAGTTCTTACGCTGACCCACAAGGCCTGCCACGGATTGGCTCCTTCATACCTAGCTGAGCTGCTGCATCAGTTTCAGCCTATTCGCGCCCTCAGGTCCTGTGTGGACAATAAATTCGCTGTCCCATTCCTCCGCCTAAAGACCGTTGGCGACAGAAGCTTTAGCTCTGCAGGTCCTAGACTGCGGAACTCGTTCCACAATTCTTACGCAACGATAACTACTCTCCTACTGCCGACTATGGCACATCCTTTTCAGCGGTCCTGAGCTGCTACTTCTATGCTACTCACTACCTCAACTGCTCTCCTGACTCGTTACACTGTGAGACTACCCAGTGAGACTACCTTTACTGCTGCTGCCGTATCAGGTGTTGCTTGCCGGAGCAAAAGAGCCACAGAGCATCCTCCAATGCCCGTGCATGTAGTCCAGTGCCCACACGCATGCACGAAATGGGCGGTCCAGCCTAAAAGCTAGCATACCCACAGGCATAGCCATAAAACTCATCGAACCTGCACTTTAAGGCTTGAGATGCTGCTTAATCAAAGTAGCAATTGGCTGCGAATGTCAATGAACCAAATTTAAGGGCCTCGTAATCTCCGAAACCAAAGGCTGGGTTCCGCTCGTCCACAGTGCTTGACTGGACCTTGGCATGAGGAAATTTGACACCTCAGAACTTTGCCTCATCAGACCTTTGTCGCTTCAGACATTTTCAGATGCAGTCATTCGCCGACGAGGCCAGTCCGAAGAAAGTTTCCAGAACCCAGCTATGCCGACGAACGCTTGCTTGGGGCTCCCACCCCAACTAGCAACTCAAAACTAGCAAGAGACTCAGGCCACGACCCGTGACCACGCCTTCTTACTAATGCCTCCACCTCATCTTGGCACTCACACCTTCATTGTAAATCGGTACTCATGCCTTCAAGTCTCCCAAGATGTGATTGCTAAGTACCGACTAGGCTGGCCTTCTGAGTTCACTTCATGTGCCCTCATTCGACAGCTACTATGACGTTATTAGCGCATTCCACTCGTGATTGGGTGATCCCTGAGCAGGAGCCACGGCTGGGTAGGCCTTGTTTGTTCCAATGGCTCCAACTAGCGATTCGTGCAGCCTAGGCCGTGTGGCTTAGTGTCGGCGTACTAGAGCTGCAGACGGACGTTGCAAACTTTAGAAACAGTCACGTGCACGCGCCACTCATTTGAATGTATGTCGCGTTAGCCCTCTCGTCCTTCGGCACGGCTGCTGCAACGTCGGTGGCTCTCCTGCTTCTAGAGGCCAAGCCGTCCATGAGATTGAGTCTAGCTCTGAGAGCCCTGGTATCCTACAGCGATGGTGATTATCGGTGGATGCCCGAGGCAGCGCTCTGCTGTGGTGCCGCAGCGACTTTCAGAGCAGGCACCCCGACATCGCTCTGGCACTCGCCTTGACAGGGCTCACATCTCGTCAGCACTGGACACTCTCATGCCTCGTCTGAGCTCGGCAATTGTAACCCCATGGGAGTTGGATTTCAAGCCTCGAACAGGTACTGACACGATTCAAGCTGTGCCGGCTGGCGTTGCTTTCAGTCTCCTAAAGAGATCGGATGCACGTTTCGGTGGGCTGTCTCACCCGGCAGGCACGGGAGGCTGAGGGAGAAGAGTAACGGCCAGTTCAGGTCCGTCTTGTGACCGGCAAGCCGGACGGGGTTGACGTCCCGCCGTCACCTACAGATAGCCCGCAGCGCCAGCTCTGTAAGCATAATTAGCCTTAGTAGTAGTGCCAGCGCCTCGGAATGTTTTGCACTCGTCGCCAGTTTGTAATATGCAACTGTTTTCCTGACCCTGTCCTTATGGCTCTGCCAAGCTAGTGCACATATTCTTCAATCAAGCGCTGCACAACCTTGCCGCATTCAACCTGGCTGTACGGTAAGATATCAACAGGGCTCATTTTTGGCAAATCAATCGGCTCTAGCACTCTGCTCTCACACCAGGAAAGCACGCGAGCAGCCACTCACTACTGCAGCCGAATGCAAAGCTAGCCTTTCACTGAGTCGGGAAATCGATGCATAAGTAAACGCGCTGTGCAAAGTTTCTAAAGAATGCGAGAGGAGGAAGCTAGCCCGCTAAACACGTTCGCAAATACGCACCTTCACGCACTGAATTCCGTTCAAGAGTGGACCTAGCCTATTCACACAATTCCAACGTAAGCTATCTACAGGACTTCCGGAAGAGTGGCTGCAACTATCAGGAGCGGAAACTGTCCTGGATGGGATACTATCTGCTGATCGCAACCGTACTAGACGGACTCGACAAAGGCTACCGAAGCACAGCCAGCCAGCCAGCCGGACTGATGGAAATACTTACAGACAGATAGAAACGCAGACAGACAGATCGGCGAGCTGAATCCGAGCCGAACCAGCGTTCACTCCAGGTCGTCGTGATGTCTCGTTCTTGTCTCAGCGAATCCCGTTTGCCAGTCGCTGACGCCAGTCCAGGACGGTGCGGCAGTCAGCCGGATAGCACCGGAGAGGCGAGCGACAAGCACCGCCCGGCGTCCAAGCGGCCGCGGTACAGGGTACGTTGTGAGACTTGGGGTCTAGCTCGAAATTCCTTCGTAATCACTGGTCCGTATGGGCAGCGCGGAGAAGCAGTAAAGTGCGATTGTGATAAGTGAACTTATCACGAACTATACGCGAATAAGCGTCAGTCGCGTCTGAAGCTCAGTGCAACGAACGTAGGCATTCTTGTTTTACCTTCTCACTCGAAGGTCCCTCTTGAGACGGTGAGGTCTGTGTTGTATTGAACGGCGGAGCAGATTTTCCTGTCAGTCGGCAGCTGACTGTCACGAGTAGAGCGACCTGCACTGCCTCGAAGTTGACCTGATAGAAAGCAAGGGGTACCGTGGCTACGAGTCGTTCGTTGGCGCAGCGCCAGTCTGGAAAAACGCTGCAGCGTCTTTACCGTAACCGACTGGCGAGCTGTCCCGTGATCCGGAAGTAAATAACAGCTCGTCTATGCTTAGCCCGGTCTCAGCTGGCCGAGCGAGTCGTCGAGCCGGCCGAGGCGATTATCACTTCCGCTTATTTGACAGATGATTCATAGACACGGAGAGAAAACTTGCTGACTTTTACCAAGTTACTGTTCGTTACGAAGTCCAATGCGCATTGTGCATTACCTTGACCCACTGCACGCACCAAGTTCATCCTCTATGGAAGGTAGATGCCCCGTGGGAAATGCATTTCCGCTCAACTCCGTAGACGTCAGCGAACGTGTCGCATTTGACGCAGCGTTAGAAAACTCAATGTAGCTTGAATATTTGGGTGGCCAGCGATATTTTATTTTTATTGGGCTTGCTTACTACGCGCGTGCCGTGAGTGTACCGCAAAATAGCACGTCTTACCATTTAAGGCTGTACGGAAGACCCGAAATGTTTCGTACCAATGTATTTTACACTTCGTCAACATTCGTCTATTCGTGATCTCATGGTAAGCCGTGAGAGCCCACAGGATACCATGCCATACCTCTCCAGTTCGCAATAACCATCTGTTATAACATTTCTAGAAATGCTTAACCGAAAGAAGCGGCTGGAGGTGCAACTCCGGGAACTAAATATTGCAACCGCCAGTGGAAGTACTGCTGCTGCTGCTGCTCCTACTGCTGCGCCTAAAGTCTCCGTTGCCGCAATTCTTTTTCTGTAGTACCCTTTCAGCTGCTGCCGTAATTGATTGGAAAATTCGGCTGCAAAATGTCGCCAGGACTTGTTACAGCTGGACGAGTCGCCTAGTCCACCCGAACGCCGCTCGAAGACCCCCTGCGGTATGACACTACCCTCCCTGGGGCGGTCACCATTGTTTGTTTGGCAATACAATCTATTGTGTTTCCTTTCGGAAGCAGCTCAGTAATTGACGTGACACGCAGCTACAGCGGCTCGTCGAAATATCGTTTTTCTAGAAGTTTTGTCGAAATTCAATATCCTGTAGACGATTGCCGCCTGCAGTCGGGTCGTAACGACGAGAGGCAGCCATTATCAAAATTCAGAAGGTACGTACTTACGTAATACCCGAGGTGCTATAGCCTCCCTAGTGCTGGCTGGCTGGCTGCTGCCAGAAATTTAAAAGAGCCTTTTCGGAAAAAGGGTGCTCTACCGTGAACCACGTGGACGGCAGCATTGCAGCCAGTTCTCATTACCTTTTTGGGCTGGCGGCCACATTGGGGTAGGTGATTTTGAAGTGCGACGAATAGAGAACTAAAAGTCACTACTTTAATCAAATATCTCAGCCAAGCTAACTTTAAATCGCTTTGCATGCTTAACGCAGTCGTCTCGCTAGTGAGATGGCAATAAGTAGCGGTCTACCTGTCGTGACCGCTGAAGGACGGCACATCACGCTGTTTTGAATTCGTCTTATTAATTGCAGATCAGACGAATGAATGTGCGCCACCAATCGCCCGACTCAATGTAGACAGATGCACGAGAATCGGCTCACTAATGCACCCGTACTTAGGCCGAAATCACGCTCTCCAGCTCCAGGAGTCGCTCTCGATTGGTCTCGGTTGATCCAATCGGGCCACTCCCTGCTACTACTCGGCTACATGCGGCGGCTTTGATGATAGGTGAACTTGATCTCTTCCAGCGGCTAGCAGGCAGCTTGCATCTAGCATGCCTAACTGTATTGCTACAACTAAGCCAGCGAGAATCAGGTTTGGCAATAATTCAATTCCCAGCCGAGTAAGTGTTGAAGCTGTGTACAGCGATCAGCACCAATCGCTCAATTGATAAATTCATAGCCGGCCGCTTGGGTGCCGGTGAAGCTGTCCCGAGAAGTCAAAGTAAGCCGATGCTGACGGCTAGTATTGGGTGTTCCGGCGGAAATATCAGCTGCTGCCCTCATACAGTGCTCAGAGACTGAGCTTGTATAGTATGAATGCATGCGTCAGACTATTTAGCTTAGGAGCTGTGCTGGGTTTCTCTGAAAAACTTTCGAACAGCTTAACAATAGCCGGCTAAGGCAGTCAAAGGTACAGACTATTGGTCAGAATTTTATTGAAGAAAATGCCAAATTTTAAGAAATTGGTGTGGGACCTTGAGCAATAAATAATAAAGAGTACGGACTTTTACTGAAGAAAAAAGAAGGGAGATCGAAAAAAATGAACAGAGTGAGATAGAGGGAGAGAAAGGTAAGAGGTTTAGGACAGACAGATGAAGTAAGGATAGACAAATAATAGGGGTCAAACATAAATTGGGCCAGCTCATTATGTTCTCGTACCGTGTAAACGTGCTCAAGTGCAGAGTATACAATTCCGAGCTTGCGAACGCTTTAGCGCTTCCGTGCCTGATTGTGCACGCTTTTCCTTGTGATGTCTCGCCATGTGTAAGTGCCCGCACGCGCCCGAGCAGGTGTCTGCGCCTGCATGTGGGTGTGAGCTGGTGGGTTATTGGGTGAGGGTTGGTACTGGTCGCAAAATAGGTGCTTTAAAGTGAGCTCGCAGGTGCTTGCAAGTGTGGGCGATTAGGTGCTCGCTTGGATGGGTGAGCATGCACACGGGCTAGTGTGGGTGAGAGTGTGGGAGCTTGTGCACTCAGGCTGGAGAGGAGTGCAGTTGAAAAGAGTGGACACAGGTCACGGTAGCAAAGAAGGAGTTTTGCAACGGCTCATGCAAACGCGAAATGGAGCTTGCTTAGGCTCGCCAGCTAACAATGAAAAGTACATTAAAAACTAGAAGATTAAATTTGCAGGCAAGACTGTCAGCTTAGAAAAATAGGAAAATAGACATGAGCAAAGTGCAATTGCGTTCGCATACTCCCGTACTCATATGTAAGCTGTCCTAAAGGATGACAGACCGACAGACAGGCACATCGAAATACATGAATACACTTTTTTTGAGCACCAGGTGGGGCTGTAAGAGGGCAGACATACGTTTATGTTACTATAAAAAAATTACTCATTTCCAGACACAAACGCAGTGAAAACTATCTGTGAATATGCCTGTCATACCTATATTTACCATGTATACCGGTATGCGTAGACACGTACGTATACAAATTCACATATACTAATGTAATGGAAGGGTTATAAATATTCATTTGGATAAAGAGCGACAATAATATTGCTCCCGAAGCCAGGAATTCAATCCCGACTTCCGTCGCAACATCCCCGTACTTAAGCGCATTTAAGAAGATAATAAAAACGCACCGATTTATGAAAGCATTTAGTGGGTCCATCTGATTCGTCCTATATGTGCTTATGTGGGCTGACAATGTTGCATGCTGACCCTGTGTATGTCACCCAAAACCGTGTTACTTATGCTGTCTATCAAGAATGCTACCACTCATCATTCGATCATGTTTCCTTTGCAGCAAATGTAAAGCACCTAGAAATAGACTGAGTTCTCCGAGGCGATTTATCAACTGTATTATTATTATTATTATGAATATAAAGATGAGTTTGCAGTAAATAAAAAGTGATCACACAGCCAAGTCCACAGATTAGTGGTAACTTAATGGAAATGCCACCTCTGTAGGGGCTTGTGTGTAAGCCGGGGGATTAGTGAGCAAGAAATAGAAACCTGTTGATAGCCTTTGCACGTTAATTTGTATGTTTGTGCGTGCATGTGTAAGTGCCCGTGACTGTGTGCGCCTGCTTACATATATGCGCAGCCTTACAAATAGGCAGAGCTGTTGGAAAGTGATAAAGTTGAGGATTAAGTGGGGAAGGCTAAGCAATGGCCGAGAGAACGGACGGTTGCGTGCATGTAGGTGGCTGTGAGGGCTCTGTGGAACAGTGCTAGTAGGAAGAGAAGTGCATTAGAATACTATCTGGGTTATAGCACACAAACAGTAGTAATTTTAGAATTTGACCATAGAAACAGTGGGTGAAGACACAGGCATCGTGGGAGCTTTATAATTTATCCGGCATCGGGCATGCCATTTAATACTAGAATCGGAGAATAAATGAAAGAGTTAGGTTGCCGCTGCTGTTAGTAGACTTAGCCTACTCCGGATTTTAAGGAAAGAGTTTCCGATACTTGAAGAGTAGCAAGAATGAGGGGCTGGCTAGGAAGTCAACAACAATGTATAATGAGAATTTGTACCCATACGCTGCCCACACGAGGATTTCTGCTCAATTTTTTCGTGATTATCACACAGTTTAAAAGCGCTTCTGTATCCATTCAATTTCAGATGGTAGCATGTGACACGGCCTGTGCTCAACAAATGCCTATACTGGTGTCAGCACCATTTTAGAGGAATTTGATGCTAATTAGCTATTGGTCAGACATAAAGCTACTTCCTAGCTAGGCAACATGTCTAAACCGACGCTGAATCCACAATGACCTTGCAGACTCGTTTGCAAAGATGTCCGACCAACTTGAAAGAGTGGAGATTCGGCTGAGCAGCTACGTAGTGCCGGCCAAGTTGCCCGTGCTCGACTTGAGCAGCGACGACTTTGAGCTGGATCATGAACCAGCCGGAACCACAGAAGAATACAGTGCGAGCTTGTATGAGCACCTGACGTTTTCTCAAGCTTCAGGTATCGTAAAGTCGTCCACTAGCCGTTATGCGAGAACTGGTGTTTCTGTTCCTCCACCAAATAATGCACAGATTTTTGTCCAGCTTTCCCAGAGATTTTTGCTCATATTCATGGCCGATACAGCTATTGCAAATCTGATTACAAGTCAGTTGTAAAGATGCAACAACATAGTGGTAAAACTGTGACAGTTTTATAGGTTGCTTGAAGTTACGCCCTACCAGTGGTAAAGCTGATTCTCAATAATATTAAAGCGATAAGCAATACGCTTTGCTCCCATAGATTACTAAACTCCTTCATGAAAATATTAAATACGCTGGAAGGGAATTAGACTTGTTAGTTGAAGACAACATGAACAGTTTCTTTTGCAACGATTTTATGTCAAAAGATGTCCTGAAGTCAGTCAGAATTGGTCGCCCTAGCAGCGAAACAAATGAAGCCATGGTTACAATAGAATTAGATTTATGAAGTGCGTAGGAAATCGACAACAGCTGACTGCTGGATGGTGCAAATAGATGATGTGGTCATCTACTGAAAAGTCACTATCCACTTTGAAACCTGTACATGATAAACATAATACAGGTAATAACTTTGGTGACCCAATTTTAAGTTTAGGTCATCCATTTTTTGATTGACACTAGGTCATTTCATACGTAGTTGAATTTCAGCTTTATTAAAGATGAAAGCGTTTGCTACGATCGATGGTCGCATGTCAGCAGTAGGTCATGCAATCGAGTTGAGCGTGTTCGACTTTCCGAAAGGTAGAAGGGATACAAGCCCATGTTCATTCACGTGCCATCTGCACAGGCATGAAGGCGTACACTGTCCTTGTAGATATACGAGAAAGTAAGTGAGATAGAGAGAGAGCTAGCGTGCAAGCGAAAGAGAGAGAGAGAGAGAGAGAGAGAGAGAGAGAGAGAGAGAGAGAGAGAGAGAGAGGGGGGAAAGAGGGGAAGGCGTAGCCATAGGAAAGATGAGTATCTCAAATGAATCTATAAACGAAGTCAAAGCTTTAATTTGTACGCTGAAGATTCGGAGCTGTACCTGTGTTTAGATAAGTTTCTACCTGCGAGCAACTGTGGCTCTCTGAACTCTTCTGCACTGTGCATTGCTGACATTCGTGCTAGATGGCCACAAATTTTCTTAAATTAAATGAGGATAAGACCGACTTACTACTTATGCTCAAACCTAGTGTTACTCAAAAACTGGAAAACCCAGGTTTCGTAATGTTCTTGTTAAGGTTACGTCCCTTAGCATCCACACACAATCTAGGCGTCCTGTTCCAAAAGGATGCCTCTACGAACAATCACATCAGCTCGACATCAATACTGCTAATTTTCAGCTACGTAATATTGCAAACAGACTCGTCATTTCTTAGATAGGAATAGCGCATTCAAGCTGGACGTAAATTTAAGACATCTCGACTGAAATTCTGTAGCTAACTACTCACTGATCCTCTGGCCGGTGCAATTCGGGATTCAAACTTGGCGCAAAACTTAGCAGCCAGGCTTTTCTGCACTTGCGTCATTGTTGCCAAATTAAACCTTTAATTACCGAGATACACTGGCTTCCAATTCGCTCATCATATGGACTTCCACGTTGTGTCACTCACTATCACGTACCTTGATTTGTTTTTCTTATCCTACCCATCAGAACTGCTCTCAAATCCAGTCAGTTATCGCACCACCTGGTGTTCTGATTCAAGTCGTTTAGCTTAGCCTCCGAACAATTTCAAATATTTTTGATACTGTGCCTTTAATTCAAATTACTCCAAAGCCTGTAACTCACGCCCAGCTGTCTTTGTTAATGCTCATGATTTTATGATATTTAGAAAAAAGCTAAAAAATATCTAAAAGCATTTGATGATTTCTTACAAATTGTATTGTGTGTGCATAGAATTGATGAACATGTGCACGCTATCCATGAAAAATGGATATACCTCCTGCCATGCTAGCACATAAAAATTGTCCAGCAGGGGATTTATTTATCTTAGGGTGCCCTAAAAATTTCCTAACAGGATTAATACTACATCGCCTCTTTTGAAATAAATTCACCATAGTCTCACATGATGGATGCCGGTTGACCAACTGATTCAGAGCAAGGTTCTTACCCTGACCCACAAGGCCCACCACGGCTTGTCTCCTTCGCACCTAGCTGAAATGCTGCATCAGTTTCAGCCTGTTCGAGCCCTCTGGTCCTGTGTGGACAATGCATTAGCTGTCCCATTCCTCCGCTTAAACACTATTGTCAACAGAAGCTTTAGCTCTGCCGGTCCTAGACTGTGGAACTCGCTTCCACAATTCTTACGCAACCACAGCTACTCTACAACTGGCAACAATGGCTCATCCTTTTCAGCGGTCCTGAGCTGCTACTTCCATGGTACTCACTACCTCAACTGCTCTCCTGACTCTGCATGGCTTTTCAATTTCTCTTTGTTGCGTGAGATGAAGTCTGTTGGCTACCGAATGCGTACCGAAAGCCGCTTAGGCTGTGAGTGCGCTATACAAAACTCTCCTGCGTAACACCCACATGGTCTTGATGACTTTGTGGAGTTACAGACGGAGATATATTACATTACATTACATAACGGTTTCTCGTCGACGATTACACGATCACAATGAAACATCTTGTAGATGAAATATGCTATTGATGTGCAGTGCCTTTATCCTTGAGTCTAAATTATTGGCGAAAAATCTAACTCCAAGATCGAAGGTAACAAGGGCTTCCGAGTGACGCACGAAAAATGGCTACGGCGCTCAGTACATGTAAAAATTCCTGTGTAGGACGTTATGCACTGGTATCAGTGCTAGTAGTCTAGTGTGGAATAAGAATTTGTTACAACGGCCTGAAAAATACCCGTAAGGTTTCATGTTTAATATAGGAAGTTTAGCTGGTTTCCCTATGTGCATTCATGCCTTTGGTAAGAATTTCCATAACAAATATAAACATATGTATTGAAATCTCTAGGAAAATATCTGTCTAGGAAATTTACGAATGCAGAAAATAAATCATGTCAATATGAGCAATGCCAAAATGCCCAGTGTCGGCTCGCTTAGACACACTTAAAGGAGAATTCAAAACTCAAAGGACCCAACCCCCTGCTGTCAGGAGCTGGTGTTTTCAGCTTATTCTTTAAATGTCATTTAGCCAGTTAATATCGTAATGTCAGAGAGGATTGTGAATACATGATTTGAAGGCACGGTCTCAAACAGGATTTGAGGTTTATTTTAGGGGCAAGTATGAAACTTGAGCCGGGTGAAAGCAGGTGGCGTGCTGTCGAGGCGGCGGTGGGTGGCAGTTGTTCTTAGTCGACTAGAGCCGAGGAATGAAGGGGTATGAAAGTGAAAGAAGAAACCTCAAAGTGAATACGCAGCTTGATTGGTAGCCAGTGCGAGTCGAGGAGAGGTTTGTAAGTGTGGTGAATTCGACGCTCACGACAGACAAGAACAGCTCCATTGTTCTGAACCATTTGTAGATACCTGATTGCACAGGCCGGAAGAACAGCTAGAAGTGAGTTACAGAAGTCGACATGGGACGTCGCGTTTGTATGGGCAACGCAGATTTACTCTTAAAATACGAAAAATACAGGCCTGCAAGCGTAAGCAGGCCTGTATGTTTCGTTTTTTAAACTAACGTAGCTTAAAACAAGCAGACTTGACTGTGAAGCTTATGTGATTGTCTAGTAGAGGGTCACTTTGGAGTAGGAAATCTAGACTTCATGGAGACGCTACTTCACATACGCATTTAGAGCCAATCTTGAGGGCTAGATTTTTCGATTGATGAGTCCTACGAGGTTTGCCAATTACACTAAAGTTAATTTCCTCGTCATTTAAATGATGAGAAACGTTGTTACCATCCAAGTAAAATTTTTAGAAATACATGCTACAAGATGAAAGTTATAAAAAGAAGTTGATCTAGAAAAGAGCCCTGGAGTACCTGGTAATAATAATAATAATAACAATAAACTTAATAAAGCACTGCTAGTGAAGTCAATCTTTTTCTAGGCGCTTGACATTTGCTGCACGGAAACACGATCAAAACTTTGAAGGCTAATCTGACTTTTCCTTGAGGTGACGAACGCTGTTAAGTTTCGTACTGAGATAGAACAGACAACTTGTCAGTGCAGTGCCGGTGATTCGCCATCGAGATGGGAGGTGGCATAGAAGATCTTGATGACCAATAATCATGCGCTGCCATAAGATCCACGAAATGTAGATGTCGTGTGCTAAAGTGACATTTCACAAGACGACCACATCAGCTCCACATTCAAGTCTGTCTACTTCCAGCTACATAATATTGCTAAAATTCGGGTTTATTTAGAAATGGATACCACATCTAAATGGGTCCAGATATGTGTAACATCCAGGTGCGACTTCTGTAAGTCACTGCTTGCTGGTCTACCAGCCTATGTAATCACGCACTTATAGCTGGTGAAAAACTCAGCAGCTAGGCTTCTGTGTTGTGATCGCCGAAGTTGCCAAATCTCACCACTTCCCAACGACCTGCACTGGCTCGCAGTCAAGCGACTCATGAAATTCAAGGTTGTGTCACTCAATTTTAGGTCCCTTCATTTTTTGGCTCTAACCTATCTATCAGGTTTCATCTCCAACCAGACTAAGCACCGTACTACCCGCTTTTCAGAATTTAACTGTTTACCTATACCTCAAGCAAACCTCTAATCTTTTAGAGACCATGTCTTTAGTTCGTATGCTCCCAAAGCCTGGAACTCACTTCCGACTAGCATTACAAATCACATGACTTAACCAAATTTCAATAGAAGCTAAAATGCATTTATTTATCACAGCATTTAGTGGGTCTCTGTGATTCGACCTCTACGTGCTTATGCATGACGGCACTGTGAGTTAAAACCACTAACCAAACTTGCATGTTGACCCTGTGCATATCACCCCTAACCATGATATTTTTTGTTGTTGAGCACGCTACCAGTAACCATTCAGTTGTGCTTCCGTTGCAGAAAATGTAAAGCCCTAGAAAGAGACAGAGTTCTCTGAGAGCGATATATAAAATATTTTATTATTATTATTAAGCAAGCTGAGCAGAAAAAATCTAATATGTCTACATTTCCAAGAGTTTCGTTACAAACCCGAATCAGTGCTGAATCCTTGGAGTGACTGCCTCTAAAATCTGCGTGGAACTTACTGGCTAAGTGTGACGTTTTGATGTGGGAGTTGCCATTTCTAAAAAGGTTCAATGATTCCCAAGCTGGTATCTTCACAGGATTGCAGAAAAAAAGAGTGTGGGGTTCAGAGAATTCACCAAGAAGCTATTGTGGACGGAGGAAAGTGGCTGTGACCAGTTTTTGAAAAATATTTAATCCAATTATTTTATGCACGGTCCTAAGAGAACGTAATCTCTTTCCAGGTGAGCCTCACATGCTTCGGGATTCGAGACGAAGATCTCGTTTGTCAAATATGAACCATACTATATAATACTTTATAAATATATACTGTAGCCCAGGGCCAAAGCTGAACGTGGTTTATTTATTTTATAGGCAATCCATAATCTGAAATCAATGATCAGCTCGTTCTGGCTCTCATTCGGAGCTATTCTAAAATACGAGTTAACTTGTCATTTATGATCCGCAGCTTTCATTGTTCGTTAAACAATTTAGTGAGCCTATGGGAAGCTACTTACGGAAGCGGGGCCAGTGCTTCTGTCGTGATATTGGACTTTGGACGTCATTACCAAGGGCAGAATAAGGGAAAAACTGTTTAGGACTATGCAATGTATCTTCGTCTGTAACTCCACAAAGTCAAACAGACCATTTGGGTGTTACGCAGGAGAGTCTTATATAGCACACTCACAGCCTAAGCGGCTTTCGGTACGAATTCGGTAGCCAACGTTTCTTCGAAATAAGTGTTGAGCCTTCTTCGAGGAAACCTATTCTGTTTAGCTAAGAATCTCAAACATGAACTGAAATCCAAACATTTGAGTGGCCATCTATGACTGACTTCAGAATTAGGGTATGTTAGCTTTTATTCGAGCTGGTTGGGTCCAGCGGTTGAGGTGCTCACTCCAAATAAGGTCTGGTAGAGGTCGTGGGCTCGAGCCGCGACGAATATGTGAAGCGCCTGAACAGAGATTAAGTTCTTTTGGGGAGATATATAGACATGGAATAAAAAATTCACTTGGTGTCATTTCTGACCTAATACAAACTACTGGTCGCGAATGTATCAGTGTTTTTATCGTAAATGGGTTAATTTTAACTTGTTAAGTGCTCTCATCATAAAAACAAACATTTTCGGACATTAATTCAATTTTCTATAATTCTGTGACATAGGAAATTAAGAAAAAACACTTACTACCGAAAGACTCAAATTGTGTTAGATTCCTTTTTTTTCGTTAGCGCTCTGTCGTATATAATACAAGTAGTTTTGACACTGTCCGTTTTTAAAGAGACTCTAGAGCTTGAAGCTTCTTCTTGCACCTCGCCATCGAGTGGCGATGGCGACTACTATGAGGCGCCGAGCTACGAAAAATTGAACATATAATGTGCACAAAATAAAAAATATCCCGTTTTAGTAACGAGCCAGCTGGGCTTCTTCAACCAGCCAAAGGCCAACTTTTGTGAGACATTGCAGACGGATGCTGAGATGTTCCCTCGTCCAGTGGATCACTCTGGAGGCGCTGGTCAGCTGATTGCTCCGACTTATCCTTACGAGTTAGGGCTATCTTATGCCCCGGCATGGAACACGATGAGGCGAGCTTCGGCATCTGCGACGTTTCCTCCTCCGACGTTTCCGATGCAGCCGCATGAGAATATAAATATGGATTACCTTCAAATTCCACGGTAAGCTTACTTAAAGTGGTTAAATCGTCATAATGGGTCTCCGGCGACCTCGAATGCTTTTACACGTAAGTCTCCAAATAGCTTACTAAATATCGAATCAGCTAGCCTTTTAAAAACAGCTACGGCAATCCATTTAAACTAGCCCAAAAAGCTGGATTGATTGATATTGAATTGTTTGGATTGAGATTGATAGTAAAAGAAAGCAGGATTCGAAAAATTTGAAAACAGTCATTTTGATTTATTATTGGCGTTCAACTTGTTCATCATACAAAGCCGTATATATAATTTATTTCGATTCGAAAGTAAACGTGTTGTTAACTCCGCACTATATGCACAGTATTGTTCAGTTTGAAGCAAGTATAGTGTCACCCAAATGTACGTATTTTATATGATCACGTACTCCGTCAAAACCTTAATGGATCGTGGCAATAAAAAGACGTTTTAAAAAAAGCTATGAAAGAAAAACAGATCGCTTAATCGTACACGTATTTGCATTTGGTGGGGCAGATCAGGGTTAACTGCAGGTCAGTAGTGGCCACCATATGAAGTTAGAATGGCGTGCTGCATTTTGCATCGCCTTGTATTCGGTTCGCCTAATAAACCAGGCTCAGCTGTGGGCCGCTAAAGTCATCCAGTAGCATGCAGAATTTATGAGGAATCTTTTGAAATCAATGGTGTGCTTTTCGCATTCTTGTCTGTCTATTTTATGTTACTGATATGCGATTGACTAAATCCTAACCATCCCAGCCAAAGAATAATAATAATAATAATTCACTTGATAAAGCGCCCTCAGAGAACTTAATCTCTCTCTAGGTACTTACATTTGCTGTAAAGTGAAATGCAATGGAATGGTAAGTAAAATCATGCTTGAAAAACAAAAGAAATGAATAATATGGTTAGGGGTGACATGCACAGGGTCAGCATGCAAATGTGGTTAGTGGCAGCATGCACAGTGTCAGCACGCATAAGCACATCAAGGACGAAGGGACCCACTAAATGCTGTCCTAAATAGGTGTGTTTTTAGGTTCCTTTTAAATGTGGTCAGGTCAATGGATGTTCTGACGCAGGTCGGGAGGGAGTTCCAGGCTTTGGGAGCATATCAGCTAAATGCACGGTCTCCAAAGGATTTAAGGTTTGTACGAGGTATTTCTAGACTGTTGGATTCCAAAAAGCGGGTGGTACGATGCTTGGCCTGATGGGGTAGTATATCTGAGAGATAGGCTGGAGCCATAGAATGAAGGGACCTAAAAGTGAGCGACAAAACCTTGAAGTCAATCCGTTGCTTGACTGGTAGCCAGTGCAGGTCGGCGAGAAGTGGAGTAATGTGGCAACTGGGACCTCAAATGCAGTGATTTGTGTGCATTCGTCACTTTGACATTAGCTAAGCTAGACGATTGAGACCATGTATGAAAAATGTAGACGGCTTGTGCCGCGTGAATCTGCTATCATTATCCTACCGATAAGACGCTTGCACTTCACTGCCCAGGTCGTGATTTCGAGTCCTGCAGCAAGCAATAAATGCATTTATAACCCGTGAAAATGGCTAGGTCTGCTCCGCTGCTATTAGTGTGAGGTTTTGAGTCGGCTATGCATCAAATTTTTATTTAACGAGTCCTAGAGGTCGGCAGTACACTGTGCATGACAAATTGTAAGTTCAGAGTTTTGCCTGATTAATTTGTTTACTAAATAATGTATCCACTTTTGGAAATACTTACATGGATTCAAAACTTGTTCTCCACATCATTTCATCATAGGTATTGCTTCCGGGTTCCAAAGATGTTTGTATCTCTGGTCACTAGCATGTGCAGTTATCATTTCAGGAACGACTTCGGCACTGGGTATTTCAGCACGGAGCTTGGAATGCGCCACGGTGCTGCTACGACCTACCCGTATGCTTCTGATTGCACTCCTTACTCGCTAAGTAGCTATGTTGCTCAGCCACACGCTCCAAATGATATGCCTGCACATGGTAAGTCTATGCATTTTCAGTAGAATCGATCGCCAGCCGCATGACGTTTCTTATGTCGCAATGTAATTAGCTCTTTAAGGCGTCAGGTGCTCGGCAGGCTAGGGCTCAGTGGTTTCTTTAATAAATGCAATCTTTAATGTTGTCAGTCAATATTCCTAGTTAACAAAGCTGTACGAATCGATCAAATTAATGATTGGAGTGTTTAGTTGGGTGAAATTCTGGATTCGTCTTGGCGTTTGTTTTGCAAGAATTTGATTTGGCGTCGACGGAACCTGCAAGAGGCCTTTCAGCAGGAAAGGGTTAGTCCAATTGAAACGGACCGCGACGGGCAATTCCCTTCAACGACTAAGATTATGGGTTCTAGCACCTGTGGCAGTGCTTTTTAAGGGCACTTACAGGTTCAGCTCTACGTCAGTACAAACCTCAAATCCTTTGGAGACCGTGCATTTAGTTCGTATGCTCCCAAAGCCAGGAACTCACTCCCGACTTGCGTCAGAACAACCCCTGACTTGACCACATTTAAAAAGAACATAAAAATACACCTATTTAGGACAGCATTTAGTGGGTCCCTGTGATTCATCCTTCATGTGCTTATGCGTGCTGACAATGTGCATACTGCCACTAACAATACTTGTATGCTTGCCCTGTGCATGCCGCCCCTAACATGTTATTTATGTTGTTTATCAAGCATGATATTACTCACCATTCAACCGCATTTCCCTTTGCAGCAAATGTAAAGCACCTAGAATGAGATCGAATTCTCTGTGGGTGCTTTATCAAGTGCATTATTATTATTATTATTATCAGTTAGAAAGCACCGGATGGTCCGCCGCTGGTAGCGACGGAGACACCGAAGGACTTACTCATATGCTATGCTACCAAACTGCAGGCGCAGGGTATAATTGTTTGCTGACCCGCCCGGACTCGATGCTCAGAGCTCACTTTGTTTAGCTACTCCATCCATTAAAGTACTATTATTGAGATTCATGCACCTCAGGCGACAGCTTCAAACCTCTCTCTGCTTTAGGGAACAAAACCTACCTAAATGCCGTATTATTTTACCTGTTAATTCTGTGCTATCCCTGTGCTAAGCCGGTTCTCGACTCGTAAACATTGTAGGGACTAGGTGGTAATTTACTGAGCAGACTACGCCAAATATCGCTAGACAAGTTTCATTAAATTCATTGCTGCGTTGGCTTCTAACTGAGAAAGCCCACGATCGCTGTGTAAGTTAGCAACAAATACGTCTGCATCTATCGGTTAAACTCTGTGCTAGGTCCGGTCCTTTTCACCGTTTATACTCTCCCTCTCGCTGATGTGATTGCCAAGCACAATCTAGGCTTTCACTTCTATGCGGATGACACTCAGTTGTACCTTTGCTTTGATCCCTCCCAGCCTTCGAGCACCTCAAATTCTCTCAACTCACTTGCTGCATGCATTGATGACATCCGATCGTGGATGGCAGCAAATTTTCTAAAACTAAACAATGATAAAACTAACTTACTAGTTATGGGCAAACCTAGTGTTATTAAGAAATTGGAAAGGCTGACTTTCAAAATTGGCTCTGCCAGCATATCTCCAGTTGCATCAGCTCGAAATCTAGGTGTCATATTCCAAAGCGACCTCTCGTTAGACGACCACATCAGCTCCACAGTCAAATCAGCCTATTTTCAGCTTCATAACATTGCTAAAATTAGGGCTTGTTTAGATAAGGATACCACGTCCAAGTTGGTCCATGCATTCGTGACATCTCGTCTCGACTTCTGCAACTCACTGCTTACTGGCCTACCAGCATGTGCGATCAGGCGATTGCAGCTGGTGCAAAACTCTGCAGCTAGGCTTGTCTGTCGTGAGCGTCGCAGTTGCCACATTACTCCACTTCTCGCCGACCTGCACTGGTTACCAGTCAAGCAACGGATTGACTTCAAGGTTTTGTCGCTCACTTTTAGGTCTCTTCATTCTATGGCTCCAGCCTATCTTTCAGATATACTACCCCATCAGGCAAAGCATCGTACCACTCGCTTTTCCGAATCCAACAGTCTAGAAATACCTCGTACAAATCTTAAATCCTTTGGAGACCGTGCATTTAGCTCGTATGCTCCCACAGCCTGGAACTCCCTCCCGACCTGCATCAGAACATCCCCTGACCTGACCACATTTAAAAGAAACTTAAAAACATACCTATTTAGGACAGCATTTAGTGGGTCCTTGTGATTCGTCCTCGATGTGCTTATGCGTGCTGACACTGTTCATGCTGCCACTAACCACATTTGCATGCTGACCCAGTGCATGTAACCCCTAACCATGTTATTCATTTTGTTTGTTTTTCAAGCATGATTTTACTTACTATTCTATTGCGTATCACTTTTCAGCAAATGTAAAGCGCCTAGAAAGAGATTAAGTTCTCTGAGGGCGCTTTATCAAGTGCAATATTATTATTATTATTATTATTAAACTAATATCTTCATAAAGTGATCTAGGATGCTCTTACAACTAAAGAATTAAAGACTTGAGTACTTGTTTATTTTGATCCGCTAGCAGAATTAATAAAACGCCATAAATCCTCAAAGGAATGTCGTGGAGCTGAAGGTAAATCCGGTAATTTCTAAATCTCAAACGGAATTTTAGCCTCACTCGCATGTAGAATCATGTAGTTATGACCAGAGGCCGTTAAAGTACTAAAGTTCTGAAAATTAAAATTCTACAGATATTTTCAGCTGATTTTGAAACCATATTTCTAAAAAAATAGCAGCAATAGTTGACTCAGAGCTGATACCATGTTTGCTCGTAGCGGTCGATGGGAATTCCTGCAGCAGGATTTGAAGTCATTAACTAGATCGTAAAGCGCGATCGCCCACTTTTTAGGACTGAGACTTGGTAGCATGGTTTTGAAAACATCTTTCCCATATGCATATTAAATTTTGATAGTTATCAACCTACATACTTTTCTATCTGAAAACATATTCCTTTTCTCGAGTATTCAACTCATTTTTTGCTGTTTAAGAATTTTTGTCTGCAGTTGCTATTTTATACGGCTTTTCTAAGCAGTAGAACGTAAGCAACGTAGCAGTAAGCACGTAGTAGACGAGAATGAACTTGTTTGCGCCTCATGTGTGGAGGTGTCCGTTAGAGAATTAAAGAAAAGATTTATCGAAAGGGAAAATGCATTTCATCCACTGCTTTGCGGCTGATGATCTTAGCGAAAACTTGTCCCTCTGAGCTCAGATGATCTGCTGGCATGCTGTGCCTACTAGCTTCGAGCGTCACCAACGAAGCTCAATGCTTTTTCTTTGTAGAGGAGGGACAGGTACAGTCAATTACTCCGTTCCAGTGCGATGGGTCAGCTTTGATGAAAAACCAACTATCAGCCTATGGAAAACTTGAAGCAGGGACAAATTACAATATTTGACACACTCCAACTGCAAGAGCAACGCCTATAATGATCATTTTTTCTGCAAAAAATATCTAAAACTAATATATTGTGCGTCTGATATCCAGTAAGATTATAAATATATCACGCATTCATAGCTTATTAAGTTCAGGGACTTTTTCCTCGATCCGCTATTATGGGCTCTGCTGCAGCCTTCGGATCAAGACATTTAAGAACATAAGCTGGACATAGTCACATCGCTTCCAGATGCAGTGGCAGCAACAACGCTATGAATGCTCTCCTTTACCAGTTACATGGTCTACTCTGATTGCGAAATGCTGAGTATTAGCTCAATTTGCATGGACGCACACACACACACACACACATATATATATATATATATATATATATATATATATATATAGTATATATATATATATATATATATATATATATATTCAATATAAACCAATTGAGCTAATATATACATTCGTATATGTAATATAAGAAATTGAAATGGCGAGCTTCATGCTGAATGAATGGGTAATACAATTTTAAGTCAGAAATGAGAATTTAGTGACGCACCAACATTTTTCTAGTGATGATCACGATTATTTAACCACAATTATCCACAATCTTCATAGCATTATCGAAGGGAGAGTTTCTTAAGAAATCGAGTTAGCCACTGCATCATCATAGCCCTTGCAATGAGCTCTGGCACTTACGAACTGTTGAGTTCTGCACAACTTGCAAATGATTAAGGTTGCAGACAACGAGGTCTAATTAAGTGGCATTGCAGCAATCGTGACCTAATGCTGCAAACACAGGAACTAGTTTTGCACTCGTACTCTTTCATGTGCAAACCCTGTATTTTTTAATGTTCATTATCTGACAATAGGCGGCCTTGTCCAAGGAGGAAAACTGCTTGTCAAAGCACAATATCGCTAAGAGTAGCTAGACCAGATTACGAACAAGCACCTTAGGAGTGATGCTATTCTGACCAAATCTGTGGGGAAGGTCTTTCCCATTAATATAAAATTTAAATGCTTTGCTTTTCTTATAGGTGACGTCAGTATGCGATCATCACCACGTGCTCAAAATGTAGTTGTCCTTTCGACAGCTACCTAAATTTTAAAAGCATTCAAAAGACTGCTTCTACAGGTAGCCATTACGTTCGATACCTATCTAGGATTAGAAGCTGTCTTCCACAGAGGATTGCAAAAAGAATTAACTAGCTCCTTAGTTCTGTCTCGGCTTGATTATCGTAATTAACATTTGGCTGGGCTACCTCAGAAAGCATCTAGGTCACTGGAACTGGCTATGAATATAGCTGGAAGGCTAGTTTTCAAGTCACAGACGTTTGACCGCGTATCTTCTTTGCTAAAAGATCGCGGATGGCTGCCGATTGACCAACGGATAAAGGGCAACGTTATTAAGCTTACCCAAAAGGCCTGCCACGGCTTGGCTCCTCCATACCTAGCTTAACTGCTGCACCAGTTACAGCCTCTTCGTGCCCTCAGGTCCCTTATTGACAATAAATTAGTGTTTCCATTCCTCCGTCTAAAGACTGTTGGCGAAAGAAGCACTAGCTCTGAAGGTTCTAGACTGCGGAGCTCGCTTCCACAATTCTTATGCAATGAAAATTAATCTCCTGCTGCTGACTAGGATTCATCCGTTTTAGCAGTAATGAGTTGTTACTTCCATACTGCTCAATATCTCAACTGCTTTCTGGACTCTGTTATGCTTCCCACTTTAATTTGCTGAGTGAGATGAAGTCTGTCGGCTACCGAATGCATACAGAAATTCACTTAGGCTGTGAGTGCACTGTATAAAATTCTCCTCCACAACTCCCACATATTTATTATGGCTTTGTAAAGTTACAGACGGAGAAACATGACAAGGTTATTGGTATCATCGTTAATAGCTTCAGAAAGTTTGAGGGCATCCAATTAGGGATGTCTTACTATAAATATCATCGAACGTCTTGGTGCTATTTATTTCCTGCAATCATGAATATGTAAGGACAAACCTACCTGAACGAAATGAGAGACTATTATGGAGCTTTTTTTATCGTAGCAGAAATAAACTCACGTTTAAATTAAACTCTATTAAGCGAGTTAATGGCCAATTTTTGGAGCTTATGAGGTGCGAAGCTGCACTGAAAGTGAAACCTTTTAATAGTCACAAGCACACAACTCATCAAGCTCCACGAAGATACATCGATCTACAAGGTTCAACAAGTTGTGATCAAAGCCCTGTACGATGCAGAGATTGGCAAATTGGTGATTCGTAAATAATTTCCTTTGGTTTTCTATTCGGGTAAGTAAAGGTTTGCTTAATCGTTTTTTAATTTTAAGTTGAAGTCATCAGAAGTTCCAATTTAATTTATGACACATTTGTCTTTCGAAAGGTGCAATTCACGAATATCCTCTAGTCGTACAAATTGATTAGTAATGCCTTGATTTTCCCTGTTAAGTCGCTGGCGCTCTAAAGAATTGAAGAGTTAATTTTAAGAATATTTTTCTCACTTGCAAGGACTGCAGCAACCTTTATATTTTTTGCCTTGTCCTGCTGAAATCAATTTCGCTTGGGCCCAGCCACTTACCTTGTTAGTAATATTTTTTAGGTCAATTATCTTGATAGGAAATCATCCAGATATTAGCCGCAGAAGGTTATTCTGCCTTGTAATAAGGGTATTTCCATTGTTTATGTTTTCATCATAGACTATGCTTTGCCCTTATAGAACCGGTTATAGAAGATCATGGGCGAGATAAAAACATGTCGATTTTACTGTTTGATAAATCTAAGGTTTTAGGTACTCGCTCTTTACGACCGAGTTTGTGGGTTCTAACTCTAACGTAGGTGATCCTTTTTTGCCAGCTGCAAGTGGCCGTGATAACCATTCAAACTTATCTGCCATTATCAAAATGAGCTAATACGTTAATTATCTTTTTTTTCAAGGAATGGCAAACATGTATACTCGTGCTTTCAATGCTTTAGCTTAGAAGCAGTCGGTATCTATTCTTGGTGTATGCACAAGCTAATGCGAGAGAATGCTCTTGAAGAAGCTCACTTTGTGAAATTTGTAATGAAATTTATCTTTGCCTATAATTCCACAAAGCCATAACTACAAAACTACATTGGTAGCACGAATGAGAGTTCTCAGTGCAAACCCAAAGTCTTAGCTCTTTCGGTTTGCAGTCAATAGCCAAAAGACTTCATCTCACGTAGAAAAGAGAGTGAGAAAGAAAGCTGAGTCTGGAGAGCAATCGGGCTAGTGAGTCACATAGCAGTGGCAGCTCAAAATGGCTGGAAAGTATGTGCTATAGCCGGCGGCTTGAGAATAGATTTCGTTACGTGAGAATGGTAGCAGGGAATTTCGCAGTCTAGGACCGGCAGAGCAAAAGCTTTGGACGTCAATAATCTTAAGCGGAGGAACTAAACAGAAGTCAATTTATTGCCCCAAGAGGACCTACATGCATGACTCTGGAGAATGAGTGGCTAAAATAAACGTCAGATTTCTATTTAAACTACCAGAGAACATATATGGCAATATGAAGGAGGTGTAAATTGCTTAACAATCTCTCGAGAACCTTATTAAAGGAAAAGGTTTTACGACGTTTTAGCCTAACGGAGTTTTTAATCAAGCGACAGACATATGCAGTAGATTGAATAAATTAGTACCTGTGCTGCTGTACCTTCCTTTCACGGGTTGACCTGATTTCAAGAGACATTACAATTAATCAAACGCAATAATTATCATTCAGTATTTGCTTCGAGAATTGCCGGTCTATTCTTTTCAATGTGATCCCGCTTTATTATAGGAGGTAGACATTTTGAGTCAACCTGTTAATAACACCGTTTAAAAGCGTAATAGTTTTTCCAATCCGACGGTAATATCAGGCTCTTCTCTTCATTTTATCTGGAAACACTATTTTTAATCAGCTAGCAGAGTCTTCGAGGGCACTCCTTCAACCAATTGAAGCAGGGTAACCACCGTATACGTTTTTCCAACCAATTTGGATGCTATCCGGTTCCGGTCAGGCCAAAGGTGGCGTGGTACGTGGCATACAATTCGAATTTACGCGTCAGGTTAGAAGCCTTGCAAGATATGGTCATAATAACATTAATCCGTCTTATATATGGCACCAAAAGAGAAGTTGACCTTTATCTAGGCGCTTTAAAACTAAGTGAAAAAGAATCCACCAACTAAAGATACGATATGCACAGTATGCAAAACCGAGCAAGAATCGTTCTCAGGGCCAGAATGCTCAAGCGAAAATTAAGTCACTCTTGGTCAACGATTACTAAGGCCTATGACTTGTAAAATGCACTGCATAATGCACAGATACTCACGCCAAGCCAACTTAACAAAACACCGAGAAATTCTTTGCCGTGAAAAGAAAGCTTAAGTGAGCAGGCGCGTCTTAGCTAAGATTTAATCTAGAAAAGTCGTTGCAGGAAGTGATCGTAGCTGAAAGCGAGCTGTAGACTTCCGTATGCATACGAACTGAATGCTTAACCAGCAGAAGATTTTTCTTTCCAGATAAGACTTTGAGTAGAGCTTGATTTTAGAGTGCATTGGCAGTGGCTAAGAGGCGTATTGTAACCCAGACTGAGCTTCTGGAAAACTTTTTGGTGCTTCATAAGGCACCGACAAATGTTGAATACGTCATCACTCTCCCTGCGAAAGGATATGAGTCGTTCTATTTTGTCATGCACTTTTCCTTTCACTGCTATGTACGCACTTCAAGTGGCTCCACGAGGATTGGAGAATCTGCAGATGACTCCACATACAATTCATTGTAATGTAATTTATCTCCGTCTGTAACTTTAAAAAGCCATACAGACTAAGTGGGTATTACAAAGGAGAGTTGTGTACAGCTCACTCACAGCCTAAGCGGCTATTGGTACGGATTTGGTTTCCCCCAGACTTCATCTCACGCAACAAAGAGAAAGTGGGAGTCATGGCAGAGTCGTGAGAGCAGTTGAGGTGGTGAGTAGCATAGAAGTTGCATTCAGGATCGCTGAAAAGAATGAGCCCTAGTCGGCAGCAGGAGAGTAGTTGTCATTACGCGAGAATTGTGGTAGCGAGTTCCGCAGTCCAAGACCTGCAGAGCTAAAGCTTCTGTCACCAACAATCTTTAAGCAGAGGAATGAAACAGCTGATTCATCGTCCATGCTGGACCTGAGGGCACAAAGAGGCTGAAACTAGTGCAGTAGTTCTGCGAGGTACGGATGAGCCAAGCCGGAGCGGTTCTTGTGGGTCAGTATAACAACTTTGCTGTGTATCCATTGATCAACGGGCAGCAATCCAAGCTCTTTAGGAGACACGGGGTCAAACCTCTGGGACTTGAAAACTTGCTTAGCAGCCATATTCATAGCCAGATGCATCGGCCAAGTTGCTTTCTTTGGTAGCCCACCCAAAGGCAATTACAATAATCAAGCCGAGACAGAACTAAGGAGCTAGTTAAATGTTTTGCAAGCCACTGTGGAAGACAGCTCCCTACTAATCTTTGATTAGGATCAGACGTAATGGCTAGCTGTAGAAGCAGTCTTCTGTATTAAGCTTTTAAAATTTAGCAGGAGTGTAAACGAGACCTACGTTTCGAGCACGTGGTAATCGTCACACGACAGCATAAGCTATTAGAAGAGCAAAATCTTTTAATCCAGCCACACGCTTAGGGTGTCCTATGAGCAGTAGTACGGTTTTATTGTCATTTAGTTTCAAAAAGTTTTCCGACATCCAGGATCTAATGTCGGCAAGGCAATCATTCAGCTTATCAGTTGCGGAAGCTTATTCCGGCGGTTGAAAAGACAAATACAGCCAAGTGTTTTCAGCATATAAGTATTATCCTATTCGAATGGTGTTAATGACTTTTCGCAGCGGTTGACTATAAATAGAGCACAGCAAGGGATCGAGGACAGACCCTTGAGGGACTCTACCGGTGATCCATCTTATGTTTGAGACCTGACCTCCACGCGACGCGGAATGAAAAATATCAGACAAGTAAGATTTGAACCACGCCAGTGCCTCGTCTGCCAGACCGATCGTCGTTCTCAACCGTTCAAGTAGAACATAGTGATCAATGGCGTCAAAGGCAGCTGATAAATCTAGCAGTGCTATGGCAGTGACATTACCTTCGTCGTTGCCACGTAGAATGTCATTGTTAACATGGGGGAGATCAGTTTCAATGGAATGCTGCCTCTTGAACGACGAGAAATATTTCTGACATTCCACTCTCTTTATTATTCGCATCTAGATGCTGAGCGACAATTGTTTCAAGAAAACTTGACGAGAAAGAAAGAAGGGAAACTGGGCGATAGTTTTCAAGGACCTCTTTTTCTAATCCAGGCCTTTGTAGGTTAAACGATTGCCGATTTGAAGGACTTTGGTACCACCTTTCCAAGGAAGCATTACAAATCTTGGTTATGGCAGGGCTAAGCTGGTCTACCAGTGAAGACCAAAGAACTTTATTAAGGTAGCCACATCGCATAACGAAACCTCGGAAAACCTTTTGAGGAAGATCACAGGTTGTGATTCCGCAATTGCTGTACTCAGATTGGCCTTTATTAAAGGCAAGAATGTGCCCATTCGTTTTCAGTTAAGAATGCTGAATACCTTTCGGCTGAGTCATTCATATCTGGGAAGTCAGACCTCTCAGCATTAGCTAGTAGATTTTGTACTGTCCTATAAATCTGTTTTGGGTCCGACTAGCAGGAATTTAGTTTTTGAGTGAAAAAAGAAGCCTTGAATTTTTTATGCTTTCAGGTGTAAACTCAAAGGAGCTCTTTGATATTGACCTGATCTGCATCAGAGCCAGATTTCTTAAAACGAAGTTCAAGCCAGCGCTTAACAAGGCTCACACCTTGAAGGTTTTTGTAAATGGAAAGAAATCTCCACTAATCGGTACACGGATAGATGAAACTGGAGTATGCTTGTCAAGAGCACTCTTGAGCGTCATGTTCACTACATTAGTGAAGATATCGAGGCTGATGGTCAAGTCTAGGTGCAGATCATAAAGACCCACATCATGAACACATTTTAAAAATGTGTCTATGTCAATGATTTTTTAGGTTGTGTCGTTGGAAAAGTTCGATATTACTCTGTACGTACAAGGGAGCGGAAACGGTAAACGAGACCTTGCAATGATCCGAGAGAGTGGAACTGCTGGAACACCACAAGGTAAGTTGGGATGACATCCTTAGTAATCGCGAGATCTAGAATACGGCCACCAACGTGGGCGATATGATTAATGTGCTGGACCACACAACAATTCTCCAGATAATACTGATATTACTCACCGTTTAGTTGCGTTTTCCTGTGGAGCAAATGTAAAGCACCTAGAAAGATATTGAGTTCTCTGAGGGCGCTTTATCAAGTGCATTATTATTATTATTATTATTATCGAGGAATGAGCGGACCTGGCAGTTGATAGGGTTGTAAACGTGAATATTGAAGTCTCCAGAAATTAGCAACGGCCTGCCACACACACATATTTTAGCGAGGAACTTCGAAAACTATCCTGTAAACAAGATTAGACAGCCAGAAAGAGGTCGGCATATCACAACGGTGAGAGGCATTTTTGTTGATGAGGACCTGATTGCAACTGATTCAAACGATGTTCCATGAGAAAAAATGTACATCCTTTAGCCAAACGATTCACGAACAACTAACGCAACCTCGCCGCCAACTTTGTCAGAACGTATGGACTGATAAAATGTGAACCCGGGTCGGTTATCTCAGATACACAGCTACTGGAACAAGGCGTCATCCAAGCTTCGGTAAGCGGAAATGCATCTAGTTTCTCCTGGACCACCGGATCTCAAATGAATAACCCTTTGGTTTTTAGCGGGCGGACATTTAGAAGGCAGAATTTAGGAGGCTGTCCATAAACTGCGCGCCGCTGATGAAGTGGCTTGTATTCAAGTCGGCGTGAAGCCGGCCCGGAAGACGCGGGCCCTTCGAATTTGAATTGAACATTAATAACGGTCGCCGGTCGACGTTTCCCAACATGCTGAGGAAAGGCAGGTGAAATACTACCGCAACGATTACTAGCCAGCGCTTTAAGCTCATGTGTCGTAGGTTTGATTGCCGAGCTGTTGATAGGGTGAACGAAAGATGCAGTGATTAAAAGGACTTCAATTCTCAGTAGATTTAATGGAAAATGGAATACTCACTCAGCACAGTTGTTCATGACAAACTGTTCTGAAAGCTTCCTATTACGTACGAAGCTTTCTGTACAGTACAAAACACTACCAGGTTACTTATTGATCTCCAAGTGTGTTGGCGTTAGCTTCCATGTAAGGAGAATCGTGGATAAGAAAATCTGCTTTGCTCACAAGATAACAAAAACAGCAACGCACACTGTGAAAATGATCATACTGCCTGCTGAGAAGAATATTTCAAACAAATCAGAGAATAAGTTTTCTAAATTCTTCGACTGAACCTCTACCGACTGGAGACTGTTGAAAACAATCTGCAGGTGACATTAGCTATCCAGAGCCTCTTGTTCAGCGCCTGCCGTGCCAAAAAATACCGAATGTCGGCGCACCCAGACGGCGGTGTTGTAAAAGGAAGCTACATTCTGAGCCGCCTCTTGCATCAATAACGTCGCGTCGCTGACTTCGGCTGCAAGAACAAAAAGTGGTAGTGTGTCGCGATTTTAAAAGCCGTCAGCTCAGCTTGGCACAAGATGACACGTAGCAGTGGTTTGATGAAATACCTAGGATATAGGTCATCGAGCGAGTGAGAGCACGCATTCCGTAGACGATTTACTAGCGCCGACTCTGGCTTCCGCTCAATGCACTTCAAAATATGCCCGACTGGCACGTCATAGATATTTAAGGCGCCTCCGCCTAAAGCGCACTGTCATCGCGCTCACCAACCTTGAGAGTGAACACTTTCAGGCTTTGGCGGAGCAGCTTCGTAGAGATTCTCCATAGTAGGGGTCGTGTAAGATTCATTAAAATGATGAGCAGCTGGAGTCACGCACTTGGATCCTTGATGAGAATTAGCATATTCCGCGTCAGCGTAGCTCCTGAAGCAAAAAGGCCTGGTCCGGTGGTCAGTTACCCAGAGATCTTTTTTGAAGCTGACCGTGGACTCAAAAATTCGAGTATTACGAATTTCAAGATCACTGCAGTGAAGCAGCAGTTTAAATTTTAAATGCAACTGGATAGCTAAGGAAAAACGACTTTTAACTAATAATTAATTGTTTACAAATAAAGTCACAATGCAAAACTCGTACAATACGCGCGGCAAATCCACCTTATCAATGATATGACCGTCTCCTGTGCAATATGCTTTTGGCTTTTTAGCGTGAAATGCCCGAGCTAGCAAATTCACTTAGCAATCCAGATTGTTTCAAAATTATTAACAGTCGACGGAGGCGATCGGTCAACATTGGCAAGCTTAGTGTCCGTCGTATACACAGAATATCCGCGACACACCATAGCTTGTCGGTGGTTGTAGTTTTATCATGAAAATGACACTTGAATTTGGCACTACCTACATTTTTATTAACTTACAACATGCTTTAATTTTGCTAACGTAACTGACTGCTCTGGGAAAGACTTGCAAACTTCCAAAAAGCGGGCTACATTATAGACCCTACATCCACGTCGCCAGTGGATTCACAAGTAGCATGCTAAAGCAAGGATAAAGAACAGCAGAAGCAGCATTAACTTTACCCAAAGTGCAAACGATAGCGAAACGACGTGGCAGCATCTAATATAGAGCAAGACAAAGGGGTTTCATATTCAATAACCTTATTTATATAGAGGCATTATAAAGCTACTGTAAACCCTGCTGCAGCCGGCAATGTGGGGTTGCATTTATCAGAACTCGAACCCAAAGCAACGAGAGTCAATTATGTGCGTGTTAATCATAGAAATCATAGCGAGGGATGTGGACGTGTTTAATAGTCGTACTGAGAAGTATATCCAGACATCCGTTTAGCTGATATTAACCTCCAGTTCCGAGAAATGTACTTACACATCTGTAATACGTTGCTACTGTTATTTAAGATTACAACATTACGGTCTGAAAAACACTCTAGTATCGGAAATTAAAGAGATATATTGAAGTTTTGAGCTGCCAGATTGCTGCTTCGTTCTTGATTTATATAACTCCCGAAGCTCGGGAAAATGGCTAAGACTAATTGCCATTAGCTCGCCGTTAAACTAAAAGGATTTCGCATGTACGTAAGAGCTGTCTTTGAGAAACCCTACCTCAGAGAACAATTTAAAATACTAAAAAGCTTACCAGTGAGGCGGTTGATAGCTATGATTGTATTTCGGCGGCGGTATGTCGATTGGCTGCGATCGAGGAAATGAGGAGGCTGCCATCGGCACGTAAGTTGAGCTCCATCTGCCGAGTTTCGGGTTAGCAGCTGCATAGCTGTATGAATTATGACCGTGCTGATTGTGATAGCTAGCGTAGCTAGGCGGAGATGAATCATGAGCTCGGCCCTGTGGCTGCGGCGGCTGCTGCTGCTGCTGTCCGCCGGCACTGGCACTCGTCGGCTGCTGCACTGAGTTGACCGGTTGGCTTGACACTAAAAGAGAGACAGCTCATTCATTGCATACTGGGGACCGCAATTGACAGACAAAGTTCTTTAGCGCTCTTTAGTCTTCTTAGCAAAGCTCTTCAGTGCGAACGAAAACATCCAGCACATAGAGTATGGTAACGGATAGCCGATTAGTTAAACTACGTAGCGATAGGCGTGCCATAGAGACGTATAAATGAACATGGTCTCTCTACGGTTGCATGCTGACCCTGTGCATGTCACCCCTAACCATATTATTCATTTTGTTTGTTTTTCAAGCATGATTTTACTTACCATTCAATTGCATTTCCCTTTGTAGCAAATGTAAAGCGCCTAGAAATAGATTAAGTTCTCTGAGGGTGCTTTATCAAGTGCATTATTATTATTATTATTGTTATTATTACGGTTCGGGAACCATTGGCAGGGTAGTGGAATGTACGTAAGAACGAGTCAAAAGCCGTGCTACAGCCCAGCGAACCAACTCTAGCTGTTCGTAACGATACTTCTAACTTGATTGGACGAAGGTGGCAACGGCAGTCTAGAAAACTACAAGAATAAGAGGAAGACCAAACGAAATTCGTCATTATCGATACGATTATCCTTTAAAGCACAGCTCCAGTGGGAGTCGAGTTTCCGGCTAAGTGATTGAGTCTGTGTCCTTATTCGGAGTTCACCGAAAAGTCGTGTCTTCTTGAACGCAAAGTAAGTTGGGCTTTTTAATCCGAGCATTTTAGCTCTACCAACCATCTTGTTTAAGAAATGTGCGTAAACGTGATTGTGACCTTTCTCAAGCAAGTAAATCACCAAAATGACTGCGACCTCAAACAGCGATGAAAAAAAAGAATAATAATAACAAGCTTTTCAAATATTTTTCTAAGAGTAATAAATCTATACCTGGGCACTTTAAAGCTCACAGCAAGAGAATAAATAACCAAGCGACAGTATTTCCAGGATCGTGCTTAAGCAAGCATGCAAAGATTCGATGACGCATCCTTGGCAGCAAACGTAAAGTGCCAAATTAGGAGATTGAATTTTCTGAGGAAGTAATATAAAATGTATCATTATTATTATTATTATTCTTATAAAAGCAAACGAAAAATATAGCGCTGAGGCCGGCATGCTAAAGAAAGCCATAGGAAGCTGAAGGCCACCGTTTCAAAGGAGTTTCGGCTAACCTCGTACAATGGATCGTGCAGTTGTTCTGCCTCTTCTTTAGCCGCCAGCGACGGTTCAACGGCTGCCGGTTCGTTTGCGTTGCTGGCCCAGTCTCATTAGCCAAGATATTTCGGAGGTATTTAGTTAAAGCGTCACCCTTTAAGCTCTCGTACGGAAACCCGCCGCTCAACGTCGCGACAAAGGAAACTAGGTGCAGGCGCGCTAAATTAAAGCGGGCTGCTGCTGCTGCCGCCCACCCCCTCATGCTAGAGTGCACGCGTGCTCGCGAGCACCACCTGTGGAAGCACTTTACCTGTCGCTTGAGTGTCAGCCGATTTCTCGGCTGCTGTCACTCCACCGACGATACGAGCTCTCTTCATTACTAACCATGCGGCTTCTGCACCCAGATCTAGGTCGTCGTAGCTATCCGAAATTTCCGACAGCCCAGAAAAGTCTGGAGATTCGCCGATTCCCTGATCGGACATTGTTATTGGCCAAGTCTACAAAATCCAATAAATGGAAATGCGGTGCGACTGAAACGCTTTCAACAGAGGTTTAATGGTTCAGCGGACTTTTATATTTCTTTTGCTCAGCAATGCTCTTAGATTAAGCTTTTAGGATTCATTGAAAGCAGTGTGCAGTATAAAGTAAAACAAGTTAAACATGCGCGGAACGATACGATTCCGCAGGAATATTCGTGCAATTAAGGAAATTAAGAGTGGTACATTACAGAGAATTAGTTTTTAAATTTAGGTTTTGATTGCTCTGCTAGCCAAAATCTTTTTTTAAAACGTATTTAATTTACCAAGAAATGCACTCAAGTGCCAATTCTTAGAAATTCGGCTGACAGAATGAAGACTGGTGCATACAATACTTATAACTGATTCAAAAAACATCAATATCTTATACAAGTGAATAAATAAAAGCACGCCTGATTTGCGGAGCATGTATACCATCTGGATACCGAGCGATCTACTCATACATAGGTCATAGGAACTTCTCCAACAGCAGCAGCAAATCTCTCACCAAAGTATTCTTAGCTCTCGACGTTGAGAAAACAATCTTTTTAGGAATTTCAAAGCTGAGGGAATTGTGGTACCAGCAAATATCTCCGAACCTGAGAATAGTCGCTAAATTTTTTTTCCGACTCGCTTTACAAGAAATTTATGCAGGGTATAATAACTCTGCATGTCGAATGTTGGAAGGCAATCGTAGCGTAGGTGCTGCCGATAGAGGAAAGTAACAGAGTTTTTGTAAAGCCAAGGCCAATTTTAAAGATACTGGTAGCTACAAGTCTCATGTCTAATGATCAAGCCAAATCCAAAACGCTCAAAACCTGAAAATTAAGCTATAAAACCACTCATGGCTAGCAAAGCATACGATCTACGTAACTAACCCTGAAGTCAGATAGGCTGGAGCGCTAGCAGGTCGCTTCAGATTTCGAGGCGCTTAATAGAATAATGTAATTCATTTATATATCCCCCTAAGACAATCTAATCTCTATCAGTCACCTCCATTATTAATCTTCACATACGCCGCAGGTATCGAGACCACGGCTTTAGTCATCACTTGCATTTGCCGTGACCTTGGTCACCTTTTTGACCTTGCAGTCGAGAACCTTGACCACCTGGGCCATATCAGGATGGCAAGGGAGGGCACTTTTTAATATATTTTGAGGGAAGCTTCACATTATCTGTATACGCAGGCTTATACGTGCACAACTCGTCACGCAACTTAGCAGATAAATGTACACATGTGCGATACTTAATACGCTTTGCAGTAGATGTGCAGTACGAGTTAGACTCCGTCTGTTTTATAAGTAGTGATAATGCAAAGCTGGCTGTCTAATCGGGATTGTGGTTGATCCCTAGTCTAGTTTTCTCAAGGGCTTACACGAGCAGACGTCGGAAAAGCCAGGTTTTGCTTTTTGGCGAGCTAACACCCATACGAATAAGTTAGCTCATTATGCCTTGCAGAGTTTCACTCATTAGAGCACTAAAGAAACATGGAAGCTCATTCATTCAGGAAAGTACTCAAGTAAATGAAGTTGTAACGGTTGTCACTTTGTCTTTACCCTCTGCAATTAGCTTATCTGTCGGTATTCCATTTCAGTCTATTTGGCAGCCCATCGTGCTGCTTTTTATCTTCTGTATCTGCTTCACTGCTTGGAGTCAGTGTCACAGCTTCATAAATACAACCGTCTTGCTTGGCTGGACGGCTTCCAATTTATTTTCGCGTGCCCCAAGTAGAAAATAGGTGCAAACAGCTTTAATACATCTAAATCAATATATGTAAGGACACAAAGATTGGTAAATTTGCATTCATGTCCATCTGACTACTTCAAAGTTTGCAAACCTGTCACTCACTGCCATTGCTTTTTTAACCTGCATGCGAGTAAATATAAATAAATAAATAAATGAATAAATAAATAAATATATATAATCATATAATAATGGACGTGATAAAGCGCCGTAAGAGAACTTAATCTCTTTCTAGGCGCTTTACATTTGCTGCAAAGTGAAATGCAATTGAATGGTAAGTAAAATCATGCTTGAAAAACAAACAAAATGAATAATATGGTTAGGGGTGACATGCACAGGGTCAGCATGCAAATGAGGTTAGTGGCAGCTTGCACAGTGTCAGCACGCATAAGCACGTGAAGGACGAATCACAGGGACCCACTAAATGCTGTCCTAAATAGGTATGTTTTTAAGTTCCTTTTAAATGTGGTCAGGTCAGGGAATGTTCTGACGCAGGTCGGGAGGGAGTTCCAGGCTGTGAGAGCATACGAACTAAATGCACGGTCTCCAAAGGATTTGAGGTTTGTACAAGATATTTCTAGACTGTTGGATTCCGAAAAGCGGGTGGTACGATGCTTGGCCTGATGTGATAGTAGATCTGAGAGATAGGCTGGAGCCATAGAATGAAGGGACCTAAAAGGGAGCAACAAAACCTTGAAGTCAATCCGTTGCTTGACTGGTAGTCAGTGCAGGTCGGCGAGAAGTGGAGTAATGTGGCAACTCCAACGCTCATGACAGAAAAGCCTAGCTGCAGAGTTTTGCACCAGCTGTAATCGCCTGATCGCACATGCCGGTAGGCCAGTAAGCAGTGAGTTGCAGAAGTCGAGACGGGATGTCACGAATGCATGGACCAACTTGGACGTTATATATATATATATATTATATATATATATATATATATATATATATATATATATATATATATATATATATATATATATATATATATATATATATATATAGCGAGTTTGAGTTCCACTGTTGTCGATCCTTAATTGACCATTGGAAGCAGTAGTGATAGCCATGAATGCTCATCTGTCGCTATACAAAAAGACGTTATTGATTCAGCTCACCTTTTTTATAGGCACCGGTAACAATATCTTCATATTTCTTTTGTTTTGGCACAATTATTTTTAATGTCGATCGCATTTAATAAAACTGAATACAATTTTGGATGCCCAGGTTTCAGAAAGCCATTAAAATGTATCTGCCATTCAGTAGATAGTCTGTGTCAGTTATTTCCTTCTTCACTTAACATTTTTCATGCCATTAATAATAATAATAATAAATTTGACTTAGCATCCTCAGAGAACTTAATCACTGTCTAGGAAATTTGCATGTGCTGTAAAGAAAGCACAATCAAATGGTTAGTTGTATCACGCTCGATAAACAGCAACAACAACTTGGTTATATGTGATGTACTCAGAGTCGGCATGCAAGTTTGGTTAATGGCAGCATGCACGTATAAGCACACACAAATACATACAGGACGAATCACAGGGACTCACTAAATGCCGTGATAAATAGATATTTATACATTAAGCAAAATAGAAATATGTATTTTCTTTCTAAATGTGGACAACGGAGGAGATGTCATGAAGCAAGTCGGGAGGGAGTTCCAGGCATTGGCAGCATAAGAACTAAAGGCAGGGTCTCCAAAGGTTTTGATGTTTGTACAAGGTATAGGTAAACAAATAGCATCCGAAAAGTGGGTGGTACTATGCATGCCATGGTAGCTTCCCGCGGCTGCTGGTTGGGCTGCAGGGGCACCCTTGATTTATGTCCTCCCTCTGCCCCACAAGCAGTTGCTCAGCTCTCAAGTGCCTCCTCGTGCTCTCTCTGTCTGTCTCTGTCTCCATTTCTCTCTATCTCCCTGTCTCTCTCTGTCTCTCTGTCTCTGTCTCTCTCTGCCTCTCTGTCTGTCTATCTCTCTCTCTCTCTCTCTCTCTCTCTCTCTCTCTCTCTCTCTCTCTCTCTCTCTCTCTCTCTCTCTCTCTCTCTCTGTGTCTCTCAGTGTCTCTCAGTGTCTCTGTCTCTGTCTCTCTGTCTCTCTGTCTCTCAGTCTCTCTCTCTCTCTCTCTCTCTCTCTCTCTCTCTCTCTCTCTCTGTCTCTCTCTCTCTCTCTCTCTCTCTCTCTCTCTCTCTCTCTCTCTCTCTCTCTCTCTGCCTAATCTCTCGTAACAGCGATGTATACGAAGACCGTGCCTATCAATGTCGGTTGATAATAATAACAATGATAATATTAATGAACTTGATAAAGTGTCCTCAGAGAACTCAGTCTCTTTCAAGGGGCTTTGCATTTGCTGCAAACGGAAACGCGATTGAATGGTGAGTATTATCATGCATGGTAAACAACATGAATAGCATGGTTAGGGGTAACATGCATAGGGTCAGAATGAAAGTATGGTTAGTGGCAGCATGCACAGTGCCAGCATGCATAAGCACTTAGAAGACGAATTACAGGGACCCATTAAATGCTGTCCTAAATATTAAAGTTCTATTTAAATTTGGTCAATTCAGGAGACGTCGTTACTCAAGTCAGGCGTGAGTTTTAGACTTTAGTAGCATGAGAACTTCTGGCACGATCTCTAAAGGATTTGAGGATTGTACGAGGCATGGGTAAACGATTAGATTCTGCAAAGCAGGTGGTACGACACTTAGCCTGGTGGGGGATTATATCAGGCAGGTAAGCTGCTGCCAAATAATTAAGGAAACTAAAGTTGAGTGGCAAAACCTTGAAGTCGATGCGGTGCTTGACTGGGAGCTAGTACAGGTCGTTGAGAAGTGGTGAGATGTATCAGCTGCGACAATCACGACAGAGAAGCCTAGCTGCAGAGTCTTGCACCTGCTGGGAGAACCTGAGTGCACAGTCGGGTAGACCAGCAATCAGTGAGTTAATGAAGTCAAGACGGGATGTCACAAATGCATGAACCAATTTAGGTGTAGTATCCCTGTCTAAACAAGCCCACATTTGAGCAACTTTATGTAAATGAAAGTAAGCACACTTGAATGCGGAGCTGATGCGGTCGTGCATGTCGTCTGTGCATAATACCACTAACCGAACTTGTATGCTGACCCTGTGCACGTGACTCCTAACCATGTTATTCTTGTTACTTATTGAGCATGCTACCAGCCATTCGATCGTGCTTCCTTTGAAGCAAATGTCAAGTTCCTGGAAAGAGAGTTATAATAATAATAATACACTTGACAAAGTGCCCTCGAAGAATTCAACCTCTTACAATGCTCTTTACATTTGCTGCAAAGGAAGCACGATCGAATGGTTAGTGGTAGCGTGCACAATAAACAACAACAATAACATGGTTAGGGGTGACATACGCAGGGTCAGCATGCAAATATGGTTAGTGGCAGCAAGCAACAGTATCAGCACGCATAGGCACACACAGGACGAATCACAGGGACCCACGAAATGATGTGACATTTAGGTGCGTTTTTAAATTTTTTTTTAATTGTGGTCAAGTCAGGGGGAGGTCGTGACAGTAGTCACGAGTGAGTTCCAGGCTTCTGGATTATATGAACTAAAATCCCTGTCTCTAAAGGATTCGAGGTCGGGGACGAGGTAAAGGTAAGCGGTACGATGCTTAGCAGCGGTCGAGCAGCAGATCTGATAGGTTGGCTAGAACCACGAGCGACAAAACCTTGAAGTCGACCCACTGCTTGACTGGCAGCCAGTGCAGGTCGGCGAGAAGTGCTGTGATGTGGTAACTGCTACGTTCACGACAGACAAGCATAGCAGGAGTTCTGCACCAGATGTAAGCACCAGATTTAGTTCTCTGAGCATGCTATCTCAAGTGTATCGTCGCTATTATTATTATTATTATTATGAAGCTGCCGCTGTAAGCAGTGGCTGAATTTGAGTAAAGTTTGCATGCAGTTCACGCACGGAGGTCGTCGGCAGTGCAAGCTGCTTCATAGTCGAGTACCTTTGGGTGGTTCTAGAAGGTTGGAGTGGTGGGCCCAAGCAGCGAGCGCAGGCACTCGCAGCTGCAGCTTGCGCGGAAATAATGGGCCTATTGTATTTGGCGATTAGCTCACCCGTCGGGGAGACTATACGCTCTGAATGGAAATGGAGCCCAGAAGCGGCGATGCACTTCGCGGGGTCACCGGACGGACTAGCGGACCGCTGACATTAATCCTACTAAGCTCGGAAGTGAGAGCGCAGAATGGAGCCCGCGCTTTTTCCTGTGCAAGGCCAGCCATGCCCCGGCAAGGTGGCGGATACTTGAGAAAGATAGAGTGAGCGGAAAAACACGGCTTCAAGCGCTGCCGATGGATTCGGCAGAGCTAGGCCAGAGACCCGACTCGCTCGAGTCAGGATTACGGCTACGTATCTTGAGCTCGCAGCAGCGGTGCTGGTTGATCTGCCGCGGAGCCATTGTCAACCTCGAGAAAAAAATCGCATACAAGCCAGGCGCGTCGTTCAAGGCCATCCAGTCAGATTGGAAAAAAGCCTGAGAGCGACTACCGCGGACCAGCACGGCGGCTCCGCGTCCCAGCGGCCCGCCAGCATTCGCCGGCGGTACATCTTACCCGCGAAGCCGCCGCCGCTGCCGCCGCCGCCACGGCCGCTAGAGGGCGCCACTTAATAAAATAATGCCGCTTCGTGGTGACATAGCGTGTCGCTTCAGATGGGAGATTCCTAGTCTAGGCCAAGCAGCACAGTGCATTTCGCAGCGGCCGCCTCGACCGCCACAAGCGATCGGCCGTTCCGCACAAACGCATGCAGCCGCCACAGCAGGTTGGTTGTGGGTTGGGGGGAGGGCGGTGGCCAGCCTGACGCCGGAGGGCGCGAGGTGGGCGAGCGAGCCGGCCGGCAGGCCGGCCGTTGAACGCCGCCAGTCTCCGCGGACGCCATCGCGGCGCTCAAGCGCGGCGGCTCGGGCGGTTATCAAGGACACTGGTTGCTGCGTGCCGCTCAGCGCTAGCGCACGCGATCGGAGACGCTCGCGCGCCCCGATCGAAGCGCTTTCAGCCGGCGGCGCATGAAGCGCCTTCGTCGAGCTTGCGCGCGCGCACGCGCGATGGCCGGCCCGTAGACGCTCATACGTCTATTGGCGAGTCTTAAAATCGGAGCGAGAGATACTGGCGGAGCGTCGGCTGCTTCACCGCTCGCTCGCCCTCCGCGCCCGAGCGCGAGGTGACGCTGCCGCCCGGCGGCGGCGGCGACCGGCGAGTCGAGGCGAGTTAAGACGAGCGAAACGACGACGCGACATGCCGGTGCTTTAGCAACGAGAGAGAGAGAGAGAGAGAGAGAGAGAGAGAGAGAGAGAGAGAGAGAGAGCGGGCAGTAGAATGCGCCGCGCGTCGCTTCTCTTTCCACACAGCAGGCGCGAAACACTTACCTACCTCCAAGGCGCCAGCGGGCCGAGCGAGGGATTGGCGAAGTTACAGCGGCACAGACGCGCACGCGACCGGCACCGACCGACTACCCCTCCTTATCGCTCAATCGGGCCTTTGAAACTCGTGACGCCTGCGCAGTGGCTGGCTCTTCCGGCGAGCCTCTGAGGAGGGTGGGGGGGGGTAGTAGGCTCGTGAAAATGGCTCAGCGGGTTCAGCCCGACCGTGGCTTCTCACAGGGCATCCGGATCTCTATTCCGGGCTTATCGCCATTGCTCTCTTGCGAGGACGCGAAATTTATAGAGAGAGAGAGAGAAAGAAAGAAAGAAAGAGAGAGAGAGAGAGAGAGAGAGAGAGAGAGAGAGAGAGAGAGAGAGAGAGAGAGAGATGGTTAAGCTTACCGGCGCTTGGAGCTCGGCGGCGGGATGCCTAGCCGAACTACGGTGAACGGTAGCACCGAGGCGCCCTGCGGTCTCTTTACTCGCCGCGGCTCCAGCGAGCGAGCGAAATAGAGAGAGAGAGAGAGAGAGAGAGAGAGAGAGAGAGAGAGAGAGAGAGAGAGAGAGAGAGAGAGAGAGAGAGAAAGAGAAAGAGTAGCGGCGTTCGTGTTGAGCCAGATCTGCCTTTACCAGGCTGGGCTATACAGACGCGAACGACTAGGCACTTCCACAGCGTCTTTACCAGGCTGACATATATACAGATATACAGGCTGACATATACAGATATATACAGATATACAGGCTAACATATACAGATATATACAGATATACAGGCTAACATGTACAGATATATACAGATATACAGGCTGACATATATACAGACGCGAGCGACTAGGCACTTCCACAGCGTCTCCACGACGGCGCAGTGTCACGCTCGCTCAAATTGCTGTCGCTGTACAGTGTGTGAAGATGAAGGCGGTGGCTGTGGCCCGAGCCGCCACCGCTGCCTTCATCGACGAGCCGCATCGTAGGGTCACTGCCGCCGCCGCCGACGCTCTCGAGCCGCATTTCGAGCCTTCAAAAAAAGCAAGAGCGATGTATCCGGCCACCATCGCTCTCCGCTAGAGTCGACCGCGGCATGGCATCCGTAGCAGCAGCAGCCGATGCCAGCTAGGTTTTTTCAAGCGCTGCTAGCCAGTGGCGGCCACGGCCAGCCTCTCTCTTGCTCGCAGCTTGCGAGTTTGAAGCTCGAGCCTCTCTCTCTCTCTCTCTCTCTCTCTCTCTCTCTCTCTATATATATATAGATATATATATATATATCTCCATAAATACGTAAGCGTATATATACTACGACTTGCAACTAAATTTCTGCTATTTATAGACCTCATTTCATCTCTCTTTCGCTGTCTCTATCTTGTGGGTAATACAACGCAAGGGCAAAAGGACTATGCATTTTTATTGACCTTAGTTGGCCGACGAGGCAGTTACAGCAGACTCACAAAGTCTTGGGCTATTTCGAAGCGCCTTACTCGTACTGCGTCGACTTCTAGCATTTAGAAAGTGAGCATCATTGCATTTATGAGAAGAGCGATGCCCAAATTGCTTAAACTATCTTCGGATAACCCAGCTTCTGCCAACTCACCTATTTGGGACAGCATTTAGTGGGTCCCTGTGAGTCGTCCTTCATGTGCTTATGCATGCTGACCCTGTGCATGTCACACTAACCATGTTATTCATTTTGTTTGTTTAACAAGCATGATATTACTCACCATTCAATTGCATTTCCCCTTTGCAGCGAATGTAAAGCGCCCAGAGAGAGATTGGGTTCTCTTAGGGCGCTTTATCAAGTGCATTATTATCATTATTATTATTACAAACTCAGCTAGGCTGCAGCATCCCGCAGAAAGGCTTGCAGCATTAGTATCCAACCTCTTATTACCACAAGAGTTTTCTTTTGTGTTAGGCTCACGTGATTACATACTAGGTTAGTGTTACAACGGCCGAGAACGCACAGCTACAGTACTCTGGAGTTCGCTTTGAGTCACTTCGCACACAATCCCTGCTTATACGAGGCAGCCCGCACCAATAACACGCCGCTGCGGAAATTTCTTGACCCAAACGACACAGCGGGGCCATTTAATTTCTATTAGTGGATGAGGCGTTACGCGACACGCACTTGACTTACCAAAGCACTTGCTTAACTGGCTGTTCCTTACTTTAAGAACTCATGAAAATTTATATACAAATATGCATTAAGAAGTTCCGATAAAGGACAGAATATTTGAACTTTTGCTACAAGCAGTCAGAAAGCACGCTAAGCTGCTCATACGTCCGCTAGGCTAGATGCTGAATGGTTGGTCTTATGGGGAGTCTTCGACGTCCTGCTTGCGCAGCCAAGAAGAAAACACCAGACACCCAACGACGCCAGGCGAGGTGAGAACTATGAGTGGATGCTCCTGCAGGCAAAAGCTGCACACCAACATATCTGAGGCTTTTCTGCGTCCGGCGTAGGAAGTCAAGTCTTTCCCTTTGTCTGCTTGCCGGCTTGAAGCTAGGCCTAGACAGCCCGAGTCCAGCTGGCGGCGCGCTCGTGCTGAGCGCTTTGGCATCCCTGCCTTGACGTTGATTCCGACTTACCGGCTTCTGGAACAGGTTATATTTTCAAAGTTTTCTCTTGGGGTCTATTTATTTGTCTCTTCCTGACGCAGGCAGCTTCCGGGCGACCGTGCAGCCTGCCGCAGCTCTTGTTTTAAGTGTTTTCACTAGAAGCTAGCTGCTGCGCTGACTTCTCTCTCTCTTTCTCCCTATCTTTTTATCACCCAAACGCCTCAATTTTTCTATCTACCTATCTATTTATCCTCCACCATACCTCTTCCTCTAGTTGTTGGCCACATCTGATAGAGAGCCACCGGAAGTGCTACAGAACTACTGATTCAGAATAAAGCGTAATCCAGATCGCAAAGTCGTCATAATATTACGGGATGCTAAGTTGGATATATCGCTGCTACATAATCAAATCAAGAGGTACATTGGATGCATGCTCGTTAGCCACTCTCCGGTCTCAGAAAACAGCAGGATGCAAGAAGCAGGAGCAAGAAGTGAGCAGAGAGTGGTCGGCAAGAGACATGTTACAGAGAGGAAAGCTGGGGTGGTCTGACACATACATGCGTGCACACACGCACACACACACACACACACACACACACACACACACACACACACACACACACACACACACACACACACATACACACACACAAACACAAACTCGCACACACTCTCTCTCTCTCTCTCTCTCTCTCGTACCCTGCCCTTCGTCGGCTGCACCGTGTGAGTTCGGCAGAGACAATTTCCCTGTTTGTTTGCAGTGCCTTATATCTACTTCAAATTTACCTTATCAGTTTGCCTCATAGTTGGAGTTAGATCCATCGAGAATGATAATCCAACGTGGTGCCATGCTCACGACCTTGGGGGTGGCTGGAGTACCAAACACACATACTAAGACTTCTCGTCTGATCCTGAAATTACACAAGCTGTTGTTATTTTAATCTTTGGTATCTTGCTTGGTAAATTCTTGGGTTCAAAGTTATACTTTATGACTTCATATGTCGGCTGTATGTTTTACATCCTAGCCAGAGTGAATGTCTGCATCAGCTGAGTTTCCAGCTTGCTTGGTATCGTTAGCTGTGCTCGAAGCTCAGTCCTTAAACCAGTATGCAACGAAACGAACCGAACAAGTAATGCAATATGATCCAGCTTGCAGCTAGCAGCAGCTACAGTATCCACTTTGAGGCTCGAGCATTGCTGCTTGCTGTCACTCGTTTAATCGATTTCTCTAGCTGTACAAGCTTCGGCTGTGTGGGCACTACCCATGTAAGGCAAGTCTAGGGATGGCAAGTCTAGGGACTGTCTCCTACATACGCAAAAGTATGAGGCAGAAGCCAATCTGTAAGTCATGGTCTGACGTGCCATGGATGACATATGAGGGTGCGAGTCCTGTTTATCGTCGTTCTGGTAGTCAGCGAACCTCCACCATTTCTCTAACAGTGAGACTCCGGTGTTCAGGCACAGAGCAAGATGTTGACCTACTGAATCATCCACAATTATTTTTGATTTCTGCAGATTAGAAGAGCTCGGCAACAACCGTTGAGCGTGTAGACTGTTGATTGTGCCGCATTTCTTTGGTGACTACAGCAAATCACCACCTAGGCGCCGCACCTGGCGCTGTTTGGATTCTCGTTCTTCAGCTTAAGACTTAAAAGCGGAAGCTGACGGCATGTACGCGGTAGAGAGCCAACAAAATTTGGTCCACCTTCTAGACCTTCGACAAGAGTCTTTGCCATCGCCCACATGGCAAGAGTGCTCGGGTAAATTGAATAGAGCTCTATATAGCTGAGCGAAACAAGGCCCCCAGCCGTCTGGCAGGCGGCTGGAGCAGCCGGTGCACGGCGGCTTCGTGACTCCTCCCACATTAGGGTGACCCCGCGCGCTATAGGAGGCGCGCAGCGCCAAGGAACCTCCTACATAACTTAACCTCTCGCCATTATGGAGGCGCTCTGCAGCTCCGTGACTCCTCCCACAAAAGGGTAAACCCGCGCGCTATAGGAGGCACTCAGTGCCAAGGAGCCTCCTACATACGGTTAACCTCTCGTCGTTGTGGAGGCGCGCTGCTGCTCCGTGGATCCTCCCACAAAAGGGTGACCTCTTGCTCTATTGGTGGCGCAGGCAGTGGCTTCCGGACTAACTGAGGCGCGCTGGGGCTCGGCGGCTGCCGCGTATGGATCGTGTCTCGCACTTGTGGAGGCGAGGTTCAACGGTTCAACAACTTTTACTATCTAATGGCCACCATCTCCCGCGGCTAGTAGAGTGCTACACTACCTACTGTTCCTGGGCATCCACATACGGCTCTCATCTCGAGCGGCTTCCGAATCTCGCCCTTGGGAGGCGAGCTATGTCTCCGCCGGCGTCTCCCTTATACTGGTCGTCGTTTCGCGGGCAGGCTCGCATGTGTAGTGTACGCAATACGTGCATTGTGCGCACTGTGTGTTGTATGTAGTATATTCACCGTCTCCAGCGCTAGTGGAAGCGTGCATAGTGGCTCTGCGGCTCGTTTGCGTCGTCTCTCTTGCGCAATGGGGAGGTCCGCTAATTCCCTGCAGCTCTTCCACGTGTGGCTTACTTCTAGCGAATGCTGGTTGCTCTCACTTTGGGCCAGTATTTGGCGAATAGGCATCCATATGCTGGCCTTTACAACGACTCTAGGCTTGAGTTTTTGCTGCCGATTGCCGCCGTGGCCTGTGATTCTATGGGCCGCTTTGCATACCCCTCGCGTGTTCGCCGACCGCCCAATCTGACTGTTAGCACATCAGTATGTAATTGCTAGCTACTGTCGATACCGGACTGTCGCTGAAATCGAGTGCATGACCGAGCTTGAACTTTCAAATGTGAAGCTTGAAACTCGTTGAACCGCAAGCTGTGTTATTTGACCGTGGTTATTATCGCCACGTTCGTTACCAAGCTGCTGCTGCAAAATCAAGGACAGTTAAAATAGCGCAAATAGCAGCTTCGGCCACTGCCACGTCGTGAAATTCCTTTAGCTTTTGCCACTCACTTTTAGGTACCTTCATCCTTATACTCTAGCCTACCTATCATGTCTACAACCCCAACAGGCTAAGCTTCTTGCCACCACGGTTTTCGGAATCTACCTGTTCACCAATACGTCGTACAAATCTCACATCCTTTGGAGACCGTGCCTGTAGCTCGTATGCTCACAAAGCCTGGAACTCACTTCCGACCTGCGGCATGACGTCATCCTGACTTGTCCACATTTAAAAGGAATCTAAAAACACATCCATTCACTATGGCATTCAGTGGGTCCCTGTGACTCAACCTTTATGTGCTTATGTGTGCTGACACTGTGCATGTTGCCACTAACCATACCTGCATTCTGACCCTGTGCATATCACCCCTAACCATGTTATTCGTGTTGTTTATTCAACATACTACCATTATCCATTCGATCATGCTTTCTTTGCAGCAAATGTAAAGTGCCTAGAAAGAGTTTGAGTTCTCTGAAGGAGCTATATCAAATGTATTATTATTATTATCTCCACGTTTGGCAGCAACTGTGCCTTTTTAGCTCAGGGAGACTGTTGATGCAGTAATATGTGGCTGTCCAGTCGTTGATCCCAGCAATAATAGAGCAGTAGTTGCGAGATCGGCAAGAGTGAACCTGTTGAAACAAGCAGAAAAAATGGTCTCACTTGGCAGTGGGCAGAAGAAAATTACCAAGAGAGCATCGTGCTGTATTTGTAGCTGCTAGAAGGTGACTCTAAAGACCTGTTTCGTGGAAGTTGGTCGAATCAAACTCGTACACCATGCTACAGATTTTGTCGGATTCGGCACGTGTTTCGAGCCTGCTCACTGCAAAATGATAGCTTCATGAGCAGTTATTAAGCCAATTGGTAACCGTACTGCTCTCGAAACACGATTCTGCCTATTTAGACACACTGAAGCCCTAGCTTGGAATAGCTGGAAGTGCGCCTGACTCCACCTGCCCTAGAGGTTTCTACTCACTTGTGGGTACTGCGGAATTGGTTCTGTGAGTGTCAGCCGTGAGATAATAGTCTGCAGCTCTGGACTACTGGTAGACTTGGTATTGTTATTGAACCCTTCGTATGCATCAGTATTCAGATCAAGTGCTATACGATGAATGGCTGTAATAATACTAAGAGCAATAGCGATAAATGTCTTTTGTAAAGCTCGGCAAGAGAGCCAAGATCAGCCTACTAATGACTCACCGGAACTGGTTAACGACAAGGAAGGTATCATGCCTAGTCAAGCCTGAAGAACGACAGAAGATGCTGCTCAGGGCTGCTGGTTAGTAGGATTCTGGGATAGTAACAGGTTTTGATTCCGGCACAGGTTCGAAGAAACATAAGCTCACTGGGTGCTAGGTTAGCTGATCAAACTCGTGCAAATATCGCCAGAGCACTTCGCTGGCTGCTCACCCTTTACTTCAGTGACCTCTGAGTGATAGAGTGAGAGAGAGCTCGGACAGATGCTGAGTCTAGCTAGGTCATGTCTTGTCTGATCAAGACAAGCGGATTCACATGCTCGAAGCCTCTTTTCCAATCCATGACCGTGTAGCAGTGCCTAGCTTTTATGGTGGCTCGAGCTGCCCACTGAAACCACTACTTCTCGAATAGCTGTTGATGCCTCTGCAGCAGCTAATCCCCAGATCCCAGCATGCCCTAGCAGGCATTCCCAGATTGGCATCGCAACAGTAGCAGCTCAGCAATTGCGAGCATTCGGTAAAAGGGGCGAGTAAGCAGAAGGTTTGAATCAAGCGAGAATAGACCGACCAGATTGCAACGTGACACCGCTAATGGTTATCGATCACCTCGGCAGTGAATTAAACATTTAATAGTCCTGCAGACAGTAACATGTGACTGTCCATGACTTTTTGTTTTACCTAGTGACCCAGAAGCCATCTAGCTTCGAGAGCGTCGGTAGATGCCACTAATAGCTGTTCCACAAGCATCACCAGTAAAAATATATATCAAAATACCTGAAGGCCACTTATCCCAAACCTCCCATTGGTCAGGAGGAAGGTGCACACTAGGACGTCAGAGGCTCTTTTGGTAGCATGTCCTCAACAGACCCTCGGAGTGCACTCGGTGCTGAACGCCTTATAAATGTAACATCCACACTGCTTCCTGATAACCTGCCAGTGTAGAGCTGATTCTGTTAAAAGACTCGATCTGTTACAGTTTTTAACTTAAACTGTAAAAGTCGGCCGCCTTAATACTCTATGTGTATAGTGGGAGAACAGCCTGGGTAGCTATTAAACCTTCTTACGTTTTGCAAGACAAGATTAATAATAATCATAGTAGTAATACAGTTGTTTTAGTGACCTCAGAGAACTTAATCTCTTAGCAGGCACTTTAACTTTGCTGCAAAGGAAGCATTATAGAATGGCTAGAGGCAGCAGGCGCATTGACAACAAGCAAAGCATGGTTATTGGTGTCATGCACAGAGGGTCAGCATGCAAGTATGGTTTGCGGCGGCATGTACAGTGTCAGCATAAATAACCAGACAAATAACAAATCGTATGGGCCCACTAAATACTGTGATAAATAGATGCGTTTTAGCTAGTTTTCGAATGTCGACGATTCTGGATATGTCGTGAAGCCAGCTGGAAATTAGTTCTAAGCTTTGGTAGCATACGAAGTAAAGGCACGGTCTCCAAAGGATTTGAGTTTCTTTCAAGGTTTAGGTTAATGATTAGATTCCGAAAATGGGTGGTATGATGCTTAGCTTGGTGGGGGTGTAGATCTGATATGTAGGCTGGAGCAAAGAATGAAAGAACCTAAAAGTGAGGGACAGAGACTTAACGTTGATGGCTTGCTTGACTGGCAACCAGTGCAGGTTGGCAACAAGTAGTGTGGTGTGACTACTGCGACGCTCGCGACAGACAAGCATAGCTGCAGAGTTTTGCACAATGTCACAAATGCACGGACCAATTTAGATGTGGTATCCCCAACCGAACAGAGCGACATTTTAGCAATGTTACATAACTGAAAGTAAGTAGACTTGACTGTAGAGTTGATGTGGTCATCTAACGAAAGGTCACTTAGGAAGAGGAACCTTGATTTCGTGCAGATTTAATAACGATATGCTAGCAGAACCAATTGCGAGCATTAACATTTTCTTTTATCTAAATCCCACTTGGTTTGCCCATTAATATAAAGTTTGTTTTTATCCTCATACGATTTAAGAAAACTTGCAGCCATCCATGTCTGTATGTCATCAATACGTGCAGCAATGGAGTTAAGAGAATTACAAGTGCTTGAGGGCTGGGAGGAGTCAAAGCGATGGTGCAACTGCATGCCGTCTGCAAAAAAGTGAAAGCCTAGCTTGTGCCTGACGATTGGGTTTGCATGCTGTAGGACTTGATCATTTGACCTTAGTCATTAAGTGTGACCATGCCTAGGCAGCTACCACGGCAACACGGCAGTATCTGCAGCTGAAGGGTAGCACATCATGGAGCCGCAAATACAGCACGGACTGAGACTGGGCAAGCTGCGACTTCTGGAAACTTCAATTGTGCTGGCAAATAAATGAAATGATGGCTCTGAGCTGCAGCGTTGCGATTGCAGCCCCTTGGGTCTCTGCCCAATGCTGAGGTAGGCCGAGCCATATTTCGACAGCAGCCACTGTACAGGCACAGAGCCATCTTTCGGGGGTAGAGGATGCCATGGCAGCCCCTGCTGCATGCATCACTGCTGAACGCACGGAAACCACCCATCCCAGTACTCTGTCGAGGCAGAGTTTGGCTTTAAACGGTCTGCATTATTCTTCACACTGTCCACTTTCCGGGAGACAGAAAGAGCAGCTGAGAGGAGCTAACAAATCTGACACCAGCCATTGTAGAGCTAGCTATCAAGCCGAAGTGCAGGCATTGGTTTGCAGCACCTGTTGGCTCAACTTCAGT